>CM076574.1:796102814-796253631 GCA_034641835.2 Pinus albicaulis
CGGATAAATATTCCTAATTAGCACCGCTAATTGGAATATTTCATTTTTGTATAGTTTTGCCGCCTATAGTTAATTAATAAATAAAAGTGAGAAAGAGGGGTCAACTCCCTTTAATAAAATAAAGTGCTTCCTAGTAGGAGCAACGTTGTGACTTAAAGGAAAGCCTTGGGGGTCCACACTTCGTATGAGAGAGGCCTCACGTAGGCTCTAGAAGCAACTGCGCAGGCATAGGAGGAGCACGTGGAGAGAGGGGACGCAGTTAGGGTTTTGAGGGGAGCTAGCACTATAAAAGGTGGGAGAGTCACTCCATTTGGCATTATTGATATGTTGATGATATTTTGAGCTAGACTTCTGTCTACTTGAGCACGCCGGTTGTTTAGTCGGTCTGCAGCACTGTTTAGTGCGACTGAGTGTCTCCGGTCAGAGATCTCGCCCTTGGCCCCGGGGGACTTCGAGTGCCTGCTCGGGCAAGGTATTCCTTCAGTCTTTAGCAGTTGATTTGCAGGAGGTTTGGTTGGACGTTTTGCAGAGGAGCTGAGCTTCATTGGGTGACTGCGCAGTCTCAGAGGGAGGACGCAGTTGGAGTTAGAGCAGCTTAGTTGTGGGGATTTTCGTTGGAGATTCAGTGTATTTCAGCTTGGAGGGTTAGTCTCTTTCAATTTGAGAGTTTGCAGAGGGATTTGTGGCTCTTTCACAACATTCTTCTTTTGGCATCTGCGCTGGGCCTGGAGGGACAGCGTTTTCCTTGAGGAGGGCTTCTGGGGTGTTTTTCGGAGGTGGTCCATTTGCTTCATGGTTTCTGGGTTTTGTCCAGAGCAGAGAGTCCAGGCGGTCTACCGATTTTCAGCTCATTCCGGTGAGGGGATCAGCCCCTAGTTCCAGTTCATTGCAGCAGCAACATTTTACGGCAGATTCTTCCAGCAGCTGGGACGTAGTCTCTATAGCAGCCATTTCCTGTTCTGAGAGGGTTCTTCACTTGCCTTGTGCAAGGATAGGTGCACTTATTCTGATTATCTATTGTACCCATATATATTCTCAGACTAATAAAATGGCTTAGCATTTCTGGTATTTTTATGTGTACTTGCTCCATATTCTATTTCCGGAATTTTTCCTATATAGTTGTATGCTTGTATTGTTGTGTATTGCTGTCTATTTCCTATTGGAGATATTACAGTGGTATCAGAGCATAGTTCTGGCTCAGCCTGTGGAGCTAGCAGTCTATGACGCCTGGGGATAAACCCTACATCGGTTATAGGAGAAGGAGATACAGAGACGTTGAGCGTAGGTGGGAGAACCCCTACGGAGAGGGGGAGCCTGTGACGGATTCCGATCAGGAGCAGCCTGAGACAGATTCAGAGTAGGAGCAACCTGTGGGGTACGCAGAACAGTGGGGTCCTATGGCAGACGAGGAGGATTCGAGGAGATTTAGAGAGGCGCTCCTCCAACACATGCAGGAAGTGTCACAGAGACTCACGGCGATAGAGATCAAGCAGCGGGAAACCCCAAGGGGTTTTCAGATCGGTGAGGGATCGGGTACGTCCCATCATGTGCCGGAGCGTGATGCTATCCCCATCATGGCATCGCATGCACCCACGCGATCCACTATGCCCACATTCTTAGCAGAGGACACAGGGGCAGGAGCACAGAGGGATATTCCAACACCCACGCGATCCACCATGCCTACCTTCCTAGCAGAGGACACGGGGGCAGCAGCACAGTGGGAGCCGGAGGCTGACCATGCCCAGATGGACGCCTACATTACAGAGTACCTGTCACGCGGGCTGGCGATCAGAGATCTTATCTCATTCAGAGATTATGTTCAGCTCCAGCGTGATGGTAGGCCCCGTGATCATCACAGGGGGCACAGACATCATCATGATGACCACCGCGCAGCTAGCAGATTTCATTTGCCCACGTTTGACGGCACATCAAACGTGTCGACAAAGTCTTGGGTAGAGAAGTTGGACATCTACTTCCAGCTTAATCAGATGTCGCAGTCAGAGGCCATTAAGGTGGCAACATTACATCTGGATGGTGAGGCCCAGGACTGGTGGTTTCACGGGATGACGACACTCGGGCATTCTACAGTGACGACATACGCCGAGTTTACCAGTAGGGTGATAGAGCATTTTGACCGGAGGGATCCGGAGCAGCACTTCGTTGAGCTGACAAAGCTCAAGCAGACTGGGAGCCCAGAGACGTACATTTTAGACTTCTTGAGGATTTCAGTGATGGTGCCTGATCTATCCGCGGCTCGGATGGTCTACATGTTTGTGGAGGGGTTGACAGAGCCACTTCGTGGCCTAGTCAGGTCGACTAGACCAGCTACACTTCAGGATGCCATCAGCAGGACCCGAGATTTACAGGATGTCTTACCCAGGACTCGGACACCTTACCCCCAGAGACAGGCTTTCCATCCTAAGGGGAAGGACACGAGGATTCCGCCTCCCAAGGCGAATCCTGGGCGAGGGCAATTTGATGATGAGGCCAGGAGAGAGTTGAGGAGGAAGCGGTTGTGCTTCACTTGCCAGGAGCCATGGGCACCGGGACATCGATGTGCTGTAGGAAAAGCACATTTCATTGAGGTCTTCTCCGAGAGCAGCGGGGAAGAGGATGAGGGGGATGACGTGGAGGCAGGAGATTGTTATGCAGCGCAGGGTACCTTACCACCTCCACCACCAGCAGCATGTGGTGCATCATTTGCACCCACTGGAGGAGCTCTAGCCGCATTGCGGGGAGTTCCCAAGTATTTGACGCTGCGCGTACGGGGGACAGTACGTGGACAGCGGGTCTCAGTCTTGGTTGATAGTGGGGCCACCCACAACTTTATTGATGCACAGATGGTTGAGCGGAGAGGCATACAGACTGAGAGTTTTGATGGATTTTCCGTTTTGGTCCTAGGAGATCAGACTATGGTGTGTGCTCGGTATGTCCCAGAGTTATCAGTGACGATGGGCACTTATACATTGACAGATCATTTCTTTGTGGTGGATATCCCGGACACCAACATGATATTGGGTGTTCAGTGGCTCATTACTCTGGGGAAGGTCACAACAGATTGGAAGGCCCTAGAGATGGAGTGGGATGATCCCAAGACAGGGAGGCATGAGAAGATACGGGGACAACACACATACCCGCCTCAGACAGTGTCGGCACATAGGATGGAGGCAACCTTCCGCAAGGGGGACATAGAGTGGGCCGTAGAGTTGCGAGCTTCGGAGGCAGTAGATACAGGTCAGGCAGTGCATCCTGAGATACAGACTATCCTTGACAGGTATGCCGTAGTATTCGGGGATATTCCACCAGGGCAGCCACCGGATCGGGGGTTTGAGCATACTATTGAGCTTGAGCAGGGTATACAGGCAGTGATCACCACACCGTATAGGCATCCCAAGGCCTATCGGGATGAGATAGAGCGTGCTATTCAGGAGTTGCTAGCCCTTGGTCACATTCGGCCAAGCACGAGTCCTTTTGCTTCTTCCGTGGTGTTGGTGAAGAAGAAGGACGGCACATTGCGGATGTGCATTGACTACAGGGCTCTGAATAAGAAGACCCTGAAGAACAGGTACCCCATTCCCAGGATCGATGAGCTGATGGACGAGTTGAGAGGAGCACGGTTCTTCTCAAAGATTGACTTGAGATCTGGGTACCATCAGATACGCGTGAGGGAACAGGATATTCCTAAGACCGCCTTCAGGTGTCATTATGGGCACTTTCGAGTTTCTGGTTATGCCTTTTGGGCTGACCAATGCACCCGCTACCTTTCAGTCATGCATGAACCACATCTTCAGGGGTCATCTGAGGAAGTTTGTGCTGGTCTTCTTCGATGACATACTTATATATAGCAGGACTTGGGAGGAGCATCTCCAACACATTGAGACAGTCTTGCGCATCTTGGAGGAGCAGCAGTTCTATGCCAAGCTCTCCAAGTGTGAGTTCGGCTTGACGGAGATGCTGTACTTGGGGCACATTATAGGAGTGGACGGGGTGAGAGTCCACGAGGAGAAAATCAGGGCCATCAGAGATTGGCCAGAGCCGAGGAATGTGACTGAGCTTCGAGGATTTATTGGCATTTGCACATACTACAGGAAGTTCGTCAAGGGCTTCTCACAGCTTGCTGCACCCCTCACAGACTTGACGAGGAAGGGGGCATTCAGTTGGTCGGACACAGCACAGCGAGCTTTTGATAAGCTCAAGGAGGTGATGAGCAGTTGCCCCGTGCTTGCATTGCCGGATTTCACGCAGCCATTTGTCCTCGAGTGTGATGCGTCAGGAGAGGGGATTGGTGCGGTATTGATGCAGGGCGGTCACCCTATAGCTTTTGAGAGCCGGAAGCTCCTTCCGCATGAGAGGTTGTATTCCATATACGACAAGGAGATGTTGGCCATCATGCATGCATTGGCCAAGTACCGGCAGTATTTAGTGGGCAGCCGATTCAGGGTGAGATCAGATCACAACAGCCTCAGGTACTTTCTGGAGTAGAAGCAGTTGCAAGAGAGGCAACAGAAGTGGATCAGTAAGATCCAAGCCTATGACTTTGACATAGAGTACGTCAAAGGCAAGAATAACGTGGTAGCTGATGCCCTTTCCCGTAGACCGGCCACGTTATCTCTTATGAGCTTGGACGCTGATTGGAGGGCTCGACTATTGGTAGAGTACTCCAAGGACAGGTTTGCGTGTGAGGTGTTGGATGGGCAGGTAGCAGATGACAGGTACAGGGTGGTCGACGAGATCATCTATTACCGGGACAGGATCTTCTTGACTGAGGGATCTCAGCTCAAGAAGAAGATACTCCAGGCTTCACACGATTCTCCATTGGTGGGCCATCAGGGGTTCACCAAGACTTACAGGGCTATTAGGGAGAGGTTCTCATGGAAGGGCCTCAAGGAGGACGTACTCCAGCATGTCAGGGAGTGCGATGTTTTCCAGAGAAACAAGGGAGAGATGAGCCATCTGCAGGGTTGTTGCAGCCTCTTCCCATTCCAGAGGGGAAATGGGAGAGCATATCGATGGACTTCATCACAGGGTTGCCCATGGTGCAGGGCAAGGACTGCATCTTTGTCGTTGTTGACCGACTGACGAAGTATGCTCATTTTTTCGCCATATCCGCACACCACACAGCAGCGCAGGTGGCTGAGCTGTTCTTCAGGGAGATTTTCAGGTTACATGGTCTACCTAAGACCATTGTCAGTGACAGGGACAGCCGGTTCATGGGCGGAATCTGGCAGGAGCTCTTCCGGCTAGTAGGGACAGAGTTGACGCCGAGCACTAGTTATCACCCCCAGACGGACGGACAGACAGAGATAGTTAACAAGTGGCTGGAGGGCTACTTGCGTAACTATGTCAGTGGGCAGCAGAGGGCATGGCTGAAGTGGCTGCATCTGGGAGAGTACTGCTACAACACGACGCATCACATGTCCATTGGTATGTCACCTTTCTATGCTTTATATGGATATCATCCTTTATCTTTTGTGGACATGATGTTTGGTGCTAGTAGGGCTCCGAGAGCCAAGATCTGGATCCAAGAGAGCCAAGATATCCTCCGAGCTCTCTAGGATAATATAGCCACAGCGCAAAATCAGCAGAAGTTGTATGCTGATAAGGGTTGGGTGGAGAGACACTTTGAGGTAGGAGACTTGGTCTACCTGCGACTACAGCCATACCGACAGTCTTCACTTAAGCAGAAGGGGGCCGAGAAGCTTAAGCCCCGTTTTTATGGGCCATACAGGGTGATACGCAGGATTGGGCAGGTTGCATATGAGTTGGAGCTGCCCCAAGGCAGCAAGATCCATAACATTTTTCATGTATCATGCCTGAAAAAGGCATTGGGCCAGCAGGTGACAGTCACAGATGAGCTACCACCCATGGATGATGAGGGGCATCTGGTGTTGCAGCCGGAGGCTATTATTGATACTAGGGAGAGGCAGCTGCGGAGCAGGACAATCCGGGAGTTCTTGGTGAGGTGGAAGAATTTGCCGGATGAGGATGCCACTTGGGAGGATGAGAAGATTTTGCAACATCCATCACTTCAGTTGCTTGAGGACAAACAACGTTCTGCCGGGGGAGACTGTAATATTCCTAATTAGCACCGCTAATTGGAATATTTCATTTTTGTATAGTTTTGCCGCCTATAGTTAATTAATAAATAAAAATGAGAAAGAGGGGTCAACTCACTTTAATAAAATAAAGTGCTTCCTAGTAGGAGCAACGTTGTGACTTAAAGGAAAGCCTTGGGGGTCCACACTTCGCATGAGAGAGGCCTCACGTAGGCTCTAGAAGCAACTGCGCAGGCATAGGAGGAGCTCATGGAGAGAGGGGACGCAGTTAGGGTTTTGAGGGGAACTAGCACTATAAAAGGTGGGAGAGTCACTCCATTTGGCATTATTGATATGTTGATGATATTTTGAGCTAGACTTCTGTCTACTTGAGCACGCTGGCTGTTTAGTCGGTCTGCAGCACTGTTTAGTGCGACTGAGTGTCTCCGGTCGGAGATCTCACCCTTGGCCCCGGGGGACTTCGAGTGCTTGCTCGGGCAAGGTATTCCTTTAGTCTTTAGCAGTTGATTTGCAGGTGGTTTGGTTGGACGTTTTGCTGAGGAGTTGAGCTTCATTGGGTGACTTTGCAGTCTTGGAGGGAGGACGCAGTTTGAGTTAGAGCAGCTCAGTTGTGGGGATTCTCGTGGGAGATTCAGTGTGTTTCAGCGTGGAGGGTTAGTCTCTTTTAGTTGGAGAGTTTGCAGAGGGATTTGTGGCTCTTTCTTAGCATTCTTCTTTTGGCACCTGCGCTGGGCCTGGAGGGACAGCGTTTTCCTTGAGGAGGGCTTCTGGGGTGTTTTTCGGAGGTGGTCCATTTGCTTCATGGTTTCTGGGTTTTGTTCGGAGCAGAGAGTACAGGCGATCTACCGATTTTCAGCTCATTCCGGCGAGGGGATCAGCCCCTAGTTCCAGTTCATTGCAGCAGCAGCATTTTACGGCAGATTCTTCTAGCAGCTGGGACGCAGCCTCTATAGCAGCCATTTCCTGTTCTGAGAGGGTTCTTCACTTGCCTTGTGCAAGGATAGGTGCACTTATTCTGATTATCTATTGTACCCATATATATTCTCAGACTAATAAAATGGCTTAGCATTTCTGGTATTTTTATGTGTACTTGCTCTATATTCTATTTCCGACATTTTTCCTATATAGTTGTAAGGGGCGGAAATCCTGTGGTCTGTCTCTGTTAAATAGGGCCGAAATTCTGTGGCTTATTCCGAAGAAGAGCGAAATTCTGAATTATAGGTGACATAGGAGCAAGGGTTCTGTAGTATAGTATACTATGCTAATTTTCTCAACTATGCAGTGTTTAGGCTACTGGACAGATGTCCCATTTTTACTATTTCTGTTGAGATATTTCCAGCCAGTGTTTTAAAGCATGTCTACAATAGTGTACATAGGTCTCCCGGAATTAGAGGTTTAACGAATCTGGAGAGGAATAGCTTCCAGTGCATTATGAAGGCAGACATCATACTTTGTATATATTTCCTGACAATAATAAGGTTTGAATTTTCTCTGCGTACCTGTGTTTTATTCTCCGTGTAATCATTCTGCAAGGTAGTTCTGTTCTCTTGGAGGTTAGATAGGGACACCCTGTGATGGGTCTCGGTCACTTCATATGGTAGAAGGAACCAAAATAAAGGGAGAAATTGTGTGTATACGGGTTAGTGTCAGCCTTTAATCTCTGTTTTTAAATAGGCAGCAATTGTGCATATGCACTATTTTCTGTTCCTTTTCATTTGACTCATATGCCATTTTTTCACTATCTCTCTTACTAGACATGTTTACACAGCTTGAGTCGGCCTGCTCTGTTTCAACAGCATCACCATCTGCTTCAGTTACTGGCCCATTTATGTCAGAGTCCTGATTTTGAGAGATATGTTCTATAATCCCATCATTATTTGCCTTGGAATCAATTTCCTATTCAAAGCGATGGGTAGAGTTGAAACTCGCAAATTCTTGAAAGTGGTCTTTAGGGGAGTCCGTTGTGGAAGTCATAGAAACATTAACTATCTCAGTGGATTTGACCCCACTTTCAAATTTTGCTGAGCTTTGAAGAACAGTGCTGATCTCTGTAACAATCCCCACAGAAGCACAAGGATGTGTGCCAAATATGAAAGGTTCAATGGGCCGAGGCTGGTTCTCCATGGTTAACTGAAATCAAAATAACAGTCACCTTATTCACCGAAACAAATAGCTTCCTTCTCAGCCAAACCGCCTGTCAGAATTCACAATACGTGTACATCATTTTCCCAAACCTATCACAAATAATAGATCGCTAGTAGCAGAGGGGCTTCCATAGAAGCATTGAGAAAATGGTAGATACTACGTCACTTATTGCAGGCAATAGTAAATTTACTAAGATTCACCACTATGCCATGTTGTGATCATAATCTACAGCTACAGACATGGGATGATGCAGAGGTGACAGAACTCAACTTCGTGCTATCTACAAAATCAAGAAACGAAACGTGTGCTTCCCGTACTCGAAAGAAAAACAATGTCGGCGAGATTTTGTTGATTTCTTGAGTAATTGCAAAGGTGCATGAGATGTTGTGTCATTTGGTGGAGTAATTGCAAAGGGTCTTGGGGAAATGAGAGACCACTCATTTCTGTCTCGAGTTGCGAATGAAACAAAAACTGTAAGACAACAACATTGCGTGTCCATCTTGATTTCTTCTCTACGCAGACACGTCCTGCGAATTGGCTTCGTGGCGATTACTCTTCACGGGCTTCAATATTTAGCCCATCCACCAAATCAGGAACAGATGATTCACAAACTTACAAATATTGATATCCAACCGCATATTTTTTTATCTTATTTATTATGGTGATAGTGTGTGCCTCTAATGTGAAGAAACGCTAATGTAAAGAAAACGTCCAGATCAAGAAGGGCGAGGGTGGCGAGGCAAAGACATACGATAAGTTTAAATATATATATATAACTTTAATACACATGAGATCGACATAAGCGTATCAGCAGGTACTTATATTTAGGAAGGACGTCCATAATTTTCCCAATATATTTAAAAATCCATTCCAAATAATTTACCGTGTGAATTCCTCTAATGACGTAACACTTATACAGGCAGCGGACAGATGGGTTTTATTCCTAACAAACCATATCTGGGCTACGTGTGTTACCGCTGCCTCAAACCAGGTTTGCTATCTCTGCCAAATCGCTAATCAGTGTAACGCTGACAAATCCTAACGAATTTAATTACTTATGGCTAATCAGTGTATGAAGTTAATTACTTATTCGAAACAGGGTTTTTACAATTTCCTTTCTTTAAAATATATTCTCAATTATATAATATGAATTAGATGAAATCAAGGGTTACTAGTTTCGCTGAATATTTAAATTTAGATGAAATCAAGGGTTACCAATTTCTTTGAATATTTTTATATATAAAGGACATGGACAGATATATATATATATATATATATATATATATATATATATATTATTTATGCGTGAAAGATATATTGTGATTGGAAAACCATTGTGAAGATGGAAATTTGGGCAAAAATGATTTATGGGTGAAAGATATTTACGATTTAAAAAAAAAGAAAATAATAATAATAATCATAAATAAATAAATAAATAAAAATGAATGAAAAGTATAGCAAATAAAAAAAGATATATATATATATATGCAAGAAGAAAACCATCAAGAATAATAATCTCGTAATGATTCACTATAGATATTCTTTTGAGGGTAGAAGTTATTATGTTTTGAGAAGATATAATAACAATTATATTAAAATCTTAAAGATATTATATTTTCAGTAGTTGTTGGTAAATGAATAGGTGGTCACCTAAGTAATTAGAATTAGAATGTTAAAATAAACCCTTTCAGGGCCATATTAGGACTACAAATTTCTGGGTAGTAGTACAAGTGATACGATGAACTATGAATACTTATGTAGTACGATAAGTAGTAGATTGAAACATATTACCCTGTAATTTTGAATCAAGTATCGAGGAATGCAAAGTTGATCTTGGGGTTTGTTCAACTAAGTTAAAAAGTATATGTCACAGCCCTAAAGACTTATGATTTCGTCATAGGGATGGATTGGATAGGAGTTCATCAAGCTTGGTGGGACTACATCTTCATCATGTCCAATATATTATCCAGATCAGGGTGGAAAATTGAACCGATGGCTTCACATCAAGGAGTGCCTTAGCAGAGCACCTCATCACGGTCTATTCAAGACCCCTTGGACTATGAATATGTGTTTTGAATAGATTGAAAATATAAGTTATAATAAATATTAAATTGAATTTTAATATCTTAATTTGATGATCTAGGAAAAGTTGACATTATTACTTAAATATCTATGAAGACAAATTGCCGCTCACTATGATTCCTCATTCTAGCTCTTCCTTGGTAAGGTGGCATTATTATTAAAAACTTTTATGGTAGGGTTCTCATTCTCTTTCCCTAACCCAATTTCATTAGTTAAAATGTGAGTAGATATTGAAATTTCTACAAGCATCTAGGTTAGGATGACTAATATATGTTAAATTACAAAGACTAAATAACTATATATATATATATATATATATATATATATATAGTTTTAAATTTTAATTAAATCAATTCATGCATAGCCACCTTGGTGAAATATCGAGTAAAGAAATTTAAATTTCCACACTTATCTTGGACTACCTCTCATTAGGTGTTGTGTATAAAAGAGAAACATCACATATTACCAAGGTGCCAGGTCTTGAACCCTAGAATTATAATAAATCCGAAGAATTCTCTCCCGCATTTGCTGCTTTGTTATCCACAACTTTGAGTTTTCTGTAATTGAATATTTCAAAACCTTAGGTAGCAGAGGAAGTGATTAGTTCATTGCAACTAGGAAATTGCTTTGGGGGAGTTTGTAAAATAACAGAAAAGGGGAAGATCAAGTTATTAGGGACTTTAATGTATTTATTAATAATTAAGGTGAAGGGAATCTTATTGTATATTCCAGTCAGTAAATATATGTTCAATGGCTCTTCATTATATAAAATAAACTTTATTTTGGTAAAAGATATGCGTAAATAGATGATGGTTGAGTGGATTAAAAATAACTTGTGAGAATTTAAATATTAATGGGATTATGTATATCACAAATTGTTATTTACCATACTTATTAATTATCTTTATAAAACTTGGTATGAATCTATTAACATTAAATGTTAATTTGATAAAACGTTGAGTATAAAACATATATTTAGACCAGCCTATGTTAAATTGGTAGTTTATTATTTTAGGATTAGAAAATGTTAGATGATATTACAAAGTAATATTATGGTCTATGAAGATTCATGCATTCTAAGAATATTATGCATAGAACATCCTGCTTTAGGACAGGAAGGCCGCGTTTAATCCAGGGTAATAAAACAGTGGAAGAATATGAATTTATGCAAATATCTTTTATACCGTTTTCTTATGTTAATACTTTAATTACTATCCAAGTATATGTGTAAGTGGTTTAAAGAGTAGAGAGAAGACTTAAATGTTATATTTTAATATACACTAAATTGGACATTGTGATACTCAACCGTTATGCCATTGTTAAAGATAGATAATTAACCATTTACAACCGTAAGGGTATATCGATTTCCAAAACAAAATAATATGGAAACATAGCACTTTATGGAAAGGAAAACAATGTGGTTTAGGAAAGAGAAATTAGGGGCATTATGACACTATATATAAGATGATTCATGGTAATTATTTAGATTAGTTGGCGGAGTTGCTCCAAAGAAGTTAACTCTGAAGGAAGGAAAAATGGTAATGAAAGCATGACTAGGGACCTTATAACGAGACTGTTAGATGTAAAGTAAGATACAACCACATAAAAGGCTAAGCTAGTTTGAGGTAAAGTGATTGAGGAAACATATGTCAAGATGGTAAGAAACCACCCTGTAAGGTAGTAAACAGACTATTAGAACAAGACGATATAGTTACCAAGAGAGTGTTGCGGAAAATTTCAAAGTTTGATCTCCATCGTTACCATAATATAATCAATATAGTACCTTGGGAGGATGATAAAAGAACGAAATGGCAAACTTCTAATGATGCTAATAAATGTTAGTTATCGTAATCAACTTAGAATATTGAGATCGACAAAATAGCACCAAATGTGAGTGAATGGAAATTTCACAAAACAATATAAGAAGTCAATGAAATTAGATTAAAGAGTGAATCTACAATAATGTCGATCAATTATAGGATAATTTATGTGCATAGGCGACATCTATTATAGTTTCTCCCTTTAATGGGAGAGTCACATTATAAAATATTCCCTAAGTGACAAACTATATCCATGGATTATGGACATCATGGAGTATGATTAGGAAATTCTATCCCGTAATGTCTTAAAAACTTGAAATAATAAGTAGATTACATTTGATATCCACGTTACTGAACTTACTTATAGGATCTTTCCCAAGTTGGGAAATAGTAACGACATTTCCAAGTGAAATAAATGTATGCATTAAGAGAAGAAAAGAAAACCATAATGACTAGATGTGAGAAAACAAAGTCAATTTGATAATATGTTCTTTTTCAAATTGAAGTAGACATGGAATATTAGGAATATCTGGTATAAGGAAGTGAAGGGATGTTTTCTATCAAGAAGAATTTTCTTAAGGATATGAGCAACATGATTGGTAAGGGTCAAGGCAATGACCTATAAGGAGTTGTGAACACTCCTAATTTGTTAAGAATAACCAGTGATAAACTGGGAAAATGGTTAAAAATAAATATTAAGGATAATAATTATACACCATTAGAAAAGAAGATACATTGGGTGATAAGACGAGGCCTAAGGGCTAATAAGAAAACGAGTAATGTGAAGAATAAGGAGATGGTATACTAGTGATGTGTTATGTGTTTGGATGAAATGAGTCAATAAAATAGAAATGAGACAATGGTTTAAGGAATGACGGTAAAGCTAGTAATATCCTAGCTAGAGTTAAGACTCTAAATGGTGAAAGTTGCAAGTAAAAAGACTATATCAAAACTGTAACATACTAATAATGTGACTATGCATATCTTGTCAATGGTGAATTTCTTATTAAAGGAGGAAATTATATGTTTGTCAACAATTGAGATCTTGTTGAAAACATGACACTCAGTAAACCAAGTCTAATGCAAGGTGAATAATGCATTTTCAAGCAGTGACAAATTCCTTCTAGGAAAATAAAACTCTTACTAAGGGATCTTTGGAGTAGTCAATTAACTCTTCCTCCATCTCTAGCATAACCCTAATGATTAGCCCTACAAAACCCTACTACATGGCTTCTAGATTTTAGGTTGAAGATGAGCTGAAATAACATGATAAAAAAGTTAATGCTATTATTATCTCTTTAGATCCAGATTATAGATCAAAGATAATTAGACTTAAAAGAAAAATAAATAACAA
This sequence comes from Pinus albicaulis, assembly GCA_034641835.2. Taxonomy (NCBI): domain Eukaryota; kingdom Viridiplantae; phylum Streptophyta; class Pinopsida; order Pinales; family Pinaceae; genus Pinus; species Pinus albicaulis. The sequence goes on from CM076574.1 coordinate 796,116,272, forward strand.
GAATTAAAAGATTGGCTGGATCCATATGTAGTTTTGTGTTTTAGAATTTTTAATCAACTTGTATCAATAAATTAGATCATGCTTCGACTAAACAATAAGTGTTTTATGCTCTTGTTTCAATTCATTTCATTTCTATATATGCAAGGGTTGGAGCATCCCTCCATTTAGATTTAAAGCCTCAACCTATGACTTTTATAAGGATTCATCGGTTAATAGAGTATAGAAAATAGTGACTACATCCTTATTTGTATATCCATGTTCGATTACTCTATATGACATTTATAACTGTGGGTAAGCTTATCTTGTTTTGGATGGATATTTAAGACTATCATTTTGTACTATGACATGTGAGAATATGTGAAATTGCTTAAACATTGCTAGTACACGGATACCAATATGAATAAAGTTTTGCTTAAACATTGTTGGTATAGGGATACTAATATAAATTAGGAATTATGTTGTGGATATGGTATCTATAATTTTACATACCAACGTAAATGATGAGATAGAAATAAAAGAGAGATTACCCTGGCGAATTTACAAACCTATTTTAAAATGTGTGGAAATTGTTATATGGGTAGCAATTTGTTTTGAACATATTGATACATATGTGGACAAGTGTTTTAACCAAGTATGTTATATGAACTCAAGGATCAATATCACAAAGAGCGACATATTTGGAATGTGTAGAAATTGTTATATGGGTAACAATTTGTTTTGAACATATTGATACATATGTTATAATTTGTGGACAAGTGTTTTAAATTGCAGATAATATCGTTACCAAACCGACCGCGTGATGACAAAACTCCAAGAACAATTAAGATGCACTGAGATTCCCTGATAGGGTGTTGACCCTGGTCCTACTAGGAGGGGTGGAGGTGTTGCCCACCGTTTATCCTCCAATACCTAGAGTCATGGGAGAACTGTGCGAGTCACGCTCCTCTAGACGTGTGATGATGACTGCCGGATGCCTATAAATAAATCAGGTCGACTTAATCGACACTGCTACCCTTAAGGACTATGGATGGATCAGTAACACTGATGCCATGGCATATTCCTATAGAGGATGGATAGGATGGGAGCGGAAGAGATTAGGAAGGATAGGATGATTCTAGAATAGCTTGGGGACACTGTTGGGGCAAAACATAACTACTAAATTGGTAACCCAATAAATGATCAAAATATAAATGTTAAAAGTGTTCTCACACATCAAACGAAAATTCATCTATGATACACCAATCATATATGATTATACTAATCATTGATATAAATAATGATATACGACATAAAACTTAACTTCGGGACGAAGTTTTCTGAAGGGGGGGTGTATGTAACGACCCAACTCGAATTATATGGAACACAGAAATATTAGCATGCATATGAGACCTGCATATGATAGCTACATATGCATGTATCACGTGTACGAAACTAGTACATGAACTAAGCAATTATGAAAAGAAACTCGGTGTAGAGTAAGGAGTGAATTATTGAAGTATTGAGTAACTCCCTAACTCACCATAATATAATGCAAACTAATACTTTGTTCAAAGAGAATTAAAAGCATTGACTTATGCAAATAAATGATGATATTTTAATAAATACAAGATATTTAATAAATAATAATATTTTAATAAATCTAAGATATTTATTAAATAATAATATTTTAATAAATCTGAGATATTTATTAAAATATAATATTTTAAGATATTTTTCAAAGATATTTATTAAAAGATCATATTCTAATAAATATCAGGAAAGGAGTTTGTGTATAAAAGGGAGAAGAGGGGTAAACTTGATGGGCATGGGTAGTGAAGGGGAAAACTGACCCGGATGCTGTCAAAGGAGTTCTAACTGCGTGGTTCATGAGCAGTGAGTTCGAGAGTTCTAACAGAGTTATGGAATGCTCTAAATTGTTATTGGAATTTTGGGCACGGGGGCCAGAAGACTTGTCTTCTGGATCTGGATACCGGAGAGGTTGACCTTAGATAGGCTGGGAGGAAAACGACGTTTTGGTAACGGGAGCTGGAGCCATGACAAATCAGGAACACCTTTAAACACGGTTCCAGGTAAGTATTAATTAGTCAATTGATATATATATTCTGCTTGAAAAATCCCATTGTGAATGGTGTAGTATGGATTTTGTGAATGATTGTTAATTCCGAAAATTAAGAGCTTTTACTTATGTATTTTGAGATTGATGGTTAAAATTCTGAAAGTTAAAGTTTAAGGATCTTACAGCACACTTTGCCCAACTAGCCCCATAGGTGCACCACACACTTGGCAGGTGTCCCAGGGCTTGTACGATGACATGGCGACGTTCATTCCATCATCTGAGCTCTTACAAATGGTTTACAGGTATCTTTGACATTAAATATGTTGATTTTTATAGCATTGGAAAATGTTCGAGGTCTCAAATTTTGAGGAGAGGCTTGGACAACAGTATTCCAGAGAACCCAGAAATCGTTTGTGGAAATTCCACTCGGATTTTGCTTTATTAAAATAATTAATTATTTTAATATGATCCCTAAGTCTAAACTTAGTGAAATTAAATAATTAAAGGGTATTAATAAAACAAAGTGTGAATCTTCTAGAAAACGAAAACGAAGATCAAGTCATCTTTTAATCTGAGCCATTGATTAAGGATATAATCTAGGCCGTTGATTCATCAGCGAGAAGACTATAAGAGAAGGCTTGAGGGTCATTTGGAAAGCAAGCCGGACACATTCTCAGTACTCGAAGGAAATCGATTATGAAGTAAGAAAATTCGATTTCATAGGGTGAGTTTATAGAGGCGGGGTTGCAGAGACAAAAGGAGGGAGAAGTTAGCAAATACAGAGAAGAAGAAAGACAGAGGATGAAGGGAAGGCAGCGCTGAGCAGCAACACTAGCCCTCCACGCAGGCTTACGCAGTCTAGGTAAGGACTGCGCAGAGGGGATACGCAGATTGACGCAGAGGGTGCAGGAGGTCATCCTGTGTGTCGGGTATTCTTCCGGATTGTCCGGAAAATTCATATCAGGTGTATGCTATTTGTTTCTGCTTGTTAGGACTTCTGTAAATGATCTTTTCACTGCTGAAGATTAATACAAACCCTCATTTGCTACACCGGTTTTCCCACATTGGGTTTTTCCGAGGACAACTGTCCAAAAATAACTGTGTTCATGTGGTTGTTTCTATTGTGCTATATGTGTTATTTTTGTTCTTTTGATTAGAGTGAAGTATGGCAACTGTGTTTATTTCAAAATTTACAGAAGCATCTGTAAATAACTTATCAAATAAGTAGGCGAAATAAATCAATTACTGCAGTAATAATTTTCAGAGTGAAATTTTCACAAAATACACATTAAATACATTTAACAATTAGCTTTAATTATAGGAAAGAGAAGAAAAGTCAACTTCATTCAATGTTAGAGGAAAGAGAAGAAAAGTGACTTTTAAGCATTTATATTTCATACAAATGGTGCAAACTTATCAAGATAACACGATCTCTAGGACATTTCATTCATTTAACAATGGCCCATACATAGAATAAGCTAAATAGACACAATTACACATCAAATACATTCAACAATTAGCCCTAATTATAGCGAAGTTCCAATCCATCGAAATACTGTCCCATTTCACCTCAGGGATAGGAAGAGGCTACAACAATCCAACAAGGTATGTCTGCTCACCCTTAGTCCTCTAACACGTGTCACATGTTGATTTTTGTAGCATTGGATGTACTCTAGCCTCGAGATTTTGCAGGGAGGCTAAGACATGCATTCTCCAAGACCCATAAATCGTTTGGGGAAATTCCACTTGGAGATGATTTAATTAAAATAATTAATCATTTTTAATGTATTCCTAAGTTTAAACTTAGGAAATGTGATTAATTAAAGGGTATTAATTAAATCGGGTGCGAATCTTCTAGATAAAGGCGTGGATTAAGTCCAAGTTAATCTGAGCCATAGATTAAGATCTAATCTTGGTCGTTGATATGTCAACGAGAGATTATAAGGAGTTCTATGGGCACTTGGAAAACAAACTTGAGATTTGCAAAGATCGATTTTGCTGGGAGATTGAATTCTCAGAGTGGCAGTGTTGAGTTGCTAGAGAGAGATCCAGTGATTTCGTTATAGTGAGGGGCAAAGATAGTAGACCAGAGTAAGGTTTCCAGATTTGGGGAGTGCAAGGCAAAGAAGACAAAGAGAGCCACATAGAGGTTGCGCAGTGCCACGCAGAGGCAATGCAGAGCTTCAGAGGGAGTCCGCTATTTTGTTGAGAGACAGTCATGATCTAGTGCCAGAAGCCAAGGTGTGAGTCCGGAGGGCTGGGGAGTTGAGTTTCCAGTCAGAAAAAGACCAGAAGGAGGAGGTGACGCAGTTGCTAGAGTTGTGACGCAAGGATTTCATAGGCTGACGCAGTTACTGCGCAATGCAACTCTTCTCCAGTCCAGATTAGTGCCAGATTGCCTGTGACAGTGTGAGATTTTATCGTTAACTCTTTCGTCAATATTTCTCTGTATTGGCTAGCCAGTTTGGGCATCCAACGAATTGTACGTAGATTACTACTGCATAATAATAAAACCCTTAGCTGTTGCATCGATTTTCCCAAGTTTGGTTTTTCTGGGGACGATTGTCCAAAAATAACGATGTAGTTGTGTGTGTGTTTCTATCTTTCCTACGTTGTATTTTCTGTAGTATTTTATGTTGTGTAGGTTGTAGTGAATTTAATTCGATATTTTTCGTAGAAAACTGCAAGTACATTGTTCGTTTAATTAAACAATTAGAAGAATTAACATCAGTTGCTGCAATATGATTTAGGTAGCCGAATTTTCACATCGGTCCTTGGATTACTTCACTAGCAACCACGCTCTCCAATCTGGTGCAAGGCTCATAAATGAAGTAGTAGTTGGCCTCCAAGACAATGTATCAACTACCACATTTTGCTGGCCCTTGACATACTCAATGTCAAAGTGATACACTTGGATTTTGCTCACCCACTTTTACTGCCTCTCCTGTAGCTATTTTTGCTCCAGAAAGAATTTGAGGCTGTTGTGATTTGTTTTCACCTGAAATTTGTTGCCCACCAGGTACTGTCTAAACTTGGTCAATGCATGCATGATGGCTAGCGTCTCTTTATCGTAAACGGAGTACAAATGCTCATGAGAAAGTACCTTTCGGCTCTTAAAAGCTATCGGGTGTCTGCCTTGCATCAGGACCGCTCCTACACCCTCCCTTGATGCATTGCACTCAAGCACAAAGGGCTGTGTGAAATCTGAAAGTGCCAACACAAGACAACTGCTCATCCCCTGTTTGAGGCGCTCAAAAGCCTCCTGCTGCCCACGTGTCCACTCAAATGCACCTTTCTTGGTCAAATCAGTGAGGGGTGCTGCCAACTGTGAAAACACCTTCACGAACTTCTTGTAGTAGGTGCAAATGCCCAAAAACCCCCGTAGCTTTGTCACACTCCTGGGTGTGGGCTATTCCAAAATGGCCCCGATCTTCTCCTGGTGAACCCTCACCCCATCTTCTCCAATAATGTGCCCCAAATAGAGCATCTCTGTGAGCCTTGTTGTTACCATCTGTCATACACACCTACCAGTTAGTGAGAAAAAGCCCTTAACCCCACAAGGTGTGTTTGGCGACAATAACTAAGAGATGGGGCTGTCACCTATTCCCAACACTCTCTGTTTAAGCTATTTCCTAGGTTAGCTGAGGGGGGGTGGTTCCTAAATGAAAAACTAAGTTAGAAGGTTTCTAGGAGATGTAAGAATTCGATTACTTGAGATTGTGAGCAAATAGAAAGAGAAATATAACATGAAATGAACTTCAATAACCATCAACACAAGAGATATAGATTAGCATATATGAAATCGATGCCTTCAAATATTGCTCTAAAATAGAAATAAATAATGCTTGCTCAAAATAAAATAAATGCTTCAAATTGAGGCACAAGCAATCCTGTCAATTAAACAAAAAAATGTTAGCAAGATACAATATCAATTTAAAAGGCATCATTCATTGCCTAACACACTTCATTAGCATCCCACAACAGAAAATTTGAAGAGATTTGGGCAATTTTTGAAATTTTTGGAAATTTTTGTGTTTTTGACAGTTTAGCACAGTCCCACTGTCAACGCTTTTCCTAGGGACCTCCAATGGAAAAACTGAAGGTAGCATTGGATTCAGAAGGTAATTTACAGTAAGGAAAACAACTTTGCTAAGCTTTTTAGCGTTAAAGAGGTAGTCAAAAGGTCAAAAAACACTCAAAAAATGACATTTCTGCCCTGTTTTGGAGGTTGGTGCTGCACTTTTGACCAGTCTTGGGATAATCAGTTTTTAGAGGTCAAATCAACACCGTTTTGGAAACCAAGTATAGATCTGGAAACTAGATTGGATAGGCTTTCCAATGAGCTATCATGAGCTCAATTTTGACACCTGGAACCCCCTCAAAACTAGAGCTGAAGTTAGCACTACACTTTTGACCTTGGTGCTACGCTTTTGACAAATTTTTTCAGTTTGCTGATATTTACCAATTTTCTCAGTTTTTTCCAGTTTCACTTGGGCAAATGATGTTTTACCTCTATAAATCAATGATGTAAATGTAATTATGGTGTTTTTACACTTACCTAGGGTAAATACGTTGGGTGAAAACTCTTGATTAGATGTAATGAATCGGTTTCCAAAAAGTGAGGGATGAGTCAGTTTGCTAGAATTACCCCTCAACTTAGGGATTCGACCCCTGAGGTTGGGAGAAGTTGTTTGATGTCTATATAAATCATTTCTTGACTCATTTCACAGAGGAGATAGCTGGATGTTGTTGCATTGATTAGAGACTCTAGTGTAATTAGAATTTGGTATGAAATTAATGAAAGAGTTGGAGCTATTACCTTGGGATACCTGTGGTATGGAAATTTAGCATTGTTCTTCTTATGTCTCATTATGTGTGAATGTTTTGTTTCATTATCCATTTCATTTCTATGATATGTTGGTTTTCAAGTTGATAAGCATAATACATCTCTCATGCTTTGTTTTGGAAAAATATTCATATTTTTTTCATCTTCTTCAGTTTAGAAAGAATTCATGCTTAGCCTTGCTCTTTCTAGCTCCTCATCAGTTTGATCCATCTCACCATAAAACCCTAAAGTGTTAGGTTTTCTACCTACCTTGCCCCATTGAATCTCTACAACCCTAATCCTATTTTCCCTGACCTACCCTCTTTGACCTAATCCTCATCCAACAACCCAATTCAAACAAACAAACCCCTGTACTCATACCTAGCCTAAAACCCTAATTCATCCAGCCCTCTTGGCTGTGATTTTGTGGAGAGAGCCCTCTCCGGTTTGGTAGGGCTAGCTACCAAGCTAAAATATTGGTTTGTGGTTACCTCTGTTTGAACTCTTTCTTAGCTTTAGAGATCCGGTGGAGTGATAATAGACAAAGTCAAGGATCATGTCATCCCACATATTGCTGAGAAGAACACAAGAAGGGAAATGTGGGAGGCCTTGACCACATTGTACGAGGGATCTTCCGTCCAGCGGAAGATGTTGCTTGAGAGTCAACTGAGATTGTTTCAGATACAGAAGGGAGAAGAGATTGATCCCTCCCTTATTAGATTGCAAGGGATTCGAGATCAACTAGCTTCCATAGGGGCTACACTAGATGTTGGATTTATGGTCAGGACTGCTCTGAATGCAGTCACTAAAGACTGGGAAACCTTTGTCCAAAGCATTTTGGGCAGGGCTGCTCTTCCAAGCTAGGAGGAGATGTGGGCAGCTCTTCGACAGGAAGAGATCAGATGGTGGACCAAGGCAAGAAGCAGTGATAAAGGGATCAAAGCGAAGGAGGAAGAGGAAGATGTGGCTCTCGCATCCACGGGACAACAAGGGCAACAGAGAAGGAAGAAGAAGGACCTCTCGAAGGTCAGATGCTTCAGATGTGGGGAAATGGGACATTTCGCCATGTAGTGCCCTCTGAAGAAGAAGGGAAAAGAAGAATCTGAGTCAAAGGCTGCTCCAACTCAGGCTGATGAGGAGGATGATGATGGATGTGCCATGAGTGCTCATGCACCTAAGAAATGGGGCGATATGGAGCTGTAGATTGTAGCTATAGTGAAGGGAAGGATCCTTGAGGTGCCCAAAATCTTGGATCACATGCAGCTACGGGAGCCCTTAAGGACAATAGTAGAATGACGGGAGTCACTGGTGCGAGGGATGATGGAGCGATAGTGGCAGAGCTAGAGTGCCAAAGTCTGGAGCAGCGCATAGCAGAGACAACAACAGTGTAGCAACAACAACACAATGCACAATGGTGCAACACAATTCAGAGCAGGGATTACGCAGTGTAGAAGCAGCAGCAACGCAGTAGCATCCGAGGGTCAACGCAGATTAGCAGCAAAGGAAGCTTCAACATCGAGGTGCATCCAGACTGACCAATATGTCAGTGTTTGGGATGACTTTTCAGTTGCTTAACTCTCAAGAAACTGAGTTGCAGTGCAACAGTTAGTAGTGGCAGTGCTATGGGTAGCATGATGCAACATATTGAGAAGGAGTTGTAGTAAAGATGCAGCCAATGTTGCGAACATCGACATCAGGATAAAATTGGCAAGGGTCCGAAAAACCAAAAAATCGTAAAAATCGGGGAAATATTGGTAAAAAATTGGCAAACACCGGCAAAATTAAGATACCATAAAAATATCTTTAAAAATCGGCTCAGCAAAAAAATCGTGATTTCAAGATAAAATCTAGATGTTATCGAGATGTTCGCAACACTAGATGCAACAGTGATAGTGGCAGAGTCATGGGTAGCAGTACAGATTATAGTAGCGTAGTGGATGTGGGGCAATTGGCCGAGCATCAACAACGTAGAAGACCGATGTTGTGGATCAGGGTGATGCTTTTGGTGAGAAGTATTGCTAGAGCACATTCCTCGCTAAGTGTAATATTCCCAATTAGCAATAGCTAATTGGAAATATTAATTTTGACCAATTTTGCCTTATTATAGTCAAGCATGAATAAAGTGAGTAAAATATTAATTAACTCACTTAGGATAAAACACTTTCCTAAGTCCACATCGAAATTAAGGGAGTGGGGCCTAGTGGCCAAGTGGACAACGCAGGAGAGGGATGCATACCACATGGGCAGCGTGGGGCCTACCTCACGCAGATGAGAGGGACAGCGTGGGCCAAGGAGCACGTGGAGGAGGTGGGGCCTAGGGAGAGAGAGGCCCAGCGTTATAAAAGGGAGGAGAGCCTCCTCATTTGGTCATTCATGTTTATGCATATTGAGCTAGTCATTTCGACTTGGAGCACGCTGGCTGTTTAGCTTGTGTGTAGTACTGTTTAGTACATCGGGTGTCTCCATTCGGAGATCCCACCCTCAGCTCCGGGAGACTTCGAGTGCTTGCTCGGGTGAGGTATTTCCATCAACATTTTGCAGGAGGATCAGTGATTGCATTCGTGGAGGAGCAGAGCATTTAGAGACTGCGCAGTCTTGAGAGGGAGGACGCAGTCCATCTTGGGGGAGCTCTGGTTTGGCACCATTTTGGAGGATTCAGGTTAGAGGATTAAGCAAGGGGCCAGCCCTTGCCTATTGGAGACATTTGGCAGAGTGGGAGGCCATATTTTGGAGGATTGCATTCAGCACTAGCGTGGCCCTTGGGAGGATAGCGTAGATCCTCAAGGGATGCATTTTCGGGGGTCGACCATTTCAGAAACGCTCTCTGGGCTTTTCTGGGTATTGTGAGTAGAGGCCGATTCCAGAGTATCAGATTTTTCTGAGTAGGGGAGCAGCCCCAAATACTCATTTTGTTTCAGCAGTAGCAGCAGCACGGCAGTATTCCAGCAGCTTGGACGTAGAGCAGAGAGTAGCCATTTCCATTGATATTCTGAGAGTATTCCTACACTTGCTTGGTGCAAGTCGAGGTGCCATCATTTTGATCACCTCTTGTACTCATTTCTATTTCTCAGTATAATAAAATGGCTTAGAATTCTCTCTATTTCATGTGTATCTGCTTCATGATTTGTTTCTAGCATTTTATATATTGTTATATGCTTTGTATTACTGTCTATTTCCCCTTCGGGATATTACAATGGTATCAGAGCTCATAGATCTCGCTCAGCCTGTGGAGCAAGTTGTCTATGACACTGGGAGAGAAGCCGTCTATTTGATACAGGGGTAGGAAGTACCGTGGCAGAGAACGTAGGTTGCAAATCACCTACGGAGAGGGTGATTGCATTCTAGTAGTGGACGCAGAGCAGGAGGAACCAATGGCAGATGATAGTGATGCAAAGAAGTTTGGGGAAATGCTCCTCAAATCGGTACAGGATCTGTCAAGGCAGATTAAGGTGATGGGACAGAGATTCACTGCTGTCGAGGCTAGACAGCGTGAAACCCCAAGGGGTTTCCAGATTGGTGAGGGATCAGGCACATCCCACCATTTGCAGGAGCACGATGCCACTCAGCACATGGAATCACATGCACCCACACATTCCACTATGCCCACTTTTCTGGCTACAGACACAGGGGCAGGAGCACAGCAGGAGCCAGAGCCTGGCCACATGGGTGATTACTTTGCTGAGTATCAGGCATACTGGTAGGAGTTCAGGGATGCCCTTTTATTTCGAGATTTTGTCCAGCTCCAGTGGGACAGAAGATCTGCGACCATCACAGGGGACACCGGCATTATCACGAGGGAGACACTCAACGTACGATGAGTAGGTTCCATTTTCCTATGTTTGATGGCTCATCAAACAGTTTGGTAAAGGCTTGGGTGGAGAAGCTGGACATATACTTCCAGCTCAACCAGATGGCAGAGATGGAGGCCATCAAAGTGGCAGCGCTGCATCTGGATGGCGAGGCCCAGGATTGGTGGTTCCACGGGATGATTACACTCGGGCATTCGACAGTGACCACATATGTCGAGTTCACCCAGAGGTTGATAGAGAGGTTTGATTGGAGGGATCCGGAGGAGCACTTTGTTGAGGAGACGAGGCTCAAACAGACCGGGAGTCTAGATACATATATCTCAAATTTCCTGAGACTTTCGGTGATGGTGCCAGATCTATTTGCGGCACGGATGATTTACATGTTCATTGAGGGGCTAGCCAGAGTCGCTTTGGGGATTGGTCAGATCCACTAGACCAACCACACTCCATGACACAGTTGGCAGGACCCGAGACTTGCAGGATGCCTTACCTAGGACCAGGATGCCTTACCCCCAGAGACAGGCTTTCCAGCCTAAGGGGAAGGATGTGAGGATTCCTCCTCCCAGGGGGAATCAAGGCAGAGGAAACTTGGATGATGATGCTAGGCGGGAGTTGAAGAAGAAGAGGCTGTGTTTCACTTGTCAGGTGCAGCTATCTAGTGCTAGCATTGCCAGACTTCACGCAGCCATTCGTTCTGGAGTGCGATGCATTAGGAGATGGGGTCGGCGCAGTGTTGATGCAGGGAGGCCACCCTATAGCTTTTGAGAGCCAAAAGCTCCTTCCACATGAGCGGTTGTATGCCATATACGATAAGGAGATGTTGGCCATCATGCATGCATTGGCCAAATTCCGGCAGTACCTGGTAGGTAACAGGTTCAGGGTGAGGACTGACCACAATAACCTCAGGTTCTTCTTAGAGCAGAAGCAGCTACAGGAGAGGTAGCAGAAGTGGGTCAGCAAGATCCAGGCCTATGACTTTGACATCGAGTATGTCAAAGGGAAGAACAACATGGTGGCTGATGCACTTTCACGCAGACCAGCCACGTTGTCTCTGATGAGTTTGGATGCAGATTGGAGGGCTCGACTATTGGTGGAGTACTCCAAGGACAGATTTGCTTGTGAGATTCTGGATGGACAGGTGACAGATGATAGATACAGGGTGATGGATGAGATCATCTACTATAGGGATAGGATCTTCTTGATTGAGGGCTCTCAGCTCAAGAAGAAGATATTGCACGCTTCTCACGATTCACCATTGTCTGGCCACCAGGGGTTTACCAAACTACAGGGCCATCAGGGAGAGGTTCTCATGGAAGGGCCTCAAGGAGGAAGTACTCCAGCATGTCAGGGAATGCGAGGTTTGTCAGCTCAACAAGGGGCACATGAACCATCCAACAGGTTTGTTGCTGTCTCTTCCCATTCCAGAGGGGAAATGGGAGAGTATTTCGATGGACTTCATCACAGGGTTGCCCATGGTGTAGGGTAAGGACTGTATATTCGTCGTCGTTGATCGACTGACGAAATATGCACATTTTTTCGCCATATCCGCACATTATACAGCAGCACAGGTGGCGGAGCTGTTCTTCAGGGACATCTTCAGATTACATGGCCTTCCCAAGATCATTGTCAGTGACAGGGACAGCCGCTTCATGGGCGGATTTTGGCAGGAGGTTTTTTGGCTGGTGGGGACAGAGTTGACACCGAGCACCAGCTACCACCCACAGACAGATGGGCAGACAGAGATAGTTAACAAGTGGCTGGAGGGCTACTTGCGTAACTATGTCAGTGGGTAGCAGAGAGCATGGCTGAAGTGGCTGCACCTAGGAGAGTACTGCTACAACAACACACATCACATGTCTATCGGTATGTCTCCGTTTTATGCATTATATGGTTATCATGCTCTATCTTTTGTTGATGTGATGTTTGGTGCCAGCAAGGCTCCAAGAGCCAAGGATTGGATCCAAGAGAGTTAGGACATCCTCCGAGTTCTCAAGGATAACATGGCTACAATACAGAACCAGCAGAAACTGTATGTCGACAGGGGTCGGGTGGAGAGACAGTTTGAGGTAGGGGACTTGGTCTACCTATGTTTGCAGCCATACCGATAGTCGACTCTGAAGCAGAAGGGAGCTAAGAAGCTCAAGCCGCATTTTTATGGGCCTTACAGGGTGATATGCAGGGTTGGGCAGGTTGCTTATGAGTTGGAGCTGCCCCAAGGCAGCAAGATTCATAACATCTTTCACGTATCGTGCCTGAAGAAGGCATTGGGACAGCAGGTGACAGTGACAGGGGAGCTTCCACCTACAGATGATGAGGGGCATTTGGTGCTACAGCCGGAGGCCATTATTGATACCGGGGAGAGGCAGTTGCGGAGCATGACAGTCCGGGAGTTCTTAGTGAGGTGGAAGAATTTGCCAGATGAGAATGCCACTTGGGAGAGTGAGAAGATCTTGCAGCATCCATCACTATAGTTGCTTGGGGTCAAGCAACATTTTGCCGGGGGAGACTGTAATATTCCCAATTAGCGATAGCTAATTGGAAATATTAATTTTGACCAATTTTGCCTTATTATAGTCGAAGCATGAATAAAGTGAGTAAAATATTAATTAACTCACTTAGGATAAAACACTTTCCTAAGTCCACATCGAAATTAAGGGAGTGGGGCCTAGTGGCCAAGTGTACAGTGCAGGAGAGGGACGCAGACCACGTGGGCAGCGTGGGGCCTACCTCACGTAGATGAGAGGGACAGCGTGGGCCAAGGAGCACATGGAGGAGATGGGGCCTAGGGAGAGAGAGGCCCAACGTTATAAAAGGGAGGAGAGCCCCCTCATTTGGTCATTCATGTTTATGCATATTGAGCTAGTCATTTCGACTTGGAGCACGCTGGCTGTTTAGCTTGTGTGCAGTACTGTTCAGTACATCGAGTGTCTTCATTCGGAGATCCCACCCTCAGCCCCGGGAGACTTCAAGTGCTTGCTCGGGTGAGGTATTTCCATTAGCATTTTGCAGGAGGATCAGTGATTGCATTCGTGGAGGAGCAGGACATTTAGAGACTGCGCAGTCTTGAAAGGGAGGATGCAGTCCATCTTGGGGGAGCTCCGGTTTGGCACCATTTTGGAGGATTCAGGTTAGAGGATTGAGCAAGGAGCCAGCCCTTGCCTATAGGAGACATTTGGCAGAGTGGGAGGCCATATTTTGGAGGATTGCATTCAGCACCAGTGTGGCCCTTGGGAGGATAGCATAGATCCTCAAGGGAGGCATTTTCGGGGGTCGACCATTTCAGAGATGCTCTCTAGGCTTTTTTGGGTATTGTGAGTAGAGGCCGATTCCAGAGTATCAGATTTTTCCGAGTAGGGGAGCAGCCCCAAATACTCATTTTGTTCCAGCAGTAGCAGCAGCACGACAATATTCCAACAGCTTGGACGTAGAGCAGAGAGTAGCCATTTCCATTGATATTCTGCGAGTATTCCTACACTTGCCTGGTGCAAGTCGAGGTGCCATCATTCTGATCACCTCTTGTATTCATTTCTATTTCTCAGTATAATAAAATGGCTTAGCATTCTCTCTATTTCATGTGTATCTGCTTCATGATCTATTTCTAGCATTTTATATTTTGTTGTATGCTTTGTATTACTGTCTATTTCCCCTTCGGGATATACAGAAAGATGTTTTCCTGCTGAGGAGATAGTGTAGAGCTAGTGTCAGATCCCAGAGAGATTTTCCGGAGGCCAGTAGGCTTCAGTTTCTAGCCAGCAGTGAGACCAGCGCAGAGGCAAAAGGGCAGTCGAGTTGTGACACAGTCACTCTGCAGAGGCAACGTAGGGCGGTCCAGCCTGGGTGCTAATCAATGCTAGTTTCCCATGGAGGAGTGAGGTTTCTCTCACGAGATCTCTTTTGTCAGTTTTCTGTATGATTTGACAGTCTCGTCAATCATAGATTTGTACTCAGAATTTACTGCATAATAACATGAACCCTCAGATTTGCTGCACCAGTACTCCCACATTGGGTTTTTCCAAGGACATTAGTCCAAAAATAGTTGTGTCGAATGGTTGTGTGATCTATTTGTCTTTTAGATTTTTTTCCGCACTTGTATTTCATCCGTCGTTTAGTTGTGTAGGCTGTAGTGAATGGATTTCGATATTTGTTTGTAGAACACACTAAATAATTTGTTATGTAAAATAACAAATAGAAGATTTTCCATCAGTTGTTGCCATAGGATTCCGGGTAATATGGATTTTCACAACAGGATCAACACTAGTACAGTAGCAGCAGCAGCGTAGTGATTGATGAGCAGCATGTCAATCCTCATCAACGCAGAGGGAGATGCTTCAGAGTCAGAGCAGTGTGCAGTAGGGCATATTTGCTAGAGCACATTCCTCACAGAGAGGGAGTGTTGATTTGTGGTAGAATCAGATGTGCTCTAAGTTTCAAATTTTATGGAGAGGCTTACACACATGCATTCCAGATAACCCATAAATTGTTTTGGGAAATTCCACCAGGAAATAGTTTTATTTGATGAATTAATTATTTCTAATGAGGACCCTAAGTCTAACTTAGGAAATTAAAATAATTAATGGGTATTAATCTAAACTGTGGGTGTAATTTCTAGAAAAACCAGATCAAGTCAAACTGTAATCTTAGCTGTTGATTGGATGTTTAATCTCAGTCGTTGAAGTCTCAACGAGAAGACTATAAAGGAAGGCTTGAGGGTCATTTCAAAAATACACCAGAGAGATCAATAGATCGGATTTTCTGAAGTGAGAATTGCTCAGAGGAAAACCAGATCGAGAGATTCTCACGCAGTTGAGGGGCAGAGACAATATCCAGAGAGAAATATTTCTCAGCCAGAGAATCATCAGCAGAGAAGGGCAGAGAGAGATCCAATAGCTCTAGCGTAGAGCCAAAGAGGCTGAGACAGAGCCACGCAGGGCTACGCAGAGGCTGCGTAGAGGGCCAGAGGAAATCCGAAGGGTTTGCTAAAGATTTTATTTCAGAAGCCGGGAGCCAGGGTGTGAGACCAAGTGGCAAAGATCGAAATTTCTGGAGAGAAGATCGATCCAGAAACTCATTGACGCAGTGCCCAGGAGGGGTGACACTGGGATTGCACAGTGACTGCACAAAGGCAGCGTAGAGCTTGTCAAAGGCACATCATTCAGAGGCCGGATCAACAGAGATTTCTAGTGATAGTGTGAGGTAACCTCACTAATCTTTATGTCAGTCATATTCTCTGTAACTAAATTGTCCGGAGTGGCATTCAGACATGTATGTAGATATTATTGTTGCTTAATAATAAAACCTTCAGATATGCTGCACTAATTTTCCCGCATTGGGTTTTTTCGAGGACATTTATTCAAAAATAACGCTGTGCTGTGATGTTTTTCTTTTGCTCAGTTTCCTATTTCCGCATCTAAATTTAATTAAGTGAAGTTTGCTTCAGTAATTACTTAAATGTTAACAAAATAAATCTACAAATAACTTGTTTATTTTTAATAACAAGTAGGAGAAGTTAATTCAGTTTGTTGCAGTAGCATTCCAGATCTAGGACTTGGAATTTTCACATAGTATCAGAAGTTGTGGAGCGTTGCGGTGAAACGGGAAGAGTAGATCCAACACTGAGAATGAGGCCGAATAGCTGCAGAAAGAAGCAGTTCGAATCCCCAGAGGGATAGCGCAGTCTAGGCCTGGATGGCTGAAATTTTCGGGAAAGTCTCTCTCTGAGTGAGTCGACAGAGAGGAAGTGCTTCAAGATCGGAATTTTTCCGAGGCAAAGGGAGCAACGCAGAGTTGGTGGAATGCAATTTTCTGCAGGCATAATTTGTTTTTGCTGGGCAAAAAGTCGTCAGAATAGGAAGCAGAAGCATAGTGAGGGAATTTTCTTCTTGAGGAAGAGTTCCTGGCTGGGGAATTTAATTTTTCCAAGATTTGAGCAGTAGATCCAGGTGGCAGAGCAATAAGCTTCAGAAGGAGTGTGTAAGCCAATCTAGTGCTGCACAGAGGGGGAAAAGTGGTAGTTGATTCAACATTTACTTAACGGCCATGGCAGCTCATGGGCTTAGAGATCAGGACCGGTTGGAGGGAGCCTCCAACTATGTGATTTGGAATGCAAGAATCACATGCCTTCTAGATGAGTAAATTCTCAAGCGTTTCTTGACGAGTACGGTAGGTGTCCCTACAGATCCAGGTCCGCTGACGAAGTACACGGCTAATATGTGGAAGGCTAAGCAGTTGCTCCTTGATGGAGTCAAGGATCACATAGTGTCCCATGTAGCTAGCAAGGACACAACTAGGCAGATGTGGGAAGCCTTAGCAATGCTATACGAAGGCTCTTCCGAACAGTGGAAGATATACTTAGATTAGAAACTGAGTATGATGCAGATGCTAAAAGGGGAGTGTATTGATCCGCTCATGTCGAAAATTTAGGAAATCCATGATCAACTAGCAGTCACGGGGTCCGCACCTCAGCCTACCGCAATAGTAAGGTTGGCCTTCAACGCAGTCACCGAAGAAAGGCAGGTTTTTTTTGAGAGCATCCTGGGTAGAGCAACCTTGCCGATTTAGGAAGAGATGTGGGTTGCTCTTCACCAAGAAGAGCTAAGGAGGGACCTAATCAAGTGCAAACTTGGTGGCAACAGTAGAATTGGGTCGAAGACAAAGGACGAGGAGGAAAACACAACCCTTGCATCCAAGCAGCAACAAGAGAAATGAAGATGAAAGAAGGACGTCTCGAAGATAAAGTGCTTCAAGTGTGGTGAAGAAAAAGGACAAGGACGAGAAGCATGATCTGAAGGCTGCACCTGCAAAGATAGAGAAAGATGAGTATGCCATGAGTGCCCATGCATATCCAGGAGGGAGATGGGGCGACATTGAGCTGTAAATTGTAGAAATTTTCTGTTTTCCCACCCCAGTTTTCAGTTTCACCTTATTTCTCCTTTTAGTTAAATGCCCTTTCCCATATCATTACATTCAACAACAGAAAAATAATTTTTTTTCGCTGAAAACACAAATTCTGGAAAATTTACAGAATGCTGGAAAATGCAGAAATAAATATCAGTAGATACAAACAGCCATTCAACACATTATAACACAGAGATTTTTGGTCAAGGTGACCCTGGAAAAACCCCCTACAACTCTTGGGGAAAACCAGTTTGAGAGCTCCTTCTTATTTTTGAAAATGCTTTTACAGTGAGCCATAAATTACAGCAAAAATTTCAGCAACTAAACAACTGTACTTATCTCGATTTCTGTGCATTCACTCCGCCTTGGAAAACGTGCAAAATAGTAAAAACCCAAAACAGAAATGTTAGAGCTTTTATGACAGCATTAAATGCTGAAATGAGCTTCTCGAATTTTGTGCCAAGTTGTACGGCCGTACTGCTGGACGGACTGTACAGATTTGACAGAAAAACCTCCTCGATTTTCGTGCTCCTTTGCCTCGAAATCTGTGCCAAAGCTGTTGTACGGATTTCTAGAAATTCGTGCCACCAACTAGCAATCTCTCCTCGATTTTCGTGCCCAAATCTGCCCAGAAATAAATGCTGAAGCTGTTGTACGGTCTTCCTTAAAAACTGTGCCTCTCTCCTTCAAAAAATGTGCCCAACACTTGCTGTACGGATTTCTGCCTTGGAAACTGTTCCTCTTTGCTGTTGTACGGATTTTGCTGAAGTCTCTATCAACTGCCCTCTTTCTCCTCTTTGCTCAGAAATCTCCTTTGCTCTCCTTCTCTTCCTCTCTCAATCTGCTCATGAAAGAATGAATGACCTTTTCCCTCCTTTTCCTCCTTTAACCTAACCCTAAGTGACTTTTGGGGAATCCCTAAATCCAATGGTTGAAATAGATTGAGATCTAGGGCTGAGATTAAATGCTCATTTAAATCTCACTTTCTATTTTTTAATTCACCCCACTTTAATAAAGACCCACTTAGTCATTTATTTCCAAAGTCACTTTTCCTTTCTAATTTTACATTGACTTTATTAAAGTCACTTTAAAATTAGACCTTAGTAACTTTATCACTTAAAGTCACTTTTAAATTAGATTTGACTTTATAACTTTATAAAGTCACTTTAGGAGAAAAATTAAATTCTTTTGGACAATTTTCCCTAGGCCAAAGATCAAAGCCTTAGGGAACCACCTGTCCTCCGGTACCAAATTTCAACACTCCCTCTTACCGAGGAAGGTGTTCCTCACCACACCCATCTTGTCTCTGAAGTAGACATGCTTGCCCCGTGGTAAGGCTTTGGTAAGAATATCTGCAACCTGCTCATCAGTGGGAATATACTAAAGCTTCACAGTGCCTTTCTGAGCATAGTCTATGATGAAATGATATTTGATCCTGATATGCTTTGACTTGTCATGAAATACTGGATTTTCCGTGAGTTTAATGCAACTCTGATTATCACAGTAAATCACTGAAGGTCTCAACGGCTGACCAAATAAGCCAAACAACATCTTGCGAAGCCAGATGGCCTCACAACTAGCTAGACTGGCTGCCATATACTCTGCTTCCGCTGAACTCAATGCTACTGACTGCTGCTTCCGGCTGAACCATGACACCACTGCCGAACCCAACCCAAAACAGCACCTTGAAGTGCTCTTCCTATCAGAAGCACAACCTGCCCAATTAGAATCAGTGTAACCTGCCAATCTCACTCCATCCCCCTACCTGTAGTCCAGGCCATAATCCACTGTCCCCTGCAAGTATCGCAAAATGTGTTTTGCAGCCACCCAGTGAACCTTCCTAGGCTCACACATAAACTGACTCATCGTGTTGACTGCAAAACAAATATCTGGTCTAGTGTTGACCAAATACATCAAGGAACCAATCGGCTGTCTGTACAATGTGGGATCCACCAACTCGGAATCCGAAGCATGAAGCTTCTTCCAGTTGGTGATCATCGGTGTCGACATGGGTCTACAATCCTCCATGTGGAATATGCCAAGGATGTCCACAATATACTTCCCCTGCCCCAGGAAGAAATGCCCCTCCTCCTGCCACACCTCCAAACCCAAAAAGTAATGCATCAAACCGATGTCCTTCATCTCAAACTCCGCCGCAAGATCTCTCTTGCAGTGCTCTATGAGTCTCTCTGCACCTGTAATGACCAAGTCATCCACATACAGCACCAGAATGACAGGCTCCTCACCTATCACAATATAGTAAAGGTTCGGATCTGCCTCACTCTTTGTGAAACCCATCTTCTACAAGTATGTATCTATCCTGGAGTACCAAGCTCTGGGAGCTTGCTTCAGGCCATAAAGGGCCTTCTTCAGTTTGCACACATGGGACTCCTTCCCATGCACCTCAAAGCCCTGTGGCTGCTCAATGTACACCTCCTCCTGTATGAAGCCATTGAGAAATGCGGTCTTCACATCCATCTAGTGGATCTTCCAACCCATCTCTGCTGCTATTGATATAATGGAGCGGATCAAAGTATATAGAGCTACGGGAGCGAAGGTCTCCTCATAATCAACTCCCTCTACCTGGGAGAACCCTCTAGCCACAAACCTTGCTTTGAATTTCTCAATGCTGCCATCGGCAGCATGCTTTACCTTGTAAAGCCATCTGGAAGTAACCACGGATTTGCCCTCAGGCCTCAGCACCACCTCCCAAACATCATTCTTCATGATAGAAGAATACTCCTCCTGCATGGCCTCTCTCCAGACCTGCTGGCTAGCTGCCTCCTCATAGCTAGAAGGCTTAGAGTCAAGGATGTTGGTAGCCATTGCCATATAGCTACAAAACCTCTCAGGTGGTCTGCTCTCTCTGACCGGCCTCTTAGGCCCAGCAACAGATGTGGCCTCTCTCAAGGTGTCCTGAAGCCACTTGGGCTTCCTCTTCCCTGAGCATACTTCTCCCATTGGAGAATGAAACTCCTCCTCCTCCTCATCATCAGGAGCCTGAACTCCTAACTGTCTGTCTGTTGTCCTCCTGCCTGCACCTGAACCTGTAGAAGCTGAGGTATTGTGTGAACTGTCCATCAGTGGACTCCCTAGTGAACTGCTCTGCATGCTCCCGAAGCACCACCCCTCTGACTCTGTGAGCCACTGCTCACTGACGGACCTGACATCGTCATAAATGTACCTCCGGATCCTCCTGATCCCTACCCATTAGATCCCTGCGACTGACTCAGCTACTACTGAGGGTCTGGCTGATCCAGATACTCTAACTCCCATGACCTCCTGAAGGTCCTGTCCTCCTCGAACTTCACATCCCGCCTGACAACAACTTTCCTCTGTGCAGGAATGTAAATCCGAAAGGCCTTTGAGGTCTCACTATAGCCCACAAAGATACCCTTCTCTGTGGTGGGCTCTAGTTTGGTCCTCTTCTCCTTGGGTATGTAGGAGTATGTAATACACCCAAAGATACGAAGATGACCAATATTAGGCTTCTTCCCAGAAAAAGCCTCCTCCGGAGTCATGTGCCCCAAGGCACGATGCAGACTCCTGTTCTGCAAATAAACAGCTGTGTTGCAGGCCTCTGCCCACAAAAACAATGGCAACCCCTGATCATGTAACATGGCTTTGGTAGCCCCTCCGATGGATCTGTTCTTCCTCTCCACAACCTCGTTCTGCTGGGGGTTGTAAGGAACAGTGAACTCCCTCCTAATGCTTGCCTCCACACAATAGTCAACAAACTCTCCAAGGGTGTACTCTCCCCCATTGTCCGACCTCAGGGACTTGATCTTCCGACCTGTCTGTGTCTCCACAAGAGCTCTGAACTCCTGAAACCGCTCGAAGACCTCACTCTTGGTCTTCAAGAAATAAATCCAGGTCCTCCTGGAGTGATCATCAATGAATAACACATAGTACTCATATCCACTCAAGGAAACATGAGACATACGACCGCTCACATCGGAATGAATCAAATCAAGTATCCCAGTCGCTCTGCTGTCACTGCTGGGAAAAGGGGATTTGGCAAACTTGCCCATCGCACATCCTCTGCAAGTATCAAAGTGATCGGTACTGAAATCTGGCACACCTGTAGTGATCTCCCGCAAAGTCCTCAAGGCTCCATGATACATATGCCCCATCCTGCGGTGCCAAATCTCACACAGCTCAGAACTGCTAGCTCTGCTGTCGGTACTACTGCTCAATGCCAAAAGGGGTTGAAATGCAAACTTGTACACCTTTGCATGGCGTACACCTATCACTCTAGCTGAATCAGCTGGAGCACCCCTGGGATACATCAGCACCTGTCCACCCCTGAACAGTATCTCATATCCTCTGTCCTCCAAAGCTGAGACGGATATGAGGTTCTTCCTCATCCCTGGCACATAAAGAACATCCGACACCTTCAAGGGAGGTTTAGACTCCCTCTGAAATGTCAGTGTTCCCACACCGACTGCTCTAACAACTCTGTCATCACCGAGTACTACCTCTATATCAGTGCCACTCTCTGAAAGCTCTGAAAAGTACTCACGGACTCCTGTCATATGACGTGAAGCCCCACTGTCCACATACCAGATACCCGAAGATGCTCCGCTAGTCGAGGGAAATGCATGCTCCCTTTGAACCTCTGTGGCAGGTAATCCTGCACTAGAGGACTCACACGCAATGAACCCAAACTCCTGGTCAAAGCGATCTGCAAAGTCCTCAACCTCTGCTGATGCTGCCATGCTCTGATTCTTCCCCTTCTTCTTCTTCTTCTCCGGACACACAACTGCATAGTGTCCCATCTTCTGACAATTCCAACACTTCACCTTGGAATAGTCCTTCTGTGTGTTGCCCTGTTTACCTTTACCTTTGCCTTTGCCCCCACCATTGCTTGTGGAAGTCTGCTTCTTGCCTTTGCCTTTCTTGCCTCCTGCCAACAGTGCTACATCCTCATCCTGCTCAACTGGCTTGGCTGCCCCAAGCTGACCTTTCCTGATCTCTTTCTGAATGCAGTCATCCCAAAACCTCTCCCATGTGGGAAGGGTCTCACGTGCACAAACCCCATCAGCGAAGTTCATCCATGAACGGGGGAGGCCATTCACTGCAATCTGCACCAACTCAGTGGGTGGAATGACCTCTCCAACTGCTGCCAACTCATCTCTCACATTAGTAATCTTTGTGAGATATCCAGCTGCACTATCAATCTTACCCATCTTAATGGTTTTCAGCTTCTCCTTCAAGACCATTTTCCGGTTCCCATTGGTACTCTGGTAGAGATTGGACAATGTTGTCCAGATCTCATGAGCATTCCTCTTTCCTCTCACATGAGGAATGCAATGGTCTTTGACTCCATCTAGAATCAGTCTCTTACCCTTGTTCTTTCTATTATATGCGCCATTGAACAACATTAGTAGGCACATTAACGAGGGCGGAGACATTTGGGTATGAACCATGATATCTGAGACTTTTTGCCTCCCTCAAAGATACTCTGCATTCTCTCCTTCCAAACACTGTAATTGGTATGCCCATCCAACCTATCCTCCACCCTCAGTCCCAAAGACATCCTGCTGTCATAAAACTGAAAAAATAGCACTGCTGTAGTAAAGGTAAAAATTATGTTTGTGAAAAAATCAGCTTGCTGGAATTTTCTGAGTGAAAAATCAGCAAGCTGTATTTTTCTCCTTGTTGTCCCAAACTGCTCTTTCAGCACTCAACCTCTGATACCATGTAGAAATTTCTGTTTTCCCACCCCGGTTTTCAGTTTCACCTTATTACTCCAAAATAGTTAAATGCCCTTTCCCACATCCATACATTTAACAAGCTGGAAAATAAATTTTGCTGAAAACACAAATTCTGGAAAAATTACAGAATGCTTGAAAATGCAGAAATAAATATCAGCACACATAAAACAGTCATTCACACATTTTGACACATATATTTTTGGTCAACATGACCCTGGAAAAACCCCCTACAACTCTTGAGGAAAACCAGTTTGAGAGCTCCTTCTTATTTCTGAAAAAATGCTTTTACAGTGAGGCAGAAATTACATCAAAAATTTCAGCAACTAAACAACTGTACTTATCTGATTTACTGTGCATTCACTCGCCTTGGAAAACGTGCAAAGCAGTGAAAACCCAAAACAAATTTTACGGCTTTTATGACGGCATTAAATGTGACAAACTCTCGAATTTTGTGCCCAATTTGTCTGATAAATAACAGCACATGCAATTTATCTGGTTAATGACAAACCCTCCTTGATTTCCATCTTTGCTTTGCCTAGAAATTTGGCCACCCAGCTTCTTTATCTTATTCTTTGTCTGGTCTCTAAGTCGTGCCTGGCTGTGATCTCCTCCTCGGTTACCGTTGCCCAGAATCTGCCTAGCAATAAATGCTGAACTTGCTGTACGGTCTTCCTCGTTTACTGTGCCTCTCTCCCTCGAAAAATGTGCCCAACACTTGCTATACGGATTTCTGCCTTGGAAACCGTGCCTCTTTGCTGCTGTACGGACTTTGCTAAAGTCTCTATCAGCTGCCCTCTTTCTCCTCTCTGCTCAGAAATCTCCCTTGCTCTCCTTCTCTTCCTCTCTCAATCTGCTCATGAAAGAATGAATGACCTTTTCCTCCTTTTCCTCCTTTAACCTAACCCTAAGTGACTTTTGGGGAATCCCTAAATCCAATGGGTGAAATAGATTGAGATCTAGGGCTGAGATTAAATGCTCATTTAAATCTCACTTTCTATTTTTTAATTCACCCCACTTTAATAAAGACCCACTTAGTCTTTTATTTCCAAAGTCACTTTTTTCTTTCTAATTTTATATTGACTTTATTAAAGTCACTTTAAAATTAGACTTTAGTAACTTTATCACTTAAAGTCACTTTTAAATTAGATTTGACTTTATAACTTTATAAAGTCACTTTAGAAGAAAAATTAAATTCGTTTGGACACTTTTCCCTAGGCCAAAGATCAAAGCCTTAGGGAACCACCTGTCCTCCGGTAACCAAATTTCAACATAAATTTGCAAGAACTTTAGTTGGGCAGTATCCTTGAGGAGTCCACCTCTTGGATCATGACCTTGCTACGAGTGCCCAAGATCAGTTGTAGTAGGTTAGAGGAGTTTTCCGTGGTGCAGAGAAGTGTTTGAGCGACAGATGCAGTGGTTTGTAGTGCAAAGAAAAGTTGTAGCAACGCAAAAGATGCAATGCAGAGCAGCAAGAATGTAGTGCTTCAGAGGGACAACGTGGGACTAGCAGCAGTCAGAGTGTCAGCATCGAGATGCATCATAAACACTTGTTCAAAATTTTGAATCTTTTTCAGTTGCTTCTCTCAACAACTATATTGCAGTGTATAGTTAGCAATGGCAGTGCTAGCGGCAGATGCAGCATTTGAGAGGGAGTTGTAGTACGAATGCAGTGTTGATTGTGACAGGATCAACAACAGTACAGTTGCAGCAACAACACAGTGATTGATGGGCAACATTTCAAACATCAGCACCGCAGAGGGAGATGCTTCAGAGTCAGAGCAATGTGCAGTAGGGCATATTTGTTAGAGCACATTCCTCGCTAAGAGGGAGTGTTGATTTGTGGTAGAATCATATGTGTTCTAAGTCTCAAATTTTGTGGAAGGGCTTAGACACATGCATTCCAGATAACCCGAAAATTGTTTTGGGAAGTTCCACTCGGAAACAGTTTTATTTGATAAATTATTTATTGTTATTGAGTACACAAAGTCTAACTTAGGAAATTATAATAATTAATGGGTTTTAATCTAAACTGTGGGTGTAATTTCTAGAAAAAGCAGATCATTTCAAAATGTAATCTTAGTCGTTGATTGGAGATCTAATCTTGGCTGTTGAAGTCACAACGAGTAGACTATAAAGGAAGGCTTGAGGGTCATTTGGAAAATACCCCAGAGAGATCATGAGATCAAATTTTTTGAAGTGAGCAATCCTCAGAGGAAAATCAGATTCAGAGATTCTCACGCAGCTAGAAGGGCAGAGAGAGATCCAATAGCTTTAGTGCAGCGCCAGAGAGGCTGATGCAAGGCTACACACAGGGCCGAAGGAAATCCGAATGGTTTGCTGAAGGTTTGATTTTAGAAGCTGGAAGTTGAGGTGTGAGACAGAGAGGCAGATATCGAATTTTTTGGAGAGAAGATCGATCTAGAGACTGAGTGATGTAGTGCCCAGGAGGGGTGACGCTGGGACTACAGAGAGGTAGGGCAAAGCCTATTAGAGACACATCATTCAGAGGCCGAATCAACCGGGATTTCCAGTGATAGTGTGAGGTAACCTCACTAATCTTTCTGTCAGTCATATTCTTTGTAACTGAATTGTCCGGAGTGACATTCAAAGATGTATTCCAAATTTATTGTTGCTTAATATTAAAACCCTCAGATCTGTTGCACTGCTTTTCCTGCATTTGACTTTTCTGGGGACATTTGTCCAAAAATAACAGTGTCCTGTGTGATGTTTTTCTTTTTCTCAGTTTCCTATTTCCGCATCTAAATTTAATTAAGTGAAGTCTGCTTCAGTAATTACTTCAATGTTTACAGAAGAAATATACAAATAACTGGTTTATTTTTAATAACAAGTAGGATAAGTTAATTCAGTTTGTTGCAGTAGGATTCCAAATCTAGGACTTGGAATTTTCACATGGTATCAGAAGTTGTGGAGCGTTGTGGGTGAAACAGGAAGAGAATATCCAACACTGAGAAGGAGGTCGAATAGCTGCAGAAAGCAATAGTTCGAATTCCCAGAGGGATTGCGCAGTTCAGGCCTGGATGGCTGAAATTTTTGGGAACGTCTCTCTCTGGGTAAGTCGATAGTGAGGAAGGGCTTACATATCAGAATTTTTTCGAGCCAAAAGGGAGCAGCGCAAAGCTGGCGGAACGCAGTTTTCTGCAGGCATAATTTGTTTTTTCTTGTCAGAATGTCGTCAGAAGAGGACGTAGAAGCATAGTGAGGGAATTTTCTTGCTCAGGAAGTTCCTGGCCAGGGAATTTCATTTTTCCAAGATCTGAGCAGCAGAACTGAGTGGCAGATCTACAAGCTCCAGAAGGTGTGCGTAAGCCAATCCAGTGCTGTGCAGAGGGGGAAAGGTGGCAGTTGATTCGACATTTACTTGACGGCCATGGCAGCTCACGGGATTAGAGATCAGGACCGGTTGGAGGGAGCCTCGACCTGGAAGGCACAAATCACACGTCTTCTAGATTAGTACGATCTCAAGCTTTTCGTGTAGAGTACGGTAGTTGTCCCTGTAGATCCAGATCCGCTGAAGAAGTACACGACTGATATGGCGAAGGCTAAGAGGCCACTCCTTGATGGAGTTCAGGATCACATAGTGTCCCACATAGCTAGCAAGGACACAACTAGGCAGATGTGGGAAGCCTTAGCAACGCTATACGAAGGCTCTTCCGAACAGGGGAATATGTACTTAAATCAGAAACTGAGAATGATGCAGATGCAGAAAGGGGAGTGTATTGATCCATTCTTGTCAAAACTTCAAGAAATCCACGATCAACTAGCAGTCGAGGAGTCCACACCTTAGCCTACCGCGATGGTAGGGTTTGCCCTCAACACAGTCGCTGAAGAATGGTAGGTTTTTGTCCAAAGCATCCTGGGCAGTGCAACCTTGCCGAGATGGGAAGAGATGTGGGCTGCTCTTCAGCAAGAAGAGCTAAGGAGGGACCTAGTCAAGTGCAAACTTGATGGCCACAGTAGCAGTGTGTTGAAGACGAAGGAGGAGGAAAATTCAACCGTTGTATCCAAGGAGCAGCAGGAACAACGAAGACAAAAGAAGGACGTCTCGAAGATAAAGCACTTCAGGTGTGGTGAACTTGGTTACTACGCTACCTAGTGTCCTTTGAAGAAAAAGGGCAAGGACAAGAAGCATGATCCGAAGGCTGCGCCTGCAAAGATACAGGAAGATGAGTATGCCATGAGTGTCGACGCATCTCCAGGAGGGAGATGGGGCGACATTGAGCTGTAAGTTTGGAAGAACTTAAGTTGGGAAGGATCCTTGAGGAGTCCACCTCTCTGGATCTTGACCTTGCTACGGGTGCCCAAGATTAGCTGTAGCAGGTTGGAGGAGTTTTCCGTGCTGCAGAGGAGTGTTTGAGCAACAAATGTAGTCATTAGTAGCGCAAAGCAGAGTTGCAACAATGTAGAGGACGCAGTGCAGAGCAACATCAACGCAGTGCTTCAGAGGGACAGCGTGGGACTAGCAACAGTTAGAGTTTCAACATCGAGATGCATCCTAAACACTTGTTCAAAATTTTGGATGTTTTTCAGATGCTTCTCTCAGCAGTTGTGTTGTAGTGTAGAGTTAGCAGTGGCAGTGCTAGCAGCAGATGCAACATTTGAGAGGGAGTTGGAGTACAGATGTAGTGTTGACTGTGACAGGATAAACAATAGTACAGTTGCAGCAACAACGCAGTGATTGATGGGCAGCTTGTCAAACATCAAGAGATCAAGAGATCAAATTTTTTGAAGTGAGAAATACTCAGAGGAAAACCAAATCGAGAAATTCTCATGCAGTTGAGGGGCAGAGACCGTATCCGAAGAGAAATATTTCTCAGCCGAAGAATCGTTAGTAGAGAAAGGTAGAGATAGATCCAACAGCTCCAGCGCAGAGCCACACAGGGCTACGCAGAGGCTGCGCAAATGAGCAGAGGAAATCTGAATGGTTTCTTGAAGATTTGATTTCAGAAGTCGGAAGCCGGGGTGTGAGACAGGGAGGCAGATATCAAATTTTTTTGGAGAGCAGATCAACCCAGAAACTGAGTGACGCAGTGCTCGGGAGGGGTGAAGCTGGGATTGCGCAATGATTGCGCATAGCCTGTTAGACGCTCGGGAGGGGTGACACTGGGATTGCGCATAGTCTGTTAGACGCACATCATTCAGAGGCCAAATCGACTGGGATTTCTGGAGTGACATTCAGAGATGTATTCAGAATTTATTGCTGCTTAATAATAAAACCCTCATATGTGTTGCCCCGGTTTTCGCGCATTTGGTTTTGCCAGGGACATTTGTCCAAAAATAACGGTGTCCTGTGTGATGTTTTTCTTTTGCTTAGTTTTCTGCTTTTGCATCTAAATTTAATTAAGTGAAGTTTGCTTTAGTAATTACATCAATGTTTACAGAAGAAATCTGCGAATAACTTATTTATTTTTAATAACAAGTAGGAGAAGTTAATTCAATTTGCTGCAGTAGGATTCCAGATCTAGGACTTGGAATTTTCACAAAAATACCATTTGAAGTGCTTGAAATGGATCCGAAACTTTAGCATTCAAGGGTTTGCAATGAAGGTGTGGGGTGTCCTAGATGATCCCCCAAACCAAAAATCACAATTGCATTATGGATATCGTCAATAAGTGAGTCCTTCATGGTCAATATGCAGGGCATGGAGGTTGGAAGGAAGTGACCGCTCCATCTCTCAATTCATATTCGCAATATTGGGCTAATATGGATTTTGGATCGTTGCTTGATTTGGTAGCTTTGAGGATATGACAGTTATTGCAGAAGTTGAAGTGCCATGTGAAGAATACCTATGATTCCACTGACTTTGTAGAGATGTTATCTTGAAGGGTAGAGCTATCACATCCCATAGGATACCACTTAAGAGATGGAGTAGTAGCTTTTCTAAAAACCTCATATCATGGTGCAGAAAGGGGAGCGTATTGATCCGTGGATGTCGAAACTTCAGGAAATCCACGATCAACTAGCAGTCGTGGGGTCCACACCTTAGCCTACTGCGATAGTAAGGTTGGCCCTCAATGCGGTCACAGAAGAATGGCAAGTTTTTGTCTAGAGCATCCTGGGCAGAGCAACCTTGCCGAGCTGGGAAGAGATGTGGGCTTCTCTTCATCAAGAAGAGCTAAGGAGGGACCTAGTCAAGTGCAAACTTGATGGCAACAGTAGCAGTGGGTCGAAGACGAAGGAGGAGGAGGAAAGCACAACCCTTGCATCCAATGAGCAACATGAGCAACAAAGACGAAAGAAGGACGTCTCGAAGATAAAGTGCTTTAGGTGTGGTGAACTTGGTCAGTACGCTACCCAGTGTCCTTTGAAGAAAAAGGACGAGGACGAGAAGCACGATCCGAAGGCTGCCCCTGCAAAGATAGAGGAAGATGCGTATGCCATGACTGCCCACGCAGCTCCAGGAGGGACATGGGGCAACATTGAGCTGTAAATTTGCAAGAACTTCATTTGGGCAAGATCCTTAAGGAGTCCACCTCTTGGATCATGACCTTGCTACGGGTGCCCAAGATCAGCTGTAGCGGGCTAGAGGAGTTTTCCGTGGTGTAGAGGAGTGTTTGAATGACAGATGCAGTGGTTAGCAGCGCAAGAATCTGAGCAGCGCAAAGCAGAGTTGCAACAACGCAGAGGGCGCAATGTAGAGGAGCAACAATGTAGTGCTTTAGAGGGACAACGCGAGACTAGCAGCAGTCAGAGTTTCAGCATCGAGATGCATCATAAACACTTGTTCAGAATTTTGAATGTTTTTTAGTTGCTTCTCTCAACAACTGTGTTGCAGTGAATAGTTAGCAGTGGCAGTGCTAGCAACAAATGCAACATTTGAGAGGGAGTTGGAGTATGGATGCAGTGTTGATTGTGACAAGATCAACAACAGTACAGTTGTAGCAACAACGCAGTGATTGATGGGCAACATTTCAAACATCAATAGTGCAGAGGGAATTGCTTTAGAGTCAGAACAGTGTGCAGTAGGGCATATTTGCTAGAGTATATTCCTCGCTAAGAGGGAGTGTTGATTTGTGATAGCATCAGATGTGCTCTACGTCTCAAATTTTGTTGAAGGGCTTAGACATGCATTCCAGATAACCCAGAAATTTTTTTGGGAAGTTCCACCCGGAAAAAGTTTTATTTGATAAATTATTTATTTTTATTGAGTACACTAAGTCTAACTTAGGAAATTAAAATAATTAATGGGTATTAATCTAAACTGTGGGTGTAATTTCTAGAAAAAGCAGATCAAGTCAAAATTTAATCTTAGTCATTGATTGGAGATCTAATCTCGACTGTTGAAGTCTCAACAAGAAGACTATAAAGGAAGGCTTGAGGGTCATTTGGAAAATACACCAGAGAGATTAGGAGATCAAATTTTTTGAAGTGAGCAATACTCAGAGGAAAACCAGATTGAGAGATTCTCACGCAGTTGAGGGGCAGAGACAGTATCCACAGAGAAATCTTTCTCAGCCAAAGAATCATCAGCAGAGAAGGGAAGAGAGAGATCCAACAGCTCCAGCGCAACGCTAGAGAGGTTGATGCAAAGCCACGCAGGGCTACGCAGAGGGCCAAAGGAAATCCAAATGGTTTGCTAAAGATTTGATTTTAGAAGCCGGAAGTTTGGGTGTGAGACAAAGAGGCAAATATCGAATTTTCAAGAGAGCAGATCGATCCAGAGATTGAGTGACGCAGTGCCCAAGAGGGGTGATGTTGGGACTGTGCAGAGGCAGCGCAAAGCCTATTAGAGGCACATCATTCAGAGGCCGGATCAACCGGGATTTCCATTGATAGTGTGAGGTAACCTCACTAATATTTCTGTCAGTCACATTCTTTGTAATTGAATTATCTGTAGTGACATTCAGAGATGTATTCAAAATTTATTGTTGCTTAATATTAAAACCCTCAGATCTGTTGCACCAGTTTTCCCGCATTTGATTTTTCCCGAGACATTTGTCCAAAAATAACAGTGTCCTGTGTGATGTTTTTCTTTTACTCAGTTTCCTATTTCCGCATCTAAATTTAATTAAGTGAAGTTTGCTATAGTAATTACTTCAAAAGTTCAATTTACAAGTAGGAGAAGTTAATTCAGTTTGTTGCAGTAGGATTCCAGATCTAGGACTTGGAATTTTCACATGGTATCATAAGTTGTGGAGCGTTGTGGATGAAACAGGAAGAGAAGATCCAACACTGAGAAGGTGGTCGAATAACTGCAGAAAGCAACAGTTCGAATTCCTAGAGGGATTGTGCAGTCCAGGCTTGGATGGTTGAAATTTTTGGAAAAGTCTCTCTCTAAGTGAGTCGACAGAGAGGAAGGGCTTCCAGATCGGAATTTTTCCGAGCCAGAGGGAGCAGCGTAAAGCTGGTGGAATGCAGTTTTATGCAGGCATAATTTGTTTTTGCTGGTCAGAATGTCGTCAGAGGAGGAAGCAGAAGCATAGTGAGGGAATTTTCTTCCTCAGGAAATTCCTGGCCAGGGAATTTCATTTTTCCAAGATCTGAGCAGCAAATCTGGGTGACAGATCTACAAGCTCCAGAAGGTGTGCGTAAGCCAATCCAGTGCTGCACAGAGGGGGAAAAGTGGCAGTTGATTCGACATTTATGTGACGGCCATGGCAGCTCACAGGCTTAGAGATCAGGACCGGTTGGAGGGAGCCTCCAACTACGTGACCTAGAAAGCAAGAATCACATGCCTTCTAGATGAGTACGATCTCAAGCTTTTCGTGTAGAGTATGGTAGTTGTCCCTGCAGATCCAGATCCGCTGAAGATGTACACGGCTGATATGGCAAAGGCTAAGAGGCTGCTCCTTGATGGAGTTTAGGATCATATAGTGTCCCACATAGCTAGCAAGGACACAACTAGGCAGATGTGGGAAGCCTTAGCAATGCTATATGAAAGCTCTTCTGAACAGGGGAAGATGTACTTAGATCATAAACTAAGAATGATGCAGATGAAGAAAGGGGAGTGTATTGATCCATTCTTGTCGAAACTTCAAGAAATCCACGATCAACTAGCATTCGTGGGGTCCACACCTCAGCCTATCATGATGGTAAGGTTTGCCCTCAACGCAGTCACAGAAGAATGGTAGGTTTTTGTCCAAAGCATCCTGGGCAGTGCAACCTTGCCGAGTTGGGAAGAGATGTGGGCTGCTCTTCAGCAAGAAGAGCTAAGGAGGGACCTAGTCAAGTGCAAACTTGATGGCCGCAGTAGTAGTGGGTCGAAGACGAAGGAGGAGGAGGAAAATGCGACCCTTGTATCCAAGGAGCAGCAGAAGTAGCGAAGACGAAAGAAGGACGTCTTGAAGATAAAGTACTTCAGGTGTGGTGAACTTGGTTACTACGCTACCTAGTGTTCTTTGAAGAAAAAGGGCAAGGGTGAGAAGCACAATTCGAAGGCTGCGCGTGCAAAGATATAGGAAGATGAGTATGCCATGAGTGCCCACGCATCTCCAGGAGGGAGATGGGGCGACATTGAGCTGTAAGTTTGGAAGAACTTCAATTGGGCAGGATCCTTGAGGAGTCCACCTCTCTGGATCTTGGCCTTGCTATGGGTGCCCAAGATTAGCTATAGCAGGTTGGAGGAGTTTTCCGTGCTACAGAGGAGTGTTTGAGCGAAAAATGTAGTGGTTAGTAGTGCAGAGCAAAGTTGCAGCATTGCAGAGGACACAGTGCAGAGCAACATCAATGCAGTGCTTCAGAGGGACAACATGGGACTAGCAGCAGTCAGAGTTTCAACATCGATATGCATCCTGAACACTTGTTCAGAATTTTGGATGTTTTTCAGATGCTTCTCTCAGCAGTTGTGTTGTAGTGTAGAGTTAGCAGTGGCAGTGCTAGCAGCAGATTCAACATTTGAGAGGGAGTTGTCGTACAGATGCAGTGTTGATTGTGACAGGATAAACAACAGTACAGTTGCAGCAACACCGCAGTGATTGATGGGCAGCATGTCAAACATCAACAACACAGAGGGAGATGCTTCCGAGTTAGGGCAGTGTGCAACATGGCATATTTGCTAGAGCACATTCCTCACTAAGAGGAAGTGTTGATTTGTGGTAGCATCGGATGTGCTCTAAGTCTCAAATTTTGTGGAAGGACCTAGACAATGAATTCCAGATAACCCGGAAATTGTTTTGGGAAATTCCACCCTGAAACACTTTTATTTTATAAATTATTTATTTTTAATAAGGACCCTAAGTCTAGCTTAGGAAATTAAAATAATTAATGGGTATTAATCTAAACTGTGGGTGTAATTTCTAGAAAAAACAGATCAAGTCAAAATGTAATCTTAGTCGTTGAATGGAGATCTAATCTTGGTTGTTGAAGTCTCAACGAGAAGACTATAAAGGAAGGCTTGAGGGTCATTTGGAAAATTCTTCGGAGAGATCAAGAGATCAAATTTTTTGAAGTGAGAAATACTCAGAGGAAAACCAAATCAAGAGATTATCATGCAGTTGAGGGGCAGAGACAGTATCCGCAGAGAAATCTTTCTTAGCCGAAGAATCATCAACAGAGAAGGGTAGAGAGAGATTCAACAGCTCCAATGCAGAGCCATGCAAGGCTATGCAGGGTCCGCGTAGAGGGCCAGAGGAAATCTGAATGGTTTGTTGAAGAGTTGATTTCAGAAGCCGAAAGGCGGGGTGTGAGACCAGGATGCAGATATTGAATTTTCTAGGAGCTTAGATCAATCCAGAAACCGAGTGACGCAGTGCTCAGGAGGTGTGACGCTGGGATTGCGCAGAGCCTGTTAGAGGCACATCATTTAGAGGCCAGATCAACCGGGATTTCTAGTGATAGTGTGAGGTAACCTCATTAATCTTTCTGACAGTCATATTCTCTGTAACTGAATTGTCTGGAGTGACATTTAGAGATGTATTCATAATTTATTGCTGCTTAATAATAAAACCCTCATATGTGTTGCCCCGGTTTTCCTGCATTTGGTTTTGCCGGGGACATTTGTCCAAAAATAACGGTGTCCTGTGTGATGTTTTTCTTTTGCTCAATTTCCTGTTTTTGCATCTAAATTTAATTAAGTGAAGTTTGCTTCAATAATTACTTCAATGTTTATAGAAGAAATCTGCAAATAACTTGTTTATTTTTAATTACAAGTAGGAGAAGTTAATTCAGTTTGCTGCAGTGGGATTCCAGATCTAGGACTTGGAATTTTCACAAAAATACCATTTGAATTGCTTGAAATGGATCCGAAACTTTAGCATTCAAGGGTCTGCAATGAACGTGTGGGGTGTCATAGATGATCCCCCAAACCAAAAATCACAATTGCATTATGGATATCGTCAATAAGTGAGTCCTTCATGGTCAATATGCATGGGCATGGAGGTTGGAAGGAAGTGACCGCTCCATCTCTCAATTCATATTTGCAATATTGGGCTGATATGGATTTTGGCTCGTTGCTTGATTTGTTAGCTTTGAGGATATGACAATTATTGCAGAAGTTGAAGTACCATGTGAAGAATACCTATGATTTCACTGCCTCTATAGAGATGTTAACTTGAAGGGTAGAGCTATCACATCCCACAGGATACCACTTGAGAGATGGAGTGGTAGCTTTTCTAAAAACCTCATATCGTGGTGCTTTTTGGCTCATTGGAATGCTCTTTAGGAGCTCTATATAATGAGAGCCCTAGGGAAGAAGCTAAAGGGTTCCATAATGTCTGAATGCCAAAAGACTATAGGAAGTAGGAAAATAATCATAGTTTCATTATGGGTATCCTCTATATCAAGTCCTACTTTCCCATTCTCTCTGCCACTTCATGGTATGAATTTTATGTTGGCACATGAAATGACTACAATGATTATGGAAAAAATGACCCAATGAAGAAAGAATTGAAGTAATGACATTGAAGTGAGCTAAATGGTTCATTTTTATTGGGTGCGATTATTTTGCATGTAAATGTAGTAATTGGCACAATTAGTGGAGGAGAAAATGAGATAATGAAGGATGGAAATATAGGGAAGGGGGAGAAAGAGCAGATGAATTTGTCTCAACAAAGCCCCCTTCATGCTACGGATAGGATAGGAATGTGCTTGGGAATGACAGCTAGAAGGTAGTGACCACTGCTGCTCGATGGGTCGACCTAGGGGATGTGATAGCTCTGTCCATTAGGATAATATCTCTACATAGTGGAATCACTGGTATTCTCCACGAGACACTTCAACCAACATGATGCGTTTTCATGTCACAATGGGCGTCAACATTGACATCTTTGCAGGTGTGATTTTGTTCTATTTCTTTCTAGCTTTTTCTTATAAATATATATTAGTGATTGATTTTCACATCATAGTGGCATAGATGATGGCTTCTATATAAGCACAATTTCATTATATTTCTTCCTATGATTTCTTTGTGAAGTATTTTTCTTCCTCTCCCCTTATGTTTCCTATATGTAGAAATATTTCACTTATCAAACAGGCAGGATGGCATTTGACACTCGTCAAACTCCTTGTTTCATTCTTTTTGCATGTTTCGAGGGTTGTCGTTACTCCAGTTGTGAGGGAAATAAATTTACTACAAAACTTGGATTAGTGTGCACCTTGGTTGGAAAGCTCTCAAGGATTCTCATATGATGAGAGGCCTAGGGAGGAAGCTAAAGGTTTCGATAATTGTAATATTATGAAAAATAATTTGACAAAATTTTCCGAAATTTTGCTTAAAAAATTACACCATAAATTTCTTTATTTAAACCCGATCAAATTGCACAATTTGCACCATGAAATTATTTGCACAATATATATATTTTGCCATATGAAAACCCAAAGAGGTTGCAACTCAAAGTTAACACGAGAAATAGTAGCAAACTAAGCAAAATTCAGCCTTATTATATTAAATATAACCATGAACCTGTTACAAACACCAACAAATATCTTAATGGCTTACAATAGCTCCTCCAATGTTATTGCCTATCTTGCACGGGTTCGCCAACCCAGGGGTGGGGTTCTCAAACCCATCCCGTGTTCTCATCCTCAAGAACTGGATTCGAGTACGAGTTCTTCTGAAACGAACCCATAAGAATTGGGTTCTTCATTAAAAAAAATTGGGTGTTTGAGGTTTAAGGTACTTGGAACCCCAAAATCGAGTTCTTTAGGATTCTTTGTTAAACGATTTTGGAAATAAAAATTTAAATAAAAAAAATTGTGGAAAGTCAAAAGGTGAATACATATCTCGTAAAACCTAAAATCGCTTCACTCTTCAACGACGACATTCCGTTTGAGACAACAACCATTCGGTTTGACTATTGAGACGACGAGCATTCCATGGTGTGTTTGGGGCATTCACTAGTGTGTGTGCAGGTGCTTGGAGGTTCCCACAAAGACATAATCCACAAAGATGCAATCCCTGCTTGAAGGTTGATAGGTAGCTCTTGAAGATTCACCATGTGACATGAATTAATTCTAATATTTGTGTGTTTAAACTTCATTGTTTGCATAACAAAATTAGTAAATTAAAATTTAATTCCAAATAGTAATTCGACCCATGATGTCAAAGATGGGAAAACTTCCTTATGACGAGTATAAGAATTTTGAAGCAACCACAATACACAGTGTACTGCCATATACTGCAATTCCAAACTCTTGTTTTTTTACTCTAATCTCCACATTCTCTTATGGCCAACTGACATCAATTGCTTTTCTAATCACTCCTTTAACTGTGCTTTTTTTTACATTTTTTCAATGTTGCGAACATCGACATCGGGATAAAATCGGCAAGGGTCCAAAAAACCAAAAAATCGTAAAAAGCGAGAAAATATTAGTAAAAATCGGCAAACATCGGCAAAAATAAGATACCATAAAAATATCTTTAAAAATTGGCAAACATTGGCTAGGCCAAAAAATCGTGATTTTGAGATAAAATCGGGATCTCATTGAGATGTTTGTAGCACTGCATTTTTTTCGAAGAATGTGACTTTTGGCTTTCTCTTTCCCTACCAGAGTTTTGGGTGAATTTGGCTTAGGGCCAGATTTACAAGTATTTGTAAACTCCAATTTGCACTTGATATCAAACTAGAAATTTTGAAATTTTGATGTGAATGTCGAATGTTCAATGATGTGCATATTTAAATCTTTAAAGTTTAAATCATAAATATTTTAGTTTTCATGTTTAAAGTTGGAAAATATACAAATTCATATACCTGTTTCGAAAAATGATGCACGCGTCCCCATCCTCGTCCCCACGTTTCCTGGCAACATAGGTTATTGCACTATGAGGGATCTTATTGACCTCTGCTCATGATCTCCATGTTAAGCCGAATGAACAGATTTGATTTGATCCCTCCTCTTTGAGTGGCTAGGATATATCTCTCAATACCCAAACCCCTCCTCACTAGATCATCTAGGGTGGACTACTGATCACCGAATCCAACCCTCTACATAATGTGGGCTCTCACCTAGACAAACTCCAAGAGCTCAACTCAACAACAACAACAACAAAAATAATTCCAATGCATGCCTGAGTGAGCTCTCATCTCCTTTAATAATCATCGACAACCAGAATACCATGGGTCTTTTCTTCTTTTACTAAAGTGACTTGTAACATTTCTTCTTCTTTAGTCACTTTTTAATTAATTTTAATTTGTAACCAGGCTATTGAGATACTCTCATTCTCCAGTGTCCGGGAAAAAGGGACATTGCAATAATGGTTCTAGGCCAAATCACCATTTGAAGTGCTTGAAAATGGATCCTGAAGTTTAAGATTAAAAATTGAAAAATACAGGGTCTAAAATGAAGGCGCGGATGCCTTGGATGGGCTCACATGTAGATAGTCACAATTGCATTATAAATATCCTCGATAACTGATTTCTTCTTTGTTAAGTGTGCAGAAATGGAGTTTGTAAGGAAAGGATTGCTCCATCTCTAAGTCATCTTTGCATGATTGGGAAAATATAGGTTTTGGATCACTGTGTTAGTTTTGTAGCATCAGACAGGTGTTGTAGTCTTGACTTTCGTTAGAGAGGCTAAGAAATACTAGACTCCAAAGCCCAGAAAAAGTTTCAGGAGAAAACACCTAGAGATGGCTCAATTAAGTTAATTGAGCAATAATTAAATAAGAAATATTTCCTAAGGCTAATTGAGAAAGGTGAGAGTTCTCTAGAAACTCACATGGATAGACTCAGAGATGATCTTAGTCGTTGATGAGGATCTAATCATGGTCGTTGGTTCACCAACGAGTGATTATAAGAGTAGGATGATGGGGTTGAGGAGGAACACACTTAATTACCGAGATTCCTTAGCAAATCAAGCTACCCAATTGCACTGCTACAGCAGGGAGAGAAGTTCGAACCAAAAGGGATGCAAAGGTTGAGAGGGAGCAGAAGAAGTGATTCCGCAGGAAGTTTCAGTTCCAAAGAGGAAACGACAAGAGACAAAGTTATTACACAAAGAGGTTGTACGGGGACTGTGCAAGCAACTTCAGTGAATAGTTCGATTTGGTTGAGGAGGAGGTCGATTCAGGTTGCATAGGCCAGGATAATTTTCCAGAGGGCCAGAGAGTCACTTCCAGCAACAGCAACACGCAGGACGACTTGATCAGAGGCAGTGTTGAGCCACATATGTGAGGGTTTGCGCAAGCACTCCACAGAGGGATAGTGCAAAGGTTTGGAAGACTCGTTTTTTCTAAGACAAGTTGTGTCGGGATTGCTCGTGGAGGGTAAAATTCCCTCAATAATTTTTGTCAGATTTTCTTGTTGGGTTGCTAGTTTGGGCATCCAAAGATTGTACTCAGATTATTCGCTGTTGCATAATAATAATAAAACCCTCATTTGTTGCACCAATTTTCCCACACTGGGTTTTCTGGGGACAATTATCCAAAATAACACTGTCAATTTTATTGTGTGCGCTAGCATTTTCTCACTTTCCAATTTATTTTAACTAGTGGTTTTATTTGTGAAGAATTGTAGAGTGATTTATTCGTTGTTTGCCGTAGCAAATAAATTGCATAATTAATCAGTTAGAAGAATAAATTTCCAGTTGTTGCAATTTAAGGAAATTTCACATGGTATCAGAGCAATATTGAAGATATATTAGGAGCTCAGTAGCGAAGGAGAAATTTTGCAGCTTCAAAGGGAGTCTTTGAGCAAAATTTCTAGGTCTGTGCAGAGGTCCAACAAGACTGTGCGAATTGCTGGGTAGAGGTTCGATTTCCAGTTGCAGGGGCAAGAAAAGTTCAAACAGACTCGGTAGCAGTTCCAGTAAGCAGTGGTGTAGCCGGGAAGTAGTTCCGATGAGAAGATCAGAGATTTTGCTAAGCAGATCTGGGCACAGTTGGTTTGCAGCAGTTATTTGTAGTAACATATTAGTGTTGGGTGGAAGAGAAAAGCACACACAGAGGGATTTTTTCTCAAAGGGTTCCTAGATTCATTTTTCTAGAGGAAATCTGCCATTTCCAGTTGTAGGTGACAGTATCAGCTAGCAGAACTCCGTATTCCAAGAAGGAGTGCGAGTAGCAGTGTAAGTAGCCAAGCAGGAAAGGGAAGAGATTCCTTTTAATTTCCCAATTACGAGTTTTGTAGAAAATGGCCTCAACAGGACTTCGAGATCACGATAGGCTAGATGGAGCCTCAAATTATTGTATCTGGAAAGCCAAAATGTATTTCCCGCTAGATGAGCATGGTCTGAATATCTACGCAGAAAGAGTTGTAGTCGTTCCTATAGACCCTCAAAATCTAGAGAACTACAATAAGAAGATGGCCAACGCAAAGTGATTAATCCTTGATGGCATTCAGGATCATAGTCTCACACTTAGCGGCCAAAGAAATGTGGGATGCAGTTGCCATGGTTTTCCAAATCCTTCAGAGAACAAGAAGATATTCTTGAAGGAGAAGTTGAAGACCACCAGGATGTACAAGGGTGAAGGGGTTACTCCTTATCTCACCAGGATTCAAAGTGTCTAAGATGAGCTTGTCGCAGGTGGAGAAGCACCTCAAGAGAGTGAGCTAGTGTGTACATCCCTCATACATGATATAGTCCAATGAAACGCCACAATCCCATTGATCTTGAAAACTGTTAAGTCTGTTGAATTTTGAATGGGATATGAAATTCTATTTTCTTCATATGAAGTCTGATGAAGTTGGAACCACTCTCAAACATCTAGAGTCATTTCATGGTAATGTTAAAAATTGAAGTAAAAGGATGAACTGATACATAAAAGAGAATGTCACTTTTACTTCAAAAATTTAGCATTACCATTAGGGAGCATCTAGGAAGCATCTAGGGAACATCAAGGGGCAGCTTGGGAGTATTTAGAAAGCATAGTTCCTCACATAACAGTTCGAAATTTCCAAAAGAAAAAAAAAAACAAAAAAGCCCCGCGGAACTGTGTGAACCGTCCACCTTCTCTCTGATCCGCTCGCTATCCATGTTAGATACATGCTTGAACCTCCACGGATCCGCAGCCAATCCTTTTGGGATCCGCGGTTCGGGCCCCCGCGGATCCGATTTTCCAGGAATCGCCAAAAATTGGCGGAACTGCGGATCTGCTGTTCTGCTGGAGGATCGGTGGCAGATCCGTATGGGACGTGATTCCGCCTCTTGATCCTTGGGGGGGTTGGGGACGGTTCCTGCAACATTGGTTCTTTATAACCACATCATAGTTTTGTCTTCAAGCGATGATGATTGATCATAGTATAGCCTAGGGAGTTTGAATCAAAGAGCAACCATGCAATGAGCTCTACAAAATCATGAAATGATGACAAGGACATCTGCTGTTCTGCTGGAGGATCGGTGGCAGATCCGTATGGGATGCGGTTCCGCCTCTTGATCCTTGGGGGGGGTTGGGGACGGTTCCTGCAACATTGGTTCTTTATAACGACATCATAGTTTTGTCTTCAAGCGATGATGATTGATCATAGTATAGCCTAGGGAGTTTGAATCAAAGAGTAACCATGCAATGAGCTCTACAAAATCATGAAATGATGACAAAGACATTGCCCTGAGGAAATCACCACATGCTTCATGAAATACTCTTATCAGGGGATATCAGACTCTTTGAATAGGGATGATAATGCTGCTTCCAAATCAGCAAATGTTGATGATAGTCAAACAGGAATCACTTCTTTTATTGGTAGAGAAGTGAAAAGGTCTTCGACATCAATGAAGGAAGCTTAACTGTAGATGGTCCTTGTTATAGCATCATTTCTCACCTTGTCATGATTCATGATTGCTTTGATGGTTTTGGGCACCCATTCCTACAGACTTGGACAAATTCACTTAAAAACAGTGTAAAAATCCCCATACGCGACTATACCCGTGATTTTCCGCGTGTATACGCGAGTCCAGCTAGACTTTTCCGCGTATGCCATTAAAATGATTAAAAAATATATAATTATTCCCTATTTTCGGGCTAGGTTGATGGTTACTCAGGTAGTTCAACCACCCCAGCACGTGGCCAACTGTTTCCAACTGTTGAAACTAATTGGAGGGAGTATAAAAGCCCCTCATGTGTATGGCCTAAGGGAGAGAGAATTATTGATATTATACTCTGTTGGTATTCCCTATCCAAGTCTGATTCCCCGTGCCTCCTGCACTTTCCCAGTTCATTACAGGAAACTCTTGTTTCCTTGAGATACACATCCCTTTATATGTTATCTCGTATGCACCAGTTTTGGAAGGAGTCTTAGCGAGGCAAGGGCTGGACGGATCCGGACGACGGTCTGCGAAGGCCTTGGAAGGATCAGGTGATCTCTCCACTTGATTACTTTTGTACGTACTATTTATAATACAGAAGTATCATGCTGTTCCCGAAATAAACGTGTTAGTGTAAGCTTTTATGTATGAGAATATTTGTTATACAAGCATTCATTATGATTTATTTAATGTTTTATATGAATCTCACTGACATTTAGAGTAGATATATGATGTACAACCAGTCCTTTGTGCTTGTTTCTTCTTGTCTTTCAGGTTAAGAAGGAAGGACGGTTGCTGGGGGTTTGAACCCTGCGGGATCTTCTTCAACCATAGGACCTACGGGTAACTTTCTCATTCTACTCTATTTAGTTTTTCTGAACGTGCATGGTTGTGTGAGTCTTTGTTAAGTAGCATGCCCCTGCTCTGTGGAGGTTGTAACCCAACGAACCTCTAGGGTGAAATTCCCCGAA
Source organism: Pinus albicaulis (assembly GCA_034641835.2). NCBI lineage: Eukaryota > Viridiplantae > Streptophyta > Pinopsida > Pinales > Pinaceae > Pinus > Pinus albicaulis. Next base: position 796,158,676 of record CM076574.1, read on the forward strand.
ACAGTCCTGCGGTTACTTTGGAAGTTCAAGTTATTCTGAATGTGTAATGTCTCCTTTGAAGGGTGCAAAGTTACAGCCTGGTCAATTATCATTGACATCTGAAGAACTGGATTCTATGTGTGGAGTTGCAACAGAATCTGAAAAATGTACGGCACCCTTGACTTGCAAACAACATCCAGAATCTTTCAAAGAGGGCATGCTGCTTTATGATGCAGCACTAGATGAACACAGTGCTAAACTAGTTGTTAGACTTGAGCCAGAAAGCAAAGAAGATCTTCTTGCAGATATTCCAGTACCACTTGCAACGAAGGTTTATCATCCAAGACAAAATCAATGGCTGCGCGTTGTGCTTGGTCATCCTTTTCCAGAATCTGTGACTAAAGAAAACTTTAATGTGTCATCACTTCCAAATTCTCTCGCTGAAGATGCTGGAGTGCAATCTACCAGTATAAAGATTCTATCATCTGAAAATGACTTACCTGATACACACAGATTTTGCAAAGAAAGAACTATACTTAAACTTGAATGCCTTGATTATTTAGTAAATAATTCTACTATAGGACAGCTAGCATACAGTCAGGAGATCTAATGGCTAAGAAAGGGAACAAAGGATAGGTGGCAGCAAGAATTTAATAATAGCAAATAGAATTGCTATTTTAAAGGTGAATTAGGATAAATGTGTCAATTAGGATACTTAACTCCAAATATGTCAATTAGGATATTTAACTCCAAATGTGTCAAGTACTCCCAAATATTCTTATTATTTTATGAAATTAGCTTCATCACTCCACGTATAATTTCAGTATTTTAAATGAATAAAAGGAAAATATTTGAAGGATTAAAGGAACATGGTTAGATGAATTTTTTTGAGGCAGCGAGAGGTTGTTTAGTCTCTGAAAATCAATAAATCTTACAAGGTTTCATTGCTCATTTGCATAGCCCTGTTCTTCTTTCTATTTTTTTGTTTAAGCTTTTCATTTACCACCTCGTTCTTTCTAATTATGAATATAATCTTTGCAGGCCAAATACTTCTATATTCAGAGATTAGCAAAAGAAAGTCTGTGTTACAGATTTCCTGTGTTATTTCTATTCTTGTGTAAAGTATTTATACAATGGGTAGAGTACAGGGAAAGGATTCCGAGAGGTTTTCAACCCTTTTAATGTACCTTAAAGGTATATATTTCAAAGATTACATTCAGTTTTTTTTGGTTGGATTCATCATTCTATGCTCAACAAACCTATTTCATTTCAACTTGGCAGTGACTTCTTTACTAACTTTTCCAGTCTGCGATCCATTGTTTCTCTCTTTTTCTTCCACCTTCCATCAAGTTTTGTGCTCTACACTTTGAGACTCCAGTACCCAATGGATTATGCCTCTGTTTTGAAGAATCTGCAGTGTTTAATATCAGTCACCTGCCATATCTATCCTCAGCCCTGTTTCTCCTATTTCTTACCATTTAAATCTAGCCATTGAGCTTAATAAATCGGTTGTTTCTTAGTGCAAAAGGGTGGCCAACTTTCTTGAATTTGATGAGGGAGCCCCCTTTGAACCAAGGGCTTGCTTGAGGTCAAAAGATGGTTTGAAGATGTGTTGGCATAGTTCCTAAGCAGCCAAGAACATCTCAAGAGACAGCCATTGCATAGGTCGAAATTCCATGTGGAGAATATCTATAATTCCATTACCTATATAGAGATGTCATCCTGAAGGGTAGAGTTTCCATGTCTCATAGGCTAACACATAGAGCAGCAATCCGAAATCTGTATCTGCTCAATGACATAGAGATGACTTGAGAGATGCAGCAGTAAATTTTGCCAAAGAACTTAGATGGGGTGCTCTTTAGCTCATTGGAAAGCCTTTGAGGAGTCCTATGCGATGAGAGGCTCACAAAGGAAGCCAAAGGCTTTTGTAATGTTTGAAGGGAAAAAGACAATGGGAAGTGCCTTAAAATGGATCTGCAAGTTTAGGCTCTGTAGTTCACAAATACGAGGTTTGTAGTGAAGGTACGGGATGGACCTGATGATCCCCCAGGAAAACAATCATTGTTGCGTTAAGGATATTGTTGATAGTGAGTCCTTCACTCTTTGGTTCTCTCCTCCACTTCACAGTATGTTTTTTATGTTGGCATGTGAAAGGGTTGTAATCGTCATGGATAGAATGATTGAGTAAAGGAATTCAGGTAATGAGACCAAATTGAGCTAAATGGTTACTCCATTTATAATGAGTGACTGTTTTGCACATAATATATTGGGCAACACATTTAGTGGAGGAGAGAACAGGATAGTGAAGGATGGAAACAGATGGAAGGGGGAGAAAGAGCCATCAAATTTGCCTTGAAAGGTCCCTGTTCATGTTATGGATAGAATGGGAATGTGCTTGGGAATGGTGGCTAAAAGGAAGTGCCAACTCCGTTTCTCAAGTCATCTCTATGTTATTACATGGATATGGGTTATGAATCACTGTTCAACATGTCAGCCTAGGGGATGTAACAGCTCCGTCTCTGAGTATAACATCTTGACATAGGTGGTGGAATCATGGGTATTCTCCACATTGCACTTCAAAGTTCAACATACGTGATGGCTTTTAATGTGGCATTGGTATCATTGATGGCATCTCTGTAGGTATGATATCATTCTATTCCATTCTAATTTTTTCTTGTAAGGTTGGCCTATTTCTCCTTTATTCATGGTACCTCAACATTAGCGATGGATTTTCACGTCATAGTGACATCAATGATGGCATCTTTATAGGTACGATTTCATTCTTTCTCTTTTTATATATTTTTTGTAAAGTATTACGCCAATGAAACGAGCAGGATAGTATTCAACGCACTTATAGCTCTTGGTTTCATTCTTCCTACATTTTTGGAAAGCTATCAGTGGTCCACCTACAAGGGACATAGATTTTGCTACAAAACTTGGATTTGGGTGCACTTTGGTTGGTTGGAAAGCTTTCTAAGATTCGATTACAACTAGAGGTGCAAGGTGTAAACCAGATGCTTCCATGTTTTTGGGCTAAAACACCATTTGAAGTGCTTGAAAATGGATCCAAAAGTTTAAAAGTCGAAATTGACAAACACAAGGTCTAGAACGAAGGCATGGGATGTCTAAGATGATTACCTAGGTAGACAGTGATAATTGCATTATGGATATCCTCTATAAATGAATCCTTTATGGTCAAAGTGTGTGGGAATGTAGGTTTGAAGGAAGTGACCCCTCCATCTATCAAGTCATCTTCACTAGATTGGGTGGATACTAGTTTTGGATCACTGCTAGCTGTGGCAGCTTCAGGGACATGACAGTTAGCCATTCCATTAGATAGTTTTCATTCAAGTCTACACCCTTACGTGATTCAAAAGTTTCTTTGATCTTTCAATGTGTTCTTTGACTAAAAATCTCTTTTTTGTTAGGTGATTGAGTAAAATATGTTAGCCTTCCTTAAAATTCAAGCTATCCCTACTCTCTCCAATGCCCTTCAAGCAGTAGTTCTAGTTTTGTTCATCTCAATTTCTAGATACTTCCATTTTTCAATCTCTATAAAAACTGGTCTATAAATTGCTGGTATCTTTTAAATGATTGAGGCATTTCACTATCACATGGTAAAGCATGTTGGAATATTTTTGGGAAAATATACATCATTAAAAAGCATGTTAGATTTCTGTTATAGTTACATTTAGTCTATTCTGTTATTAGCTTGCTATGTTTTCTAACAAATTTCCATATTTATTAAAGATGTGAGACATCTTTTGGGATAGCTACAATTGTGTTCTTATGGTGTGAAACAATTACATAAACACAACTATTATGTTTCTTCATGTAATATGGTTAATTATTTCATATACATAGTTTTCTCTTATTTATGACTTCTCTTGAGACCAGATCATACGAATCTCAGGTTTCTTTAGGAAGAAAACAATAAGCAGGCATACTTTTGAACCAAAATTCTTTGAAAAGACGAATTTGAGGAATGTTTGCAGAATTTAGGCAATACGCTGCTAGTAATTGGTGTTAATTTTTTATTCATAATTAATCAAAATGTGAGGCTGAGTTGAGATTCCTTTTGGGAGACCTGCAGCCTTTGTGACTAATTGGTCTTAATTTTTTACTCATAATTGATCAAAATGTGAGGCTGATTTTAGATTCCTTTTGGGAGACCTGCAGCCTTTTGTTATGTTGGAGACACTGGTAATTACATATGTAATTTTTTTCTACAAGCTTTGGTTATGCTGGAGACATCCGTAATCACAACATCGAAATCTTTTGTACTAGTATACTCAAAACAAGTATTGTAAAAGTTTATTGTTTTCCATAGAGCACAACATACAAGTTAGTCTGTGGATCATTGTCAATTCAAGTGTATAATTATTGGTATAGAAAACTGATGTTGTTGTGGAAGTGTCTAGGGATATAATAGTATTAACATTCCTTTTTGTCAAATATCACAACATCGAAATCTTTTGTACTAGTATTCTCAAAACAAGTTTTGTAAAGTTTTGCGGTTTTCCATAGAGCACAAGATACAAGTTAGTCTGTGGATCATTGTCGATTGAAGTGTATAATTGTTGGTTTCCTGTTGGTAAAGTTGATGTATTCAGTTCTAGAATATAGAAAACTGATGTTGTTGTGGGAGTGTAGAGGGACACAATAGTATTAACATTCCTTTTTGTCAAATATGTAGTCTAGGTACTTGATTTATCATGATAGTGTTTTGCTTTATGAAATTGTGATCTCATATGCTAGTAAAATTGGTGGTTACCTAGTGTGTGATTTTTCTAGGCCAGTCATTGGAGCTTGATGTTGAGTGCATAACTTATTCTGAGTTCTACTTCTATTTTGTTAGGTAATGTAACCATGACATAGGCTAATAGGGGGGATATTCATATATATTATAATGCCAACAGTAAGCTAATGATTTCACTTTGCTTGGGAAGTATTGTGGTTTTTTTGGCATCAAAATGCAAATTCTACAGAAGCACAAAATGGACGTTTTTTTTTTCATAGAAAATTGTTTTTAGTTCAATAACTAGTTGTAACATGGATATTGTCCTCTTCATTTTTTATATATTTTGGCTAGCAATATAGAATTAAATGGGATGAAAAGGTATCTTTGTCATTTCTTGGGCATATTGTGTTCCTGATATAGAAATAAAAGGCATGTCACATAGAAGTGAATTGGTTCCCAAATGCAGTTGAATTGAACAATGTTACGTCTTATTATTTCTCTTTTTTTTTCATCTGCATCTAAACGGATTGCATGAACATTTTGGTTCAACCAATTTTCATTGACATAATTGACAATTAGTATTATGTCTTTGTGGTGCATTCCAATAGATGTAAACCTCCAATTTTTTTAATGTCTTTTTGCTTCACCATAAATGATGAAGCATATTGTTCGAGTGGTTAAAATGTTCTCAAGATATACTCAATATATTCAAACTTATTCAAGCTTTTTCTTGTATTTATTTTTTCATAGCAGTCCTATAACATTCCTTTGAGAGTAGTAATCGTATCTTAGAATCCCATTACAATATTTATTTTAAAAACCATAGGTCGAATTGATTGGGAAAGATCGTTTTCTGAAGATGACAAGGCCAACCAGCATTGAGTCCACCAAATGTGTTAATGCCCTAATGTAGTGAGTTTTATAAGCTATGTTTGGCAGCTACATATCTATACAAAGCAATGTTGCGAACATCGGCATTGAGATAAAATTGGCAAGGGTCGGGAAAACCAAAAAATCATAAAAATCAGGAAAATATCAGTAAAAAATCGGCAAACATTGCCAAAATTAAGATACCATAAAAATATCTTTAAAAATCGGCAAACATTGGCTAGGCCAAAAAATCGTGATTTTGAGATATAATCGGGATGTTATCGAGATGTTCGCAACACTGATACAAAGTGAAAGGAAGATTGTTGAGGAAACACAATAGTTCAAAGAATGCAACCTGTTACCCCTCAATTTCACTTTAGACTACCTCATTTCTTTGCTAGATTTGTTCCATTATCTATGTCAATCTTGTGCATATCTTGTGATAATGTCAAATCCCATGGTTCCATGATCAATTGGGCCATCGCGATGATATATATTATGTATCATGATCGACTAAAAATGTGGCCATTATATATTATATATTGTACTAGACCATTCTTAGTGATCTATGTAAAGTATTTTTTTTCATTTAAGTGGTTTCTCTATACCCTTGTGGTTTGTCACGACTCATCCTCTTTGTCCCCATTTCAAGATAGTTTTTTCCCTTATGGCTCTTACTAAACATGTCATGGAGGTCATTTTTGGTTGAGGTGGGTGTGGGGGGGTCTTCAAGAGGACACATGACTTAAAGGACCCTTATGTTTTTTCACTTTTTACTTTACCCTATGTGAAGGTGTTGGTAATGTATTGTAAAGGTTGTAATACCTAGAGAGCACACTTATTTTATGCCTAAGCATGGATATAACTACCTATTTGTCACACTATTGTCTAGGTGATTATTTACCTAGCACTTTGGGACTTATGACATGTTTTTAACACTTGAGATCGCGTAAAATGTCCCTTACGGGGTTTTCAACATTTTTTAAAGTAGTGAGACCTTGGAGGCCCCTTCTTCACAATTCCCTAGGAATTTTTGGGATATTTTTCATGCATATGGATTAGTCATGCAATGCCATGTCTTATTTCATAGAGCACTTAGCCACATCATCACTTTTGAGGCATGCATCACACTTATAGAGGAGCTAGCCACCTTTAAATATATTACTTGACCTTTTGAGCACTCACATGCAATGTGTGGACTAGTTTAACCTTCCTAATCTTGTGGGAGGTGGTTGGTGTTGTAACATTTCTCGAAGGCAATTATTGGCTATGAAACTGCACCGAGAAACTAACTCGACCAATATTTAGGTTCAAGTTGGCCCTCAAACCAAAGGGTGATCCCTCAAGTGTTACGAGGATTTTTAATGTTGTTCGTTATAACTGGACAACAGTCTATGAAGCACAATGACCAGATCTACCATTTGTTGTATAGATAGTTGTTGATGAGTCACAAATCCTTGCTCACAAACAAAGCCCTCTCTTGCAGAGGCCTTATCAAAGTACTAGCGTTCAACTATGGTAGAATAACATAAATTTAAAAGGATTTGATGCAAGAATGGAGGAGAAATTAAATGGTTAAATATCCTCCCTGAATATCGAATCATCTAATCAAGAGTAGGAGTGTGTAGAAGAATTTCTACTACTAACAACAATATATTTAACTTTTTAAGAGATGACAAAAGGAAACAATTTACTGATGCAAAGGTACTAATACAAACTAACTGTTCAATTAGCTATTCTCAGTAATGATAATAACTTTGCAGGGGCTATCATGGAGATCAAAACTCGATCTAGCCTTACCCAGTAATTCTATATTACCTCAAACATATGAAGAAACAAATTATGAATGAAAAAAACATACATAAGAAACAAATTTTGTCATGAACTAGAGCCAGAAAAATTTAATTGAAAATTTTGCAATAGAAGTATTTACAAAAATCGCAGGGTTTTGGCATCAAAAGCCAAGCCTGGTTTATTACAAATCAAAGAATATATAGAATTTACAAATTGCAAACTATCTCTAATTCCTAGGAATAGAAAACTAACCTTTAGGAATAAAAATTAATTAAAATACGTAAAAATAAAATAAATTTGGAACAAGCCGCAAGGTGTCTCGAATATTGGAGTTGTTTGATTAGTTCTCTGCTTGAAATATTAAATGCAATTTCTTCAAAACTGGTGCTTTTATCTTTATTTACCACATATCCTTTGACTAATAGTTATTTTGTGCCTTGAAATCTAGATCATGCTTCTTTGACTATTGATCCTCATCTTAAAAATATGAACTGTTGATGTCAATCCCTGAAAATATGTTCATGATTTGTATTGACTAGCTACTCAGTCCAAACTTTAACACCATCGAGAAATAACCTCAATAGCTTGTTCATCTTTAAATCTGTAACTATTGTTGTTGATTTAATGCCTAGAAATATTCAATTTGATACTTTACTATTGCAACTCCTTTGTTGAGCTCAAGATAATATGTTTTATCATTGTCAAATGTCAATTTTTCCTTTGATGGTTTAAACTTATCTCAAATTTGGAAATTTTTTACCATGTGACTGTTTCTGCCAAAGTCCTTTTGCATTCCTAACTGCTTTATCTTTATCCTTCGAAACCTGGGATTTGAGTGCCTCTGCAGATAAATCTTCAGTCCACTTGTAGCTTTAGTAAACTTTTGATAAATAAATTCTCATAAGGCTAGAAAAGATCCATATGAGTAAATATTTGATCCAAACCATTGGGTGGCTATGTTGAAGAACCTTCTTTAGCACTCACTGTCCTAACATTTTTCTGAGGGTGACCTTGTTTCTTGGATCTAAGACCATAACATTAGAACTTCCTCCTGCATTCCCATAGATTCATGGCTAGACTGAATGCATGACTCGAATGAAGGTATTTGGAATGCGTTTCTTATGGTCAATTGATAGAGTAGGATATCGATCAAAGAATACAGACAAGCACTATCTCAACCTATGTAACTCCTTAGTATCCCCCTTGAAGTATAAGCATATCAATTTGGCAAAAAGTGAAGATTGCATGGATAATATATCAGGATACTACTTACTCTTAAGTAAGATTTTTGTGGATCCTTCAACAAGAAAACCCCTTGTTGTCTTTGTATCACCCATGGCTCCATCTTCATTATTGAAAGGTTTTTTCTGCTTACTTTAACATCCGATGGTCTTGACAAGTGAACTACAAAATTAGTGCCCAAAGGAGCACATTCAAAATATTTAGAAACACCATGGGTTTGTGCATCTAGCTTTTGACTATCTCGCTGAGAAGATTGGTACTTCCTTTCTTGAATTGCATCAACTAACTTGTTCTTTTCAACATTCTGCTTTGAATTCTCTGTTTGAGACATCATACTAGTAGAACCAGAACGTCTTTGGTTATCGAGGCCCAAAATATGTAAGGATGCCAAAGCCTTATCATGATTACTTCGTGGGACCATTACCTTGGTGAAATCTAAATCCTGCCTAGTAAAGGTTAGTAAATGATTTATTTCACCTCCATTTGAACACCTCCATTTAGTTTTTTTTTTTTTTTTTAATCCATAAAGGTTAAGAAGGGATTATTAGGAAAATATATATTATAACTATATAAATTAAGGGAAAGAATAAAGTTAATACTAAGAACAAAGAATAATAAATTCTAAGGATCTAGGAATAAGGATGGAAAAAGACAATTAATAATAATCAAAGACATGGGTTATTATTAAAGAAAGGAAGATAAAAGAGAAATAGAAGGGGAAAATAACCAAGAAATAACCTATAAACACCTAATGCAACAAGAATCCCAATGAGACGGGGAGGAATCACATCGAGAGTGCCGAAGTCCAGCTCTCACTCAATTTCCAACCATCATCCCTATTGAGATTCCTAGCATGCCTCTCAATCTCAATAGCCTCTCTATGCTTCCTATAGTGGAAGTGATCAACCTTAGCAATGACTTTGGAGTCGTCAATGTAGACATGGTGATAAGATTTTTTTTCATGTTCAGCAAGAGCTGATGTGCGGGAACGATTGTGCCTAATGTCTGCAGCATTCTCCTGGATTCTCTGTTTAATGGACCGTTTAATGGACCGAACTGTTTCTCCAATATAGGGAATACCGCAGGAACAAGGAGCCATGTAAACACCTTTCATGTCCTTAGGGTCGACTAGGTCCTTGACAGATCTGAGAGAATTTCAAATAGTACAAAGAGGTTTGGATGAAGAGAAGACATTATTCCTTCTAAGGACATGGGCAATTATGTCTGTTGTCCCTTGGATAAATGGGAGATGAACCTTGGAGATAGGATCCACCCGAGTAGATTTGCCTCTTAACCCTTTATAGGCTTTTTGAAATGAGTTAGGGCCCTAAGATCTACCATATACATTATTTTCATAGATCTCAAGGAGATGGGATTTCTTTGACTCCAGGTTGCTGTCGTCAGACATTTTGAGAGCACAGGTAGCAAGAGTGTAAAGAACACCAAATTTCTGCGCAGAAAAATGATGAAAACCAACATCAAGATACTATTCCATGTGAGTTTTCTTGCGAAAAACTTGGTGAGAAATGGAACTATCATCCATTCTAGAGAGAAGGATGTCCAAGAAGGGCATGGAACCATCCACCTCTACTTCCATTGTGAACTTGATGGAATATGGCTGGGAATCAAGGTGGCCAAGAAAGAAATCTAACTTCTCGCAACCATGGGGACATATGACACAAGTATCATCCATAAAACTCTTCCATAAATAAGTTAGCAACTATAGGGGAAAGAGGGAAACCCATAGGAACACCACACGTTTTCTCATAGAACTCACCTTCGAAACTGAAGAAAGTCGAGGTGAGGCAGAGGCCAAGTAATTTAGTAGTGTCCTGGTCTGAGATCTGATTAATGACATCAATGGCCTCATGGATGGGGATTTTGTTAAATAAGGACACAACGTCAAAACTTACTAACAACTCCCTAGGTTCCAACCTGATATCCTTCCATTCTTTGATAAAGGAAGTTGAGTCGTTAACATAGGAATATATGAGACCCACAAGGGGTTTAAGCTTTTGGGCTAAGAATTTAGCAAGAAGATAAGTGGGTCCACCTATTGTGTTAAGAATAGGTCTTAATGGAGCCCCAGATTTATGAACTTTACGAAGGTCATAAATCCTGGGGGTGAGGGGATTGCTCTCAATGAGCTTTCTAGAGAGAGGATTAAGGGAAGAATCCAATTTAGTGGCGAGGGCAACCTCCTTAGAAACATATTTAACGGATTTTGTTTCACAAAACTTATTCTTTCTCCATATGGATCTGGCGAATGGTGTCTTTGGTTATCTTTGGAATGTGATAGGTGGTGGATCGGCTACCAAGGCGCTTCATGTGGAGGATATCTCAAAGAGTAAGCACATTGCAAAGTTTGACAAATTGTTGTGTGGGATTTCTCGTTCTTTTGGTAGTCAAGTTTCCTCGAATCAAGGAACGACCAGGATCGGTGAGGGGCAAATCTCTGCCCTCGGCTCTTGGGTTTGCAGGCATGCTTCAGAATCAGCTACGGAATCAGCGTCTTCTCAGCCCTCATCAATATCAGCTATGGAATCTGCTTCTTCTCGACCCTCTTCAGATTCTTTGGCGAATCAGGATCATGAAAGTCTTGTTGCTTCATCAGAATTTGCATTCTGCTCTGACAACTCTGATTTGTGGACCTTGTCTTCAGCTTCAATCGCCTTAGATGTTGATCGATGCTCAAACTTGAAAAATTGTGGGTTTGCTCTCAATAATCGAGAGCACAAGCGTCCTCCTCTTTGCGTCCCTTTGCCTCACCCGTTATTCGTGTTGGATATGGACCGGAGTCTCTCGTTTCTCCCCAGTTGACCTCGTTGAATTTCTGTGGGATTTCTCCCTCGAAGTCTGGTTGTGCGTTCGGGTCAAGGTAGCCCGTATCCCCCCCGTTACTATGAAAACCTGTCATCATGCTCAGGCAGTGACGATGCGGTCCCTCCCTTATTCGATGGAGTTGGTTGTTCCTCCATTTGTCTGGATGAATCTTTTTTAGTGATAGGTAGGTGTCTTAATTTTGATGTTAATTATAATAATTATAATATGAACCTTAATAATAATATAAATAACAACACAAATAGGATTACGACTAGTAATAATAATATTATTAATAACAATGGTAGTAATAGTATAAATAGCATTAAAAATAATAACTCAATTATTAATAATATTAACAATAACAACCTTAATAATAGTAATAATTATGATATTAATATAAATAATAATAATAATATTAACAACAATAACTACCACCATAATAATAATAATAATTCATTTTCTAGTTTGAAGAATGTCATTAACCTTTCTAGTATGAATTTTGATTCCTCTGTTTTTAGTCTCCTTAATAAAAGGCTTAATTTTTCCCTTGCCCCAAAGAAAGATTCCCATAGATGACATGATCTGTAACATCGAGTATGGCATTAGGGACCTTCCAGATAAATTCAAGGAGACTATTAGGTAAGATTGTGTTATTGTTATTAGGAAGGCTAAGCCTCTTAAAAGAAACCTTAGCAAGCTTGAGTTTCTTGCCCTTAAAACCCTGAGGGACAACCCTGAAATTGTCATCGTTAAGGTTCACAAGGGTGGTGCCATAGTCATTTTGGATAAATATGAATATGTCAATAGAATGAAAGACCATCTTAAAAATAGTGGCAATTACATTAAGCTTAAAAATAATCCCATTAAATCTGTTTCTAAGGAGGTTTCCCTCGCCATTAAATAAGATTCTTCCCTTAATCTTCTCTCTAGAAATCTCATTAAGAGCCATCCCCCCACCCCCATGACTTATGGCCTTCCTAAAATTCATAAATATGGGGCCCCATTAAGACCTATTGTTAACATAATAGGTGGACCCACTTATCTTCTTGCTAAATTCTTAGCCCAGAAACTTAAAACCCTTGTGGGTCTCATTGATTCCTATGTTAAGGACTCAGCGTCCTTTATCAAAGAATGGAAGGATATCAGGTTGGAACCTGGAGAGTTGTTAGTAAGTTTTGACGTTGTGTCCTTATTTACCAAAATCCCCATCCACGAGGCTATTGATGTCATTAATCAAATCTCAGACCAGGACATTGCTAAATTAGTTGGCATCTCCCTCATCTCGAATTTCTTCAATTTCCAAGGCGAGTTCTATGACAAAACTGTGGAAATTTCTGAATCCTTACACTTTATGCATAAATTATTTACTGTTAATCTGGTTATGCTCCTCCTACTTAGACAAGTTATTAACTGAATAAATTCAAGTTAAAATCGAATCAAAACACATAACAAATCTCCACCACTCTAGATCTAGAACAAGTTCATGCACACATAGACAAAGTGACACAGTTATTTATGGACAAATAGTCCTCGGAAAAACCCAATGCGGGAAAACCGGTCTCTGGTTGCTGGAGGGTTTTATTATTAAGAATTTTCTAAATACAACAATCTTGGATTCCAGATCTAGAAAACCCGACAGAGAAATAATAGATCTACAGCTCATTGGCTGATCTAGGGCCAAAATAATGACTGATCCACACCCTCAAATGGGATTTACAAAACTAAGCCAAAATTAGGGCCTAGAAACTCTAGCGCTGCCCCTGAAGCCTCTGCGTCAGTCTCTGAAGCTGTTTTGAACCTCAGTGCTGCTCCGAAAAGGTCTGCGTTACCCCAGAATGGGTTATGCAGGCCTTACGCTACCCCTTAGGGTCTCTGCGTAACCCTTGAGGGTTTCCCGTAGCAATTACGCTGTCCTTGAGGGATTGCGTAGCACCTGCGTAGCACAAATTGCTGCCCTCTTGCTTCTCTATGCTGCCTCTTGTTGATTCTAGACCTTGGGATCAGATCATCCCCTTGGCCTAAATTCCCCTCTGCCGTTGAAACACTCTTGAGTATTCTTAGCAAACTTGCCCTAGAATCTTAGCTTAGCTTTAGTGCTCTGCCTCTCTGTGTCTTTACAAATGACCCCAAGCCTTTCCTTTATAATTTTCTCATTGGGAAACCAACGACCATGATAAGATATTGAATCAATGGCTAAGATTAAAAGAAAGCTTGATCTGTGTGACATAAGACAATTTCATCACATGTTTAATTAAATTCACTTTAATTCTTTAAGTTCCCTAAGTTTTAACTTAGGAAATACATTAAAATAATTAATTAATTTAATATCTCCTAAACAAGATGAAATTTCCCAAATCAATTTCTGGTTCTTGTAGATCAAGTGTACTCTAGTCCCTCCACAAAATTTGGGAGCTAGAGCACAACTGATGCTACCCCAAATACACAAAATCTCAACACTCCCTCTTAGCAACAAGGGTGTGCTCTAGAAATACATCACACTATGCATCACATGATTTTGGGCACTGGTTCTGTACTGTTGATGCTTGGCCTGTTGCCACTCAACTCTGCACTGCTGCTGCCATTCTGTACTGCTGCCCATGACTCTGCCACTGCCACTGCGACTTCTGTACTGCAACTCCCTCTCAATATGTTGCATCTGTGCTGCTCATAGCACTGCCACTGCTTATCCGTTGCACTACAACTTCAGTTGTTGAGAGAAACAACTGAATCTTCTACCTAATCTTTGACAAACAAGTCAGATGGGCTGCATCCTTATCACTAAAGCTCCATAGGCTACAGATTTGTGCTAGCATCTGAAGAATGATGCACAGCTACAGCTCCGCACTTTGTAAGCAGACTCCCTCTGCACTACTAAAGTCACATCAACCCCTTGTGCTGAAATCTCTCACAATGTTGCTCATTACGTTGTCCCTCTAAAGCCTTTTGTGTTACTACAGCTATGCATTACATAAGCAGCTCTGCTCTGCGCTGTTGAAGTCACATTAGGCTCTGTGCTGCTTCTGTTTCTACGTTGCTGCTGCTCTGCTCTACACTGCTCCTTCTAGTCTTTAGATCTTCCTTTGCCTACTTCATCTTTGATCTATGTACCCACTACTCCACTTGTCCCGCTACTGTCTTAAGGTTGTCGTAGCTTGCTTGTGATCCAAGAGATGAGCTGCTCAAGAATCCCGCCTTACTTCTATGTAGCTCCTCTACATATCCATGTCACCCCACCTCTGTGGTTCATGAGCACTCATGGCTGCATCATCTTCTGACCCATCATCTGCCACAACAGCTTTGGAAGAAGAGGCTTCCTTGTCCTTTTTCTTCTGAGGACAATTGCTGGCAAAATGTCCCATCTCACCACACTGGAAGCACTTGATATTTGAGAGATCCTTCTTTTTCTTTGGCTGCTTCTTCGATGCCAGGTTTGCATCTTCCTCATCTTCCTTCTTCACTTTTCTTGATCCAGAGCTATACTGCTTCTTGGTGAATCTGCGGAGTTCTTCTTGACGCATAACTGACCACAAGTTGTCCCAATCTGGGAGGTCCGCTATGCCCAAGATACTTTGGACAAAGGTTTCCCACTCATTCGTGACTGCATTGAGGGAAATCCTAACCATCGCATCGTCTTCCACCTTAGCACTAGTTGCAGTCAATTGATCTCTGATCGACTGTAGTCTAAAGAGGAAATGCTCCATGTCTTCTCCCTTGGCCATCATGAATGACCTCATATGTGTCTCCAACAACATCTTTCTTTGGATAGATTTTCCCTCATACAGGGAGATCAAGGCCTTCCACATCTCATTCGTTGTCTTCTTCTCAGCTAAGTGTGGTACAATATGGTCCTTGATTCCATCCATAATCAGCTGCTTGGCATGCTCGACAGCCTCCTTATGCTTTCGAAGGAGATTCAGATCTGTTGGTGTGGCCAGAGTTTGCTCTGCATGGTCTCTAAGATTGTATGCCTCAAGGACTATCAGAATCCTTGCCTTCCAAACTGAAAAGTTTGAGAGGCCATCCAGCCTGTCTTGATCACGCAGTCTATGAGGAGCCATCTGCTCAGAATATGTTGGAACTTCCTTTTCTCTTTGCTAGAGAAATGGATCTAAGGCCCTTGGTGAAACATGCACCTTCTACTCCTTCTGACAGCTGATTTCCCTCCTTGGAAATCTACCAAATCAACTATGATTCAGCTCTCTTTGATCCTCTAATCAAAATGCAAGTTTCTTTGGCTAGAAACTCTCTGAGAAACTGATCTCCTCCCGCTCTTTGTCACTTGTGCTTAGGCTAAAAAATCTGAAGACTTCATAAATTTAACCCCACCAGCACCTTCTGAATTTCTGCAACTTTTCTTCAGTCTTTTCTGGATCTAACAGATTCAGATCTGCATCACATTGACATGCTTCAAACTAATCCATCGTTGTTTCTGAGCTGCCTCTGCATAGTAATTGCTTGGGCTTGATAGGAGACAACATTAGACTGCGTAACCCTTCCCTCTGCGTGAATCTGCCTCTAAAAACTGCATTGTCCCTTCAGATTTGCGTTTATGCTACTTTTCCAGCTGCTTCATTCAAGTAGAACCTTCAGATTCTTATTGGTGACCCTCCTAGAGCTGCAATTCCTCTGATACCATGTGGAAATTTCTGAATATTTACACTTTATGCAGAAATTATTTACTGTTAATCTGGTTATGCTCCTCCCACTTAAACAAGTTATTAACTGAATAAATTCAAGTTAAAATCGAAGCAAAACACATAAAAGATCTCCATCAATCCAGATTTAGAACAAGTTCATGCACATATAGACAAAGTGACACAGTTATTTATGGACAAATAGTCCCCAGAAAAACCCAATCCGGGAAAACCGATCTGTGGCTGTTGGAGGGTTTTATTATTAAGAATTTTTTGAATACAACAAGCCTGGTTCCAGATCTGGAAAACCCGATAGAGAAATAATAGATCTATAGTTCAATGGCTGATCTAGTGCCAAAATAATGACTGATCCACACCCTCAAACAAGATTTACAGAACTCAGCCAAAATTAGGGCCTAGAAACCCCAGCGCTGCCACTGAAGCCCTTCTGAACTTCACCGCTGCTCCGGAAAGGTTTGCGTTACCCTAGACTGGGTGACGCAGGCCTTACGCTGCCTCTTAGGGTCTCTGTGTAACCCTTGAGGGTTTCCTGCAGCAATTACATTGTCCTTGAGGGACTGCACAACACCTCCGTAGCACAAATTACTGCCCTCCTGCTTCTCTACGCTGCCTCTCTGAACTGATCTCTGCCTCTTGTTGATTCTAGACCCTGGGATCAGATCATTCCCTTTGCCTAAATTCCCCTTTCTGCGGCTAAAACATTTCCGAGTATTCTTAGCAAACTCACCCTAGAATCTCAGCTTAGCTTCAGTGCTCTACCTCTGCGTGTCTTTACAAATGATCCCTAGCCTTTCCTGGGAAACCAATGGCCATGATCAGATCTTGAATCAATGGCTAAGATTAAAAGAAAGCTTGATCTGTGTGACTTAAGACAATTTCATCACATGTTTAATTAAATTCACTTTAATTATTTAAGTTCTCGAAGTTTTAACTTAGGAAATACATTAAAATAATTAATTAATTTAATATCTCCTAAACCAGATGAAATTTCCCAAATCAATTTCTGGGTCTTGTAGATCAAGTGTACTCTAGTCCCTCCACAAAATTTGGGAGCTAGAGCACAACTAATGCTACCCCAAATACACAAAATCTCAACAAAAACATGCGGTGTTGATATGGGTTCCCCTCTTTCCCCTATAGTTGCTAACTTATTTATGGAAGATTTTGAAACTAGGGCCTTAACCCCAGCTTAATTTTTCCCTAAAAAGTGGAAGAGCTTTATGGATGATACTTGTGTCATATGGCCCCATGGTCGCAAGAAGTTAGATCTGTTTCTTGGCCACCTCAATTCCCAGCCAGATTCCATCAAGTTCACGATGGAAGTAGAGGTGGATGGTTGCCTGCCCTTCTTGGACATCCTTCTCTCTAGAATGGATGATGGTTCCATTTCTCACCAAGTTTTTCGCAAGAAAACTCACACGAAACAATATCTTCATGTTGGTTCTCATCATTTTCCTATCCATAAATTTGGGGTTCTTTGCACTCTTGCTACCCGTGCTCTGAAAATCTCTGATGACAACCACCTGGAGTCAGAGAAATCCCATCTCCTTGAGGTCTTTAAAAATAATGGGTATAGTAGATCTCAGGGCCTCAAGGCCTTTCCAAAACCCTATAAAGGGTTAAGAGGAAAATCTACTCAAGTGGATCCTATCTTCAAGGTTCATCTCCCATTTATCCAAGGGACAACGGAAAAAATTGCCCATGTCTTTAGAAGGAATAATGTCTCCTCTTCGTTCAAAACTCTTTTTACTATTAGAAATTCTCTCGGATCTGTCAAGGACCCAGTCAACCCTAAGGACATGAAAGGTGTTTACATGGTTCCTTGTTCCTGTGGTATTCCCTTTATTGGAGAAACAGGTCAGTTCATTAAATAGAGAATCGAGGAGCATGTTGTAGAAATTAGGCACAATCGTTCCCGCATATCACCTCTTGTTGAACATGAGGAAAAATCTTGTCACCAAGTCTGCATTGAGGACTCCAAAGTCATTGCTAAGGTTGATAACTTCCACCATATGAAGCTTAGAGAGGCTATTGAGATTGACAGGCATGCTAGGAATCTCAACACGGATGATGGTTGGAAATTGAGTAAGAGTTTGACTTTGATTTGGTTGCAAGGTGTAATTGACTTTGATGCTTGATGGGCATGATCATTGGTAAACGTGAAGATTGGGTACGAGCCCACATAGCTTTTATAAAAAGTTTAAATATTCCTTTTAATAATTTTAATTTTTAAAAATATATATAATTGCACAATTTTATAAAATTAAGTATTTAAAATATTAAACTTATTCAAAACTAACCCGACAACTATTTTTCCATTTTAATTTGCATATGCCCGAGAATTAAGCCAAGAAAGATTGGCAAACTTTGAAATTTTTTGTAAACATCAGCTCCAACTGGGAACTGCTTCCCCTTGCGGGATGTAGAGAACCAGGAGATATGTGCCTTATTGTTGGGTTAATTGAGTCTGAAATAATGTATGTTCATCATCAAGCCATAGAAAAAACAACTCGCTACTGCAAATGGAAATAAGCACATCAATGCCAAATCCATTGGGCTATGGAGTCAATCAATCAACAACAATAAAATTTCTCCTTTCCAACTCCTCCAACCTCTTTCATTTAACCAAATGAAGCCACACACTGCACAATGAATTCTGAAAATTGTTGTTGTTACAAACTGAAATATGTATTGAATCTGAAAACTAAGCTTAAACAACTGTTGATGCAGAAATAATCCACAAACTACACACCAAATGCTCTGAAAACAAACATATGTATTCACACACCACTACTTATCTGAGTTGAAATTGTACACTGTCAAGTGTAGTCATGCTTCCAGGGAAACCATGTGATACTTACAAACCACAAGGGTATGGAAGTTTGATACTTACAGGGGAACTTGGAAACTTGCATCCTCTGTAAACATCTGAGATTTATGATTACAACAGAGAGGAAGAAAAATATATAGCTCAATGTAACTGACATTTTGAACTAGTGTAATCGTCATATAGACAAAGTGGAGTCGCCAGGTGGAAGAAATGCAACCAATATCAAATGTCTAGTCTTTGTTCACCAGCAAAGAATAGATCTAGTCTTGATCGTTCTCAGAGGGAAAATATATTCGTTACTTCGCTCCCCAACAATGACTCCAAATGTTGTATCGCTTCTCATAAGCAGTTCTTGGCCATGAAACTCCGTTGAGAAACTAACTCGGACAATCTTTAGGTTCAAGCTAGCCCTCAAACCAGAGGGGGCTCCTTAAAGTCTTACGAGGCTTTTTAATGTTGTTCATTGTCACTCAACAACAACAATATAAAGCACAACATCCAGATCTAGGATTTGTTGTATAAATGGTTGTTGATGAGTTAGAATCCCTTCTCACGAACAAATCCCTCTCTTGCAGAGGCCTTATCAAAGTGCCAACGTTCAACTATGGCGGAATAACATAGCTTGAAAGGATTTGATGGAGGAATGGAGGAGAAATTGAATGACTAAATATCCCCCCTGAATATATAATCATCTAATAAAGAGCATAAGCATGTAGAAAAATTTCTACAACTAACAAAAATATATTTAAGAGATGAAAAAAGGCAACAATTTACTAATGCAGAGGTGCTAAGCCAAACAAATTGTTTAATTAGCTATTCTCGGTAATGATAATAACTTTGCATGAGCTATTAGGGAGATAAAAACTCGATCTAACCTTACCTAGTACTTCTATATTACCTCAAACATGAAGAAACAAATTATGAAATCATTGGAAAAGACATACGTAAGAAACAAATTTTGTCATGAGCTAGAGCCAGAAAACTTTAATTGAAAATTCTACAATAGAAATATTTACAAAAATGGCAGGGTTTTGGCATCAGAAGCCAAGCCTGGTTTATTACAAATAAAAGAATATATAGAATTTACAAATTGGTGATTGCCTCTAATTCCTAGGAACAAAAAAGTAAACTTTAGGAATACAAATTAATTAAAATCTGTAAAAACAAAATAAATTTGGAATAGGTTGCAAGGTATCTTGAATATTGTAGTGTTTGATTAGTTCTTTTCTTGAAATAGTTAATGCAATTTCTTCAAAACTAGAGCTTTTATCTTTATTTCCCACCTATCCATTGACTAATAGTTATTTTGTGCCTTGAAATATGGATCATGCTTCTTTGACTATTGATCCTCATCCTAAAAATATGAACTGTTGATGTCGATCCCTAAAAATATGTTCATGATTTGTATTTACTGCCACCTTTCTATCCAGCTACTGGGTCCAAAATTTAACACCATTGAGAAATAACCTCAATAACTTGCTCATCTTTAGATATGTAGCTATTGTTGTTGATTTAATGCCCAAAAATATTCAATTTGATACTTTACTATTGCAACTCCTTTTTTCGCTGATTTTTGCCACAAAAATTGGAATGAAGCTGGAGCTCAAGATATGTTTTATCATTGTCGAATGTCAATTTTTCCTTTGATGGTTTAAACTTCTTTCAAATCTGGAATTTCTCTATCATGTGTCTGTCTCTACCAAAGTCCTTTTGCATTCTTAACTTCTTTATCCTTTGAAACCTCGGATTTGAGTGCCTCTGTAGATAAATATTTAGTCCACTTGTAGCTTCAGTAAATTTTACTAAATAAAATCTCATAAGGCTAGAAAAGATCCATATGAGTAAATATTTGATCCAAGCCATTGGTGGCTATGTTGAAGAACCTTCTTCAACACTCACTGTCCTAACATTTTTCTGAGGGTGACCTTATTTCTTAGAGATAAGACCATAACATTAGAAATTCCTCGTACATTCCCATAGACTCTTTGCCAAACTGAATGCATAACTGGAATTAAGGTCTTTGAAATGAATTTATTTTGCTCAACTGATAAAGCAAGATATTGATCAAAGAATACATAAAAGCACTTTCTCAACCTATGTATCTCCTTAGTCTACCCCTTGAAGTATAAGCATATCAATTTGGAAAAAATTGAACACTGCAAGGATAAGATATTAGGATACCCCTTACTCTGAAGTAAGAATTTTGTGAATCCTTCAACAAGAACACCCCATGTTGTCTTCGTATCACCCATGGCTCCATCTTCATTATTGGAAGATTTTTTGTGCTTTCTTCAACATGTGGTGGTCTTGACAAATGAACTACAAAATTAGTGCCTAAAGGAGCACATTCAACATCTTTAAAAACACCATTGGTTTGTGCATCTAGCTTTTGACTATCCCCTTCATAAACCTAGCACTTCGTTTCTGGAATTGCATCAACTAACTTCTTCTCTTCAACATTTTTCTTTGCATTCTCCTTTTTAGACATCATACTAGTAGAACCAGAACATGTTTGGTTATCGAGGCCCAAACGATGTGAGGATGTCAAAGCCTTATCATGATTACTTTGTGGGACCATTACCTTGGTGATAGCCAAATCCTGCCCAGTAGATGTTATGAAATGATTTAGTTCACCTTAGTTTGGAAACCTATCCATAGAAACATGTATGGAAGATCATGTAACATATTCCATACTCATATCACTCTGTTCTGTATTAAGTTTTTCCATTGATGTATTATTTGCCTTGATTTTACCATCAGTAGAGGCATTGTTTCTGGCATCTCCAATCATGTTATGTGGCCTTGAATCCCCTTCATTGAAATTTGCAGAATCATGGAAAGATACTTGTTTCCTTCTCTTTGATTGTAATTGGTCATCTAATATTTCCATGTTTTCTTGCCCAGAAAATATTTTGAAGTTGCTCTTAAATTCTTTTCTATATCATGTTTGTGTTGCCTTTTCAATCAGCTTTAGGGTTGGCCTTCCTGCACCATGACCAAATTTTGTATCAATTTGGCAAATAATTGGGTTTTTCAGTGGGCTATTCTTCATGATTTTATGTAGAACGTGTTTCATTGTTGCTAGGAGTTTCAAAGAATGGAGTGACACAACACGACCATCATGATCTGCTATCAATAACATTGTAGTTAGATATTGTAAATTTTGTTCGAGTATCTCCTTTGGTCTCTTTACATTATGCAATGGTGGGTATTTAATGTAAGGTCCCACCTTACCCACCATCAGTAAGATAGAGAAGTAGATGTCACATAATCACTAATACTCATTTGCACAAAATCCTAAAGAATTAGTCACTGTAAAATTGTTTCCAACAGAAAGCCCTTTTTTTTTCAAAGCTTTAGATAATGCAAGAAACAACTGTCTTATTCACACTTCAGCAAATTATTAAATTCATTTTCACATTTATACCAAAAACTTGCTGACATAGGAAGCTACACCCATTAAATAGTTTATTTATAATTTATAGTAACATAAAAACAACAGTAAGTAAGAATTTTACACTAACAATTTATATGCACAAAAGCTACAGCCATTCAAGATTTTCGACAAACACTTTGCAGACATGCACTCTACACTCATTGAGCCCTTATGACAAACACTTTGCAAGCATGCAATTAAAAGTCATTGAGGCATTTTGTCAAACACTTAGCAACAATGAATTTAAGATTATTCTTCAACATATTTATCTCATAAAATTCAGAATTGAAACATTAAATGTTTCCATCTTAAAACAGGGACTAAATAATCTTGGTCTTTCATCAAAGTCTCAACAACAGGCGCACATAACTCACAACAACAATCTGCCAAATCGCCCAAATTTCTAATCTGGGTTCTGAAAAGTATTTTTTTGGAATGAAATCAAGGGTTACATTACCACTAGGCACAGATACCCCCTGATGTTGGGCTGAATCGAATTAAAAACGCCCAGGAATGCGATTCTTGAAAACAACAAAATGTATAGCCTAAATGTAACATTTATGACTTTTGTTAAACATATGGAATGAAAACTTACAACTAAACCTCTACATGAGGAAAAACAACCCAGAGTTATGCTACTAAGATATGCTCATTGAAATCCCACATTTCTAAATCCACCATATGAGTTCTTGAAACATTTTACCACCCACAAGCTAATTCATTTGACATGATTGACAAGCTTTTTGCACCAATTGCTACAATTTAACAAACATATGGTAGCCCTGAATGCTACAGCCATTAAGGCTTTTTGTCAAAATTCTGAGAATACTATTACAACAACTTGAATAACAAAACATTGAATTGTTGATAAGAATATGAAACATAAGCCATAACTGAAATTTATCTCCAACTTACCTCAAGCATTTGATCTTCCAAACCATATTTTAGTTGCCATTATTTTTGCATTTTCTTTTAAGAGTTGATTCTGTAATTCCTCCAGGTATGTTTTGGGTACATGTCCATTTTCTTACTTCTGATGTAAGCTGCAAGTTACCACTTATTCATGCATAAATAACATTACTCATTCACGGACTTTGTCAAACACTTTTCAAACTATCCTAAAACCATTTCTAAAACATGCATCTAATTACTTGAAACAAAACCATAAATCGTGAAATACTTACCCAAGTCATTTGGAATTTATTTATTGCAATTACCTTCAACAATAT
Source organism: Pinus albicaulis (assembly GCA_034641835.2). Taxonomy (NCBI): domain Eukaryota; kingdom Viridiplantae; phylum Streptophyta; class Pinopsida; order Pinales; family Pinaceae; genus Pinus; species Pinus albicaulis. The sequence goes on from CM076574.1 coordinate 796,182,275, forward strand.
TTGGCTTTCCTTTCTCAAATGCTACAATACCAAGATTAGTACCATAAACTACACCAATAATAACTCCAATATTGAGATCTAAACATCCATACATATAGATTAATCTAGTCTTCATTTTTAACTAATCAATAATATTCTAGGTAACATAAGCCTAAACCAAAATTAGATGCTTACAACAATTTAAATGTCTACTTTTTATTTTATGCTAAAGCTATACTATAATTTTAGGACAATGGAAATTATACCTGAAGAGATATTCAGCTCCAATTGTTCAGAATATGATCCACCTTCGATCCCTTAACCAACTTATTTGAACCATCCGGTTTTCCACCCAACCATATCCAGGGAGAACTCCTCCCCCTGGAACCCCCGAGCTGTAAAAGCTCACAACCAGTACCAAAATACAACAATAGAGAGAGAGATGCAAGGAAAACTAAGGAAGATAGTTTTCACTTCCTCTAAATACCACTCATGTTCAACCTCAATAGATACTTAGTAGATTAGTAAGAAATTCAGATTTGTTTTGGAAGTAATTGGATACTTTCCATATCTCTCCCTCTCACAATATTCCTCAAGTCTCTTCCACTCTTGGCATTACCCCTCTCTCCCCAAATGAGAATACATGAGACTCATATATAGGAGGAGCAACAAATCCTTGTCATAAAGGAGGATTAATATGCATGCATTGTATTCCATTTAGAGGAGTGTAGCTTATGCCATTAAGGAGAGGTATGCATGCCTTATTTAAGGAGAGTGTAACATATGCATTAAAGTGAGTGTAAGAGGAATATTTTATGACATATATTTAATGAGTGTAAGAGGAATATTTTATGACATATATTTAATGAGTGTAAGAGGAATATGTCATTCCTTGATGAGTGCATAAAAGAGAGTGTAATGTAATATTTAAAATAGAGAGAGTTACATAGAGCCATGAGAGTCATGAAGGAGAGAGGTGTGAAGTGATTGAGGAGATATAATTCCCTTTTAATAATAATATCATAGTCTCATAAAAGATAATAATAATAATAATAATAATAATAATATTGAGGATTAAGTTGAGATTGAACTATTACAATTGATTAATCATAAGTTAAGTGATTTTCCTTCAAGTATACTTGTTTACCCATTGATTGGAGGTGATTTACTATTTTTGGAAAGTCATACTTGAAATAGTAGACATGACTTTCTATTTTTAGAAATTCACTCCGAAATTGTTAGGAATGAGATCTTATTAAGGAAATTCATATGTGAGCTGCCCATGAGTGGTATTTTGGATAATAGGGATTCCGCACCCCTATTGTATGCATCTTCGTGCCTTAGTAGATTGAGGACTCCGCGCCCTGATCTACTCTAAAGATCCAAGATTCCACACCTTGATCTTTTTAAATATTCAGGACTCCGCGCCCCAAACATTTCATTATAGATTCAAGACTCCACGTCTTTATATTTCATGGATTTAGGACTCCACGTCCTAATCCTTTTATCATATATCCAAGACTACACGTCTTTATATTTCATGGATTTAGGACTCCGCGCCCTAATTTCCATGGCTTCTCATCTATTCTGCTTTTAAACTCCACGTTTCACCTTAAGGTACTGATTGTGAGCTCATACCCATCTGATGGTTCGTTGGTAAGGTCTTCTTCCAAGACCTGCACACATCACAATCTCATTGATCAAATAAATAAAATGAATTTCATAATTAACTTATTCAAATTTTACCAAATATTGTGCATGACTTCCACAGTCATTTTGGTTTTGGAGAAATGACTTCCACAGTCATTTATAACTTGAGCATCCTTGTTGGCAATGACCAAGTCCCCTGCCACATCATGCTTAGTACGATATTACACACATATAATCATACAAATCATGTATCATCCATAAATCATAATTAACCATATGTTCCACCTAACCATGATCATCCATGGATCTGTGTCTCAATTCTGAATCACCATTCATGTCATACACCTATGTCCAAAATAGGATACCAAAAGAGAAAACATCGCTAATATGCTCTTAACCAAAATCAATTCTTGTGTACGCAACCATAGATATTATCATAAGCACACAACAACCAAGTGACCTAAACCAGGTCATAACGTATAAGCATGTACATAAGTCTTTCATACATAATATTATATCATTATATCAAAATCACCATCTCTAAGTGTCATCAAAGCTATTTCACTAAGAAGGGACACTACATTTAATCAGCCAGTGAAATTCATCTTCCCTGTCTGAAAAGCCCTAATCATAAGTCCATGCATGTCTAATAATAAATTTATGAAAACACATGTCCATAACACCAACATGAGCTAATTCATACAAGATGCAACCAGAAATCCACCATTACTATCACCATTAATACATTATAATTTAGGTTGTGTATACCCATATGAAACAAGGAATTCGACAACAGACATCTAGTTATCAAAACAATTTTGTTTTCTTGCAAGAAAACCTGCTTTTTTGCCATTCTTCCCCGTATTCGCGACCACCACGAATATTTTCAATAACAAAGATTGCCCTAAATGTCTTGAAATAACAATGTGGCCAATATTGAAGTATGGGGTGATGCTAAAGTTAAAGCCCGTGTAACCATATAATAGTGTTGGATGAGAACCATCAAGAACAATGCCTTTCTTGGATTCAACAAACATTAGGATTTGAGTTCCATCCTTACTGGTTATGAAAACCTGTTTAGTCTCAAACATTGTCCATTCAATCCTGAAGCAAAAGTCTCTTAAATACTACAAACTCTGATTATTCCACATCTAAGTTGCATTGATAGATAATGCCAGGGGTAAGAAAGCTTTTAAAATTAACCATATAATAGTGTTGGATGATAACCATCAATAACAATGCTTTCTTGGATTCAATGGACATTGGGATTTGAGTTCCATCCTTGCTAGTTATGAAAACTTGTTTTGCCTCAAACTCTGTCCAGTCAATCGTAGAACAAAAGTCTTTCTTAAATACTACAAACTATGGTTTTTGCACATCTAAGTTGCATTGATAGATAATGTCGGGGGTAAGAAAGCTTGTAAAATTAATAAATATCTCCTTATCTTTACGCCTTCCTGATATCTCTTCAAGTGACCCAATAACTATTGGAAAATTATGAAGTGTCCAGATTGCAAGTCCTGTATGTTTGGCATCACTTAAATAGCTTAATAGGAGTTCATTGTCATTAACACAACAAGCTAATTTAAGCACATCCTTCTCAGATTCTCGAATAACATCACTCCAAGCTTCTAGTTGTGTAAAGTTTATGCGCATTAATTTATACCTAGGATAATTTTAGTTACTTCAGAAAGTGAACATAGAACCATCATTTGCAATAAGATCATACTCTGCTTCAAAGTTATCAGTAAGATTTTGGAAAGGAAGCATCTCCTTGTCTATGAAACCTTTAAGGCCTTGAAGAAGATGTTGATTTCTGGTAGCATCGAATGTGCTCCAAGTCTCAAAATTTGTAGAGAGGCTTAGACACGTATTCCAAATAACCCATAAATCGTTTTGGGAAATTCCACCCAGATTGTATTTTATTGAAAAAATCAATTATTTTAAAGGGACCCTAATTCTAAACTCATGAAAATAAAATAATTAAAGTGAATTAATAGAATATGGGTGTGAATGTTCTATAAAAGTTGGATCAAGTCAAAAGTTAATCTTAGCCGTTAATTAGAGATTTAATCTTGGTCGTTGAAGTTTCAACGATAAGATTATAAGAAGCGTTTGAAGGGTCATTTGGAAAACACACGAGATGGGAAAAAGATCAAGAGATTGAATTTCTAAAGTGAGCAGTGCTTAGAGGAAAGATCGATCTAGAGACTATGTAGAGAGGGGCAGTAATTCCAGTTGGAAAGTTTATTTCCTAAGCCGAAAAATACACCGCAGAGAAGGCAGAAAGCAGTATCAGCAGAGATTGCGTAGCAACTACTTAAAGCCACTGCAGAGCCAACGCTGCAGTCTTGAGGAAGTTCGTTGATCAGCTAATGATCAGTCAGATCCAGTGCCGAAGAATCGGGGTGTGAGACCAAAAACTCCTTAATTTCTTCTAGAAATGAAACGGAGATTAACTCCTAACATTTCTTGTTAAATTCAACATATTTCTACTTGCAAGTTCTCGAAAGATGACTAAAACATCCAGCCACTCTATCTTTTGAAAATAAACCCAAATGCCCAATAATGCATCCACATAGATTTTTCTATCCTTTGGAAATGACCCTAGGTCTAAGAAACACTCTGATGCTTCCTTGTTCAATACATCAATACTGGTCTCTAAAAATACCTTTAGGTTTGGAGACTCTGACATAGTGATGAAAATGATATTGTTTTGGAAAAAATTTACAGGAAATGGTTGCAACACCTTTGGAAGACTCTCTTGGTCCTTGTTATCACTTTGTGAGCTTCTCGAAGCTTGCCTCCTCATGCTCTGTGTAATATTTGATTCGCGAAAGCCCTTAAGTGGCTTTGGAACATCGCCATCGTTAATGGTTTGTTAATGATAACAAAGATAGGCATTGATGTAACATCGAACAAAATCCTAGCAGCGACAATCCTTTCTTTCTCTGTAGACATTGATCATAATATGATAAACTTTGTCAAGATTTTCCATCTGCCCTCAGTGCACAAGCCTTGCAACAGAGGGTTATAACCAATCACATCAGGGTTGACATCGCTCTTGATTGCGTATTTCGAAGAAACTTTGCTACCATGCTCAATTTTCCTTCTTTGCAGATCTCGTTAATAAGAACATTTTATGTAATCAAATTAAGAATGCAACCCTCCAGTTGTTGGATTAGTGTAACTCAGGCATAATCATGTCATTCCATGGAGAACACATGTCTCATATTAGAATTTGACCACATAAAAATTCATGCAACACGACATACAGAACCAAATGCATCTGCTCTCAAATTTGGATCACGTCTAGCAACTGGATTACTCAACGAGATGTTGACTGCAAAACCACTTGAGAAATTACGGAGGGGGTCACTGGCCGTAAGTGGTTATTTTTACTGGTGGGTGTTGTAATTCACAAAATGCTGCCATGTAAGAAAAATAGTTTTGGAGAAACAGGATTGCGAAACCCCCCCTCTCTGTAAAACTTTAAATGGGCAAGGGACCCCACAATTTGCCTCATGTGTGCCATATATAAATTGATCCAATAGTGCCAACACCCTGCGTTGAAACTGCTCGAACTTTATTTTCTTTCTCCCGTCGCTTTTTTTGTGATTAGAAATATCCCACACTGAATGTGAGAATTTGCTACCATTTGATAATATATAACAACGCTCTGAGGGTTATTCGACATGTAATGCATGTATTATACATGGCTTCTCCACTAGGCTTGGTGCTTGTTGCGATGGACTTTGATTTGGTTGTAAGGTGTAATTGACTTCGATGCTTGATGGGCATGATCGTTGGTAAACTTGAAGATTGGGTACGAGCCCAAATAACTTTTATAAAAAGTTTAAATATTCTTTTTAATAAAAATAATTTAAAAATTTATATATAATTGTATATTTTTTATAAAATTAAGAATTTAAAATATTGAAATTATTCAAAACCAACCCAACAACCATTTTTTCATTTTAATTTGTATATCCCTAAGAGTTAAGCAAGGAAAGACTGGAAAACTTTGAAATTTTTTGTAACTTTTAAAGGTGTTAGAAAAAGTTACAATAGTTGGCATGGTTTTGGGAGGAAGTTACACCTTAGATACCTTACATGTGATTGTTTGGAGCTATTATTGATTCAACCCCTTTCGGAGCTTCCAATGTACTAGATGTGTGGTCCTTTTCTCCTCCTTTGATAATCATTGTCTCATTTTTTGGATTGATATTCCTTGGAGAAGTATGGTTTCCTTATACTATGGAGGAATGTTTGTCACCATTTACCTTGTTTTCTTTTAACACTCCCTAGAGGAAAGTCTCTAACTTCACTCAAGGGGAAGCCTAAGGATACAATAGGTAAACTACTCACTATCACCTCAATAGCTTTGCCCCACACTTTATACTAAGGAAACTAAACCAACTAACCTAGCCTATGGGGGAATTTGAAAGGGTCAATCTAAAATAACCAGTGGTGGCAATGGGAAGTCACTTAGCATAGATTTACTTAAGCTCTATTCACTCTTGATGATAAAATGCATGCTTGTGAATGATATGCTTATTTACAAATGTGTCTAAGTTTTAAAAGTATTCAAAGTGAACAATAAATCATTCAAGTGATGTTTGGAAATAAAAAGTAATTCCATCTCAATAAATCAAGCACAAGTGTCTATGGAAATAGTTAGATAGATCAAGTTGTGTCTACAAATGCAAAGGTAGACATCAATCATTCATCATGTTTTCACTAGTTTAAGTTGTAAAGCACCATATACCAATTAAATAACCCTAAAAATATGGAAGAAAACTATAATTGAGTCGCACCATTCAAAGTTAGACTTAAAAAAAACAACTTGCAACTAAAACAATTAGATCATGAGTTAACTTGCACTCCACATACGTTGCTTTGTTTCAAAGAGGTAACTTTGTGAGAGATGCATGCACCACATCTTAAGTCTCATAAGCATTGAACAAAACATTTATTGTAGAATTTTACCATGGCATAGACAATGTGCTACTTCCTTGAGTAATAGTACAATTGTTATCATTACAAACATTGGATGGCATCAAGATAGTGAAAGGACTATATAATATGTTTGTTCTTATTGAAATGAGACCATGAAAACTTCAACCTCAAGACAACACAGTGGTATCATCAAGCCATTAAATGCATATTTTTAATGTCCATATTTTGGTGAAATCATTGAAAGTATTAGCAGACTAGCTCCACATATTTTAAAATATCCCATTACATAAACAATGTTTGAGGTTAATATGAACCAGTGATAGTGAAAATAGTAAACACATTTTTGCAGTATTACCACTTCAGCCACACTAATCGATTTTTTAATGTTATACAAAACATTTGATTCATGTGACTTATTTAAAACTAACCAAAATCACATCATTATTTAACATTTGATAGAGATCCATACACAACTTAAACATATGGGTCGATTCCCATTGCCAGAATATTATGAAATTGAAACAAAAACTTGAAATTATGCTAGGGTATTTTTAATAATGTTTAGAAGCATGAGGAAATGTGAGGATGTTAATTTTTTTAACATTCAAAGGACCCTACAAAGGGTGCATTGATGGGCCATCCAATTCGGCCTCAGGATGACTACACACAAGTGAATAAAGGAGGGAAGGTTGCCTTCCACTTGGTAGCCTGCATGTTTACATGGAAAGTTAATGGTTGTTGCTATGATGCAGAGCTAGTTCGTTTGGCATTTAGGGAAGGTATAATTGCACAAGGTTTCACAAAAGGACGAAAAAAGGTCGCTCATTATGGAAGTTGATGGAGTGATGCAAGTTAATACTTTAGAAAGGTGGTGAGCAGGAGACAACCTAGTGAGAAGGGAGGAAAACAAAGTTGGATCTGTTGGATCAATAAAATTAATCCATGCCAAGCAACTGAGGCTAGGGGGTCTGATCATGATCGTGAATTGTGATTTCTCCAGTATTCTCTCTCTCTCTCTCTTATGAGCAAACTCCCACAACGCTTCCAACAATAACAAGTTTGGTTACTTGATTCTACCTCTCTCGAATCACATTTCAATTATGAATTATCTCATCTCTAGTACTCTTTTGTGTATGAGCTTCATAGGATTTTGGGTTTTTCTCCCCTTTTTTGGCTTTATCAATTCTGGGTGGGTTGTTTCTACTTTAGTCTCATCCCTTTATTTCCTCTATTTTTCTACTCCCTTATCCCTCCTTTGGTCTTCACCTTGGTCCCTTTGCTTGTTTTCTTGGTCATCCCTCCCTATCTACACTTTATCTTCTCATCCTCAATCCACTTTGTGCTCTCAAGTCCTCATCGCACTCTCCTTTTTTCTCCTCCCCCTGTTTCTTATGCTTTTATGAAGCACTCCCCCCTTTTCCCTAGCCTATGGTATTCCCCTCTCCATGTATGGTTGGGAATAAATTAGTTGGACAATCTCACGGAGGTAGGCGGGTATGATCTAGTCCCTCCTATTTGACTTTAGTCCTCCCTCCATTTGTTGCACTCGTGCACAGTTACATGCTAGAGCGGTTATGGAAAAATACATGGATATCATCTCGACGGTTGTTCATAAATGAATATCTAACGTGGAAGAATAAGTAAGGCAATATTGGAGGTACATTCCTAACATGCACGTTGACCAGGAAACTAGAGATTAGACCCCAAATATTTTAATGGAAATAATCCTCCTAAACAAGGCCAATACTTAGCAGGAAATCATCGTATGCATGGAAGTTTTGGAGAAAATGGACAAAAGTAACGAGAAAACCACATTCCTAACTAAGAGGCTAACGGACATGGATCCCTCTACATCAAACACTATTAGAGAGCCCCAACCACCTTGCTTGGAGGATACCCCTGTAGAATGAAAGTCTACAAAAACCTATTTCATAGCAACAATTTAATTTCCACTATTTTTTCTATGATTTCTATTCTATTTTCAATTTTCAATTTAGCACTCTATGTAATTTTTGTATTATCAGACCTTTAGGTTCTACACATTGTGAACAATTGCGAAATTTTGTGCTTATCTACTAGTCTGGTTTCCCAAGTGGCAGACCAGTATCGACAATCACTAATGTATGCTCAAGTTTTTTATTGTAATATAAGTATTCTAATTTTATTAAAAAAAACCATTCAAATGACATTAACTATTTTATATTGCTGAATCATACAAAATTTCTAATGTAAACTAGAGTAGTACAACATTAATCATAGTGGAACCCAAGGATAAAATGGATCTTATAAATGGTGTTTGTATGTTTTATATATCATTGTGTTTATTTCACTCATACTACATTAGCATGTCTTATATAGCATTTTTGGTTAGCAATATCCTAGAAGATGTCACAAGTGATAAATGCTTTTTATTATTAAAGCATACTCATACCAATAATATTGAACAATAGAGATCATTACACCGTACATTATAGCAAACAAGTAACGTCTAAACCATGAACAATAGTAATAACCCTATATGTCAATGTGAAAAGCATCTCAATTGGGTTTAGCTTGAGTGGTTGGGAGAAATATTGTTATCCTCCTCACTGGGGTTCAATTTGTGGATGTGATATGTTGAGTTCATAATGAGTATTTCATGTAATGGCTTCAATCCGTGTTGTCTAAGCAATCTTCGAGGACCAAAACATGTATATTCTTCATATAGAATATAAAAAATTTCTCATGGAAAAAAATGTCAATATGCAAAACAACAAGAAATTGATCATTTGTTATGTTGATATTTTTAGCTTGGGAGGTACTCCAAGCCCTAAGGTTAGAGGTTTGGAGGTTGGACTGCCACAAAAGAGCTTTGTGGGTTTGGAACCCAAGCTTGGGGATTTGTACTCAAAGGTGTATTAGTTTTTGTAGCATCAGATGGGTTCTAGCCATGAAATTTGGTGGAGAGGCTATAATACATGAGATATCCAAAACCCATAAATCATTTATGGAAATTCCGCCTAGAAGTATCTCAATTAGATTATTAACCGATTTTTAAATATTTCCTAAGTCTAAACTTAGGGAATATGGTTAATTAATCAATATTAATTTAGATTAGATGAGAATAGTCTAGAAACTCACACAGATCGATCTAGAGATGATGCTAGCCATCAATTAAGTCCTAATCTTGGTCGTTGAAATTCCAATGGTGGATTATAAGAGGAGATCGATGTGGTGATGGAGAAGACACCAAAGGCACTTAGAGAATTCGATTTTCCAGAGTAACAACAGTTAGTTGCCGGAGAGTTTGAGTTTCAGTGAGGCAGCAAAGATAGTGAGGGGCAAGGACAATGATCCGGAGGAAGTTTTCCAGATTTGGAGAGGCAGCAACAAGAGGGCCTAGTTATTCCCAGAGAGGCAATGCAAAGGACTACACAGTTGCTTCAAAGAGGGTAGTTCGATTTGTTGGAGAGAAATTTGTTCTCAATTCCAGAGGCCAGGCAGAGGGTCCACAGTGGTGGAGAGACGATTTCCTTAGCTATGGCAGGCATAATGACTTCATCAGAGACTGGTTGGAGGCTTGACATCATAGTGACTGTGCGCTGCAACACAGAGGTTGATGCAGAGGCTTCAGGAGGCCGAGCTTTCTATAGGCAAGTTGTGTCGAGATTGCTTTTGGAGGAAGGGAAATTCCCTTCAATAATTTTTCCCATATTTTTCTTGTTGTGGATTGTCGGTTTCAAGCATCTAGATTGTACTCAGAATTTCACTGTTGCACTAGATGTCCCAAGTTGGGTTTTTCTGGGAACATTTGCCCAAAAATAATGGTGTCATTTTTTATGTGTGTGTGCTAGTATTTTCTTAGTTTCCAACGCTATTTTTCTTCCGCAGTTTATTTGTGAAAATAACAGTGTGAATTATTTGGTATTTGTCGTAGCAAACTACAAATAAATTGTTAATACAATTAGCAATTAGGAGAATATTTTTCAGTTGCTGCAATATATGAAATTTTCACATGGTATCAGAGCTTGATTAATCAGCTTGGGAGCTCGGAAGCAAAAGAAGGAATTTTTCTATTCAGTAAGAGCAGTAGGTCGAAATTCCCAGGAGTAGCGCAGTCCTTTGCCAGGAAGGCCAAGTTGCTTGGGGAAGTTTGATTTTTCTGAGCAAAGAAGAAAAAAAAATCGATTTTCTGAATCAAGTGTTTCTAGAGGCAGAGGGAGCAACTAAGAGTTTTCGTTGGGCAGATTTTTGGCTGGACGCAGAGGGTTTTGCAGCGGCTCACTAGAACAAAGTCAACATCGGGTGGAATAGATAGAAGAACACACAACAGAGGGAAAATTTCTCTCAGGGAACTTCGAGTCTCAGAAGTTTGATTTTTCCTTGCAGATTGACAGTAGTTGTCAATGGACTTTCTCACTCCAAAAAGGAGTGTGAGTAGCAGATCAGCAACAGCCAAGCATAATGAAAGAGGGATTTTTCGACAATTCTTTGAGATGGCCACTAAAGGGCTTAAAGATCTGGATAGGTTGGATGGAGCTTCCAACTACGTCATCTAGGAGGTAAGGATGTCCTTCCTTATAGATGAATATGGTTTGAAAGCCTACATTGATATTGTAGCGTTAGTTCCCCAGGATGCAGATCCGCTGAAAGAATATAGAAAGGTTATGGCGTGAGTGAAGCGGTTGAACTTGGATGGAGTCTGGGGTCATATTGTCTCACATATAGTGGCCAATGGAACGACCAAAGAGATGTGGGATGCTCTCTCCACATTATACCAGGGAACTTTCGAGCAACAAAATATGTTCCTAGAGGAGAAGCTGAGATGCAGAAAGGGGAAGGTGTATATCCTTTCCTTACTAGGTTTCAGGAGGTCCGAGACCAGCTGTTCGCTGTTAGGGCAGCGCCCCAACCCATGGAGCTAGTGTGATTGGCACTCAATGTGAAATTTCTGAACCCAGAATCCTACTACAGCAAATGATATAGTTTCTTCTATTTATTAAATAAACTAACCAAATTATTTACTATGTGCTACAGTAAACATCGAAACTAATACACTATATCCTTCACAAATAAAATACTATGGAAAAAAAATAACGCTGGAAGAATAGATGTACACACACACAAATACACAGTTATTTTTGGACTATGTCCCTAGAGAAATCCGACTCGGGAAAAACTGTGCAACAGTTGAGGGTTTGATTATTATGCAGCAGTAAATCTGAGTACAAGACTATGAATGCTTAAATATAGCAATCCCTACAGAGAAATGACTGAAAATAAGTCTAGTGAGAAACATCTCACTCCTACAAGTGATCTAACACTGACCTTATCTCAAGTTGAGCTGCTCTTGCTACCTCTGCATAGTCACTGCATCATCCTACGTAGTACTACGTCCCACAAACTCGAAATTGCTTTCCCTCTCGCTATCTTGCCAGATGTTATCTGGGAAATGGATCCTCCTGGCCTTCAGACTCTCTCTCCTGCTTTTGGCACTTAATCATTGCTTCTCACCAGCAAAATACGAAACATCCTCTGAAGCACTGCGTTGCCTCTGCGTGGCTCCGTGTTGCCTCTCTGTGGCACTCAATCCCTCTCTGCAATGCACTAACCAGATCTGGAAAATCTTCCTCCGGCCTTATTATCCATGCCCCTCTCTCATTGCTTCGAGCTCACTAGCTCTCTCTTCGGCAAGTCAGCGCTGCTACTCAGGAAATCGAACTCTGCAAGTGTGTTCTCCGAGCCCATCGAGTTTATTCTTAGAATCTCTCGTTGAAACCTTAATGACCACGATTAAAGCTTAATCAATGGCTAAGATTAACTAGAACTTGATCCAAGTCTTTTTCTAGAAGATTCTCACCATGAGTTAATTAATTCCTTTTAATTAATCATGTTTCCTAGGTTTAGACTTAGGAAATATTAAAAACTAACTAATTAATTTAATTAAGTCGTCTCTAGGTGGAATTTCCAGAAATTATTTATGGGTATTGGATAATACACATATTCTAACCTCTCTACCTAATCTCGAGGCTAGAACACATCTGATGCTACAAAAACTAACACTCCCTCTTAGCAAGAAAAGAGTTATAGTACTGCAACTGCAATTGTTTCTACAATACACTGCCTCTGCACCATCTCTTGTAACGTTGTTGATGTTTGGCTAGTGCTTCCCACCAAGAAATACACAACTCTGATATGTGTTTCATTTGTGTTGCTGCTGACCCTGTTGAACTATTGTCAACTACTGCATCTGTAACGCAACTCTGTTGTTGTTGCTACTGCGACATTTGGAACTCCTTCTCATATGTTATTGTTGCAACTTAGAACTATTCAAAACATTGAACCAACTATGGTCGGTGTGATGCATCTATCACCCAAGTTCTGACTGCTACTAGTCTCTGTGCTATCACTGAGTCCTCTATGTTGTTGTTGACTCTGAACTATGCCAACTACACTGTTGCCAACGTTGCATTACGATGCCCAGTCTCTGACTGCTACTAGCCACTACATATGTCACTCTGGCACTTGAGTGCACCAAATGCCACTGGTCCATCCTAGTACTACGTGCTATGGCCTCTCGTAGCAAGGTATTGATTCATGAGGTGGACCTCCTCGAGAATCTTGACCATCCTGTAGCACTCTGGGGATACAAAACCAAATCACCCCACCTCACTCTTGGAGGTATATCGACGATCATGGCAAAACCTTCCTCCAATTTAGAGGACAACCTATCAATATCTGCGGATGTAGCTTGTTGGTCATGCTTCTCCTCTTTGTCCTCCTTTCAGAGAGGACATTGAGTACTGTAGTGGTCTAACTCGCCATACCTGAAAAACTTGACCTTGGAAAGGTCCTTCTTCCTCTTGCGCTGCTCCTGTTGCCCCTTTGATGCTAGGGCCACATTCTCCTCCTCCTTCACTTGATTCGTCCCACTGTCGCTGCCACTGATGGTGCTTTCACCAAATCTCGCCTCATCTGCTCCTGCTAGAGATCAACCCACTTCTGGTCCCACTCTGGAAACTTGTCTCTGCCCAGGATACTCTGGAAAAAGACCTGCCAGTCTTCGGAAACGTTGTTCAGAGCTCACCGCAGCAATTCTGTAGGTTGGGGTGCTAACCCTATAACTGAAAGCTGGTCTTAGACATCCTGAAGCCAAGTGAGGAAGGGGTCTATGCACTCCCCTTTCTACATCCTAGTACATCTCAGCGTCTCCTCAAGATACATCTTTCGTTGCTCAGAAGATCCCTGGTATAGCGTAGCGATAACATCCCACTGCTGCTTGGCAGTATCTTTTCTAGCTACGTGTGACACCACATGATCTCGAACTGCATCGAGAATTAGTCTCTTCGCCTTCACCATCTCCTTCTTGTAGGCCTTCAGTTGATCTCGATCCATGGGTACATCCACCACGTTATCAATTCATGCTTTGAGATTGCCTTCTAGATCTTGTAGTTGGAGGCTCTGTCCAACCGATCTGATCTCTTAGCCCTGTTGATGCCATCTCTACAAAAATGTCGAACTCCTCCTCTTTTCCTCTGCGCAATTGCTGGTAGGCTCTACGCACTCCCTGCTAGAGTGGGAAAATATGCTCAGAACTACTACTGCTATTCAGTGAGAAATCGAACTTTTGAACTCTAAATTCCCTAAGGAAATAATTCCCTCAATGTGTTCTCTTCTTTCCTTCGGATGCTATTTTGCACTAGCAATTACTGCAAAATACTACATCCCAGCTGAAGATCTGCTCTGCAAGGAAAATATTGTTGCTCCCTCTGCCTCTGGTAATCTTTGATCTAGAAAATCTAATTTCTTTGTCGACTCTCTAAGAGAAATAGACTTTTCCTCAAAAATTGACCCTCCTTGCCCAATGGTCTGCACGGTCTCTTGGGTTTTGAGCAACTACTTACGCAGTGCTACGAAGCTCCTTCTTCTCTCTGCAACTGAAAATTCTGAAACCTAGTATCCTACTGCAACAACTGATATAGTTTCTTCTATTTGTTAAATAAATTAAGCAAATTATTCACTATGTGCTATGGTAAATATTGAAACTAATACACTGCATCCTTCACAAATAAAACACTGTGGAAGAAAAATAACTTTGGAAGAATAGATGCACACACACACAAATACATATTTAATTTTGGAATAAGTCCCCAGAAAAACCCAACTCGAGAAAATCGGTACAACAACCGAGGGTTTGATTATTACGGTGTAGTAAATCTGAGTACAAGACTATGGATGCTTAAAACTAGCAATCCTATAGAGAAATGACTGACAATAAGTCTAGTGAGAAAATCTCACTCCCACAGGCGATCTGACACTAACTTTATCTCAAGTTGAGTTGCTCCTTGTTGCCTCTGCACAGTCACTGCTTCAACCTACACAGTATTGTGTTCGACAAACTCATATTTGCTTTCCCTCTTGATATCTTACCATCAGTTGTCTGGGAAATGGATGCTCTTGGCCTCTGGACTCTCTCTCTGACTTCTGGAACTGGATCACTGCTTCTCCCCAATGAAATACAGAATCTCCTCTGAAGCACTGTGTTGCCTCTCTGTGGCGCTCACTACCTCTCTGCACTGCACTCACCAGATATGGAAAATATTCCTCCGGCCTTACTATGCATGCCCCTCTCTCATTGCTTCGAGTTCACTAGCTCTCTCTCCAGCAACTCAGCACTGCTACTTAAGAAATCGATCTGCCAGTGAAATCAAACTTTGCAAGTGTGTTCTCCAAGCCCCATCGAGTTTCTTCTTATAATCTCTCGTTGAGACATCAACAACCACGATTAAAACTTAATCAATGGATAAGATTAACTAGAACTCGATCCAAGTATTTTTCTAGAAGATTCTCACCGTGACTTAATTAATTATTTTTAATTAATCATATTTCCTAGGTTTAGACTTAGGAAATATTAAAAACTGACTAATTAATTTAATTAAGTCGTTTCTAGGTGGAATTTCCAGAAACGATTTCGAGGTATTGGAGAATACATGTATTCTAACCTCTTTGCCAAATCTCGAGGCTAGAACACATCTGATGCTACAAAAAATAACATTCAACAATGTCTCATAGGATTGGCAAGTCTTTGTCCAAAGCATATTGGGTAGAGATGGGATACCAGAATGGGACAAAATGTGGGCCAATTTGCAGCAGGAGGAATTGAGGCGAGCTTTGTTAAAGAGATTCGTCATTGGCAATCGTAGTAGTGGATCGAAGGTGGTAAAGAAGGAGGAGAATGTGGCCCTCACATCAAAGGGTCCCAGACAGGGGCAGGGGGAGCAAAGAAAGAAGAGGAAGGACCTATCTAAGGTCAAGTGTTTCATGTGTGCCGAGTTAGGCCACAACAGTACCCAATTTCCTCTCAGGAAGGACAAAGAGGAGAAGCAGGATCAAGCGACAAATCATGCCAATATTGATAGGTTGTCCTCCAAGTTGGAGGAAGACTTCGCTATTATTGCCCATATACCTCAAGGAGCGAGGTGGGGTGACTTGGATTTGTAGCCTAGAGAGCTACATATTTGGTCAAGATCCACTGAGGAGTCCACCTTATGGATCATTACCAGCCTATGAGGGTCCATGGTGTTTAGTAGCAAGATGGATCAGTGGCAACTGGTGTAGTTAGATATCAGAAGGACAGTTGTAGATACTAGTAGAAATTAGATGCTGGAGAGAAAAATGCAGAGTTGCAGTAGTGTAGAGTTAGCAACAATGCATATTCTTCAGAGATAATGTAGAGGCTAGTAGCAATCAGTGACTCGGGTGACAGATGCATCATACTGATCACAAATGATTCCGTATTTTGGACGTTTTTTTCAGTTGCATATGTTGCAGTTGCAGCAACAACAGAGTTGCAGTGCAGATGCAGTGTTCGAAACAATACATCAGGGTTAACAACAACACAAATGCAACATCAGAGTTGCGCAATGTTTGGTGGGCAGTGGCATGCAGTAATAGTAGCCAGACATCAGCAACGTGATAGAAGATGATACAGAGACATGGTGTTGTGGTAGGGTGCGCATAACTAGAACACATTCCTCGCTAAGAGGGAGTCTTAGTTTTTGTAGCATTGGATGTGTTCTAGCCATGAAATTTGGTGGAGAGGCTAGAATACATGATATCTCCAAAACCCATAAATTGTTTCTGGAAATTCCACCTAGCAGTATCTCAATTAGATTATTAACTGATTTTTAAATATTTCCTAAGTTTAAACTTAGGGAATATGGTTAATTAATCAGTATTAATTGAGATAAGGTGAGAATAGTCTAGAAAATCACACAGATCAATCCATAGATGATCCTAGCAATCGATTAAGTTTTAATCTTGGTCGATGGTGTTCCAACATTGGATTATAAGAGGAGATCGATGTCTTGATGGAGAAGACACTAAGTCACTTGGAGAATTAGACTTTCCAGAGTAGCGACAGTTAGTTGCTGGAGAGTCCGCGTTTCAGTGAGGTAGCAGAGATGGTGAGGGACAAGTACAATGATCCAGAGGAAGTTTTCCAAATCTGAAGAGGCAGCAGGAAGAGGGCCCGGTTGTTCTCAGAGAGGAAACATAGACGACTGCGTAGTTTCTTGAGAGAGGGTAGTTCGATTTTTTGGAGATAAATTCTTTATCAGTTCCAGAAGCAGGGCAAAGGGTCCATAGTGTTGGAGAGACGATTTCCTTAGTAATGGCAGGAAAAACGACTTCATCAGATACTAGTTGGAGGCTTGACGTCATAGTGATTGCGTAGTACAGCGCAGAGGTTGATGCAGAGGCTTCAGGAGGTCGAGTTTTTTGTAGGTAGGTTGTGTCGGTATTGCTTGTAGAGGAAGGGTAATTCCCTTCAATAAATTTTCCCATGTTTTTCTTGTTGTGGATTGCCAGTTTCAGGCATCCAGATTGTACTCAAAATTTCACTGTTGCATTGGATTTCCCAAATTGGGTTTTTCCGTGGACATTTGTCCAAAAATAATGGTGTCCATTTTTATGTGGGTGTGCTAGTATTTTCTCAGTTTCCAACCCTATTTTACTTCGGTAGTTTATTTTTGAAAATCACAGTGTGAATTACTTGGTATTTGTTGTAGCAAACTGCAAATAAATTGTTAAATAAAATTAACAATTAGGAGAATAATTTCCAATTACTGCAATAGATGAAATTTCCACATGGTGTGGGGCCAAAACTATGAGGATATTTTGACATGTGATAATTTTAGATGATATCAGACCTCTAGAGAAACAAGGGGCAACAAAAATCACTCAAATTCGAGGTCTACAAGTTGAGATATGAATTTTTGAATGTATTTTGTGGGTGAATTTATCTCAAGTTCAAGTCGGCCTTAACATAAGCAACCTTTATGAAGGGTTAGACAACACCCTAAGGAAAAATACATAAAGGAATGAGGAGGAGCCTCATTCCTGATCCAACAAGGGCATCTTTTCCTCATGTGAAGATTGAAACAATAAGGTCGAGTTCCTTGAGGTAGCACGACCGAGAAGGAGAGGAGAGAAATTCTGGTTTGGAATGTGTTTGGGTCTATTTTGGGGTTATGGTTTGTAGGTAAAAGTAGCGAAGAAGAGGAGACTAGGCTGAATTGGTGGAGGGTTGTTCTAGGCGCAAAAGAATCAACAATGATTTCCCTGATTAAAAGTCCCATACTTCTGTCTGAATGAAGGTGGAAAGAAGGTTTGTTTAAGGAGGCGAGTTACCCTACTAGGATACCTAAACAGGGCCGCCCCTAAGTGTGTATTCATCTAGTAGCACGGGAAGGCACTAGCGGGAAGAAAGTCCCAAAAGAGCCGAGGAGAAGTAGTGGACAATTGAGAGTTGTTCACAAGTGGAGTTGTGAACAACTCAACAAGATTATTGATGTGTTGATGCATTGAAGGACTAATGATCAACTAAAGAGCAGGTGGAGCTGTGTTTAGTGACCTAATGGAGTTGGTTCATTTATAGAGGCAAATTGAAGTTACTGAGGTTGGGAGTCGAAGGACCAGGCAAGTGTGTTCAGGGTAAGAACGAGAGGAGTCAAGAGAGTGCACTACATCAACTAGATGGTTGAGTGTATCTTGTTCAGGGTATATTGGTTGTCAAACAACAAACCCTAGTTATATATCTTTTTATTAGTGGATGTATGAGGGTTATTATCCATGGTACGAGAGCCCTAGACTATTGTATTATCAATTTGTTAGTATAACGAAATTGGGTTATACAAAATTTAAAACATTGTGTATATTTTGTGCATGAATAGATTTATTGTTGTATATTATTTCGTTGTGCAAATTAGTCTTGTTGTGATACTTGGATTGGTAGCGTTAATGATCTAAGATTCTATCCTAGACTCTAGTGTCGTGGAAAAACAACATGGTATCAAAGCTACTTTGAAGGGCTAGTGAATCAAAGTGTGCACAATGAAGCAACTCATAGGGAGCTGGGATTGTCTATATATCATGGAGCAGAGGGTTCAACTGAAGACATGGAGATGTGGTCTTGACTAGCTTGGCAGTGAGATTGGTTGGGAGTTTTGGTGGATTGGTGGTGAGCCTAGTGAAAAACAATTTGTTGTAGGGCAGATTGTTGATCATGGAATTCCTATGACTTGCCATGGATCGTTGGCACAACTTGAAGATTTCTTTGGCATGGACGAGATTAGATTGATCGAGAGTGCTTCATGTGATGGACCGCAGATTGGCAGGCTACTTTATTCATTGGATCGTGATGTTGCATATACGAGATTGGATGGATTTGCATGAGTTGTGTTTGATCGAGGAGGGTAAGTACGTGCAGGACTGGGTTGCAATGAGGTGGTGGTCCGCGTTTGACCGCAACTCAGACTAACCTTGTAGGATGTGAGATCAGTGACAAGTTGAGCCAATGGAGACAATGTAGATTCAAAGGGCATATAACTTCAGAGGGAGCTGCCCTATGGAGGTGTTGAGGTCACAGGTTTAGATGAGATGAGGTATAACCACTACCAAGATTGTAGGGTTCATTCTATAGAGTATGATGCAGTGATGGATGCCATATTGGCTAGTGTCACCAAATATGATGTTGATGGAGACTTCCTAGTGTTGAAAGTATTGGGTCTTGTTAAGAGGGAGTGTTGAGATTTGAAGCTTGGGAGGTACTCCAAGCCCTAGGGTTCGAGGTTTGGAGGTTTGGTCTGATATGGGACCGAATGTGATGCCATTTGTTGTTGAATATCTTCCCTAATCTTCTTGTTCCTTAGTCGAAAGCAAGACATATATCTACGCTATGAAATACAGTGAAAGCATAAACTGAGAAATAAAGACGAAGCTATGAATAACATATAATTATAAAACAAACATTAATAAAACAGAACTTCTTCTATTGCAGGGTCCCTCCAGAACAGATGGCTTTGAGGCTAAACGTTACTAATTGCGCATTGAAACTCCAAAACGCTTCTTCAATCAAATTGGAAATAAAAAAGAGTTTTAATGAGATTATAGTCACGCAATAATTCACAATCTCAATACAATTACTAGCCCGGTATTTATAAAATCTTGTCATTAGCTGTCTTGAGGCTTTTACGCCTATCAGAACTAGCAAATTCTATCTCTAACTCTAAAATAGAAAGTAGAATTTTGTTGCTTCACAATTTTCTACATGGCGGAGCAAATCGTGAAGCGTGATGGCTTCAGACTCCTCGCTCACTTGATTCAACCCCTAGTTGACCGTTCATTTGACCACATATTTGGGTGATTTCCTACTTGATTTGGGCCAGATGGATAGGATAGGATCCATGATAGGATCATTTATCTTCTGCCCATATATTTTTTTGCTCCATTAATACTTCAGAACCTATTGAACCGTGGTGGTGGCTACAGAAACATCAATCGTTGGCAGAATTACATTAATTCCGTAGCTAATAGAGATTTTACTCTAATAATAAGGAACAATTGAAAATATGAAAATTAGGTTATCAAAATACTTCACCAAGTCAAAATTTGCAGTTTATAACTTTGTTTGAGCTAATGGTGGTGACAAAAAGAAGGGAGAATGAGTGAAAGGAGTGTCAAAATTGAGGCAGCCTTGAGGCTATACATTCCCCCACGAGGAGACCATTTCATGTCGTCATGCAAAAACACAAAATTGTTGATCCTTATCATGCTACAGCATTTGCCCTGAGACTTTGCTAAAACATGAAAATTGAATTTCTTTGCCTTCTAGTCACAACCATCCTTGGCTTTCTCATCAAGAGTTTATATTTTAGGTTTATGATTTGCCTGTTGAGATTTGTATTCTTCTTCTTTAAATTTTTATTCTTCTTGAACCATAAACCCAAATGCAAAAGAGTATTATCATTTATGGTTTTCTCAATCTGGTTCTGCAACTTCAAGGCTTCATGCTCTTGTTTAATATTCCTGTTTAGTGTCTCCAGTTCAAAAATATCTTCCCTTAGAATATTCACTACTGGAGGTTCTTGTGGACTATGAGGCTGGGCTTCTTCCCTCTGTTCTAAAATTGATGTCTTCTTCGTGTCTCTCTTCGCCAAGGACTCAATATAGTCATAAATATTTTGTTGCACTCGGTCAATATCATAGGTCTTTCGACCTGGACTCTGGGTAGGCAACATAGCAGTGGGTGATGGAACCTTGAGTTCCTCCTCTAAATCAACAAATTTTGTTTCTTTTGGAGCTCGATTTTTCATTGTCTGGCTAAGTCTAGCACTTCTCTTTATTGAAGGAGGATGGTTTTGAATTTTTGCCCTATTCTTCTTTATTTTGGACTTCTCCGCTTTTGTGGATGTATCTTTTCCTTTTTTGCCCTCTTCCTTCTTTTTACCAGTTTTCTTCTTAAGTTTCCCCAAAAGTTTCGCAATGGGAACTTCATCTTCTGACTGTTCTTGAGGTTGTTGTTCACTTTCAACAAGGTCTTCAATTTTTTTTTTCCTTCCCCTTTTTGCTTTGCCACAACTAGGTTCTTCTTGGTTTCCCTCTTTGAAATGATTTTGAGTTAGGAAATTTTCCCTAAACTTTTAAGGTGGAATTAGATAAGAATTTTAATGAACCCATGATGATACAACGTGTTGTCTATAAACTGAATTCTCTTTTGAACAGTCCCTAACATTTTTCTCAAGCTATGTAACAAAAAGTAGGGAATATTTATTTCACTTCCTTCAAGAAAATTTATCAATAACCTAACATGATAAAAGAACATGCATTCAAATCTTCCCTCACAGGTAATAAAATTTTGGATTACCAATAGCAAATTCCTCCATTTTCCTTTAAGTTTTGTGCTATGGATTCCCTTTTTAAAGATGGTGGTATCCATACCTAGGTTTTTCAGAAATATTTTCCATTCTTCACCATCAATTCCTTTGTTTTTGAACCGCCTCTCTCCAGTTTTTGGCAGTCCAGTGACTTCGGCTATGAAACACTTTGTTATTGCAAACTTAACATCTCTGATTTTGACATCCATCCCGCTGAATGCTCTGGCAAATTACTTAGTTACCTCCTTTTGAAATCCTTTGAATTTTTCCACAAGACTGAGCCACCGTGCCTTTTGTAGCTTTTATTTGACCTATGGGTAACCTTCCATGAATTTCCTTCCTTCTAGTTCTGTCCTCACTATCACTCCCATGGCTCAAGAAGTTTTACCTTAATAATGCCTCTTTGATAGGGAAAGATGAAGGTTTTGGTATGAATGAGAGCGTGAGTGAAATATGCTTTAGAATGAATGAGGGCTTGAATGAATTAATGGGGCTTAGGAATTATCGAGAGTATGAGTAAGGTTAATAAGAATTGACTGTTATGAGTTGAATGATTTCGCCAACAAAATCAGGATTTGATGTTGGAGCAGTCGTGTAATGA
Source organism: Pinus albicaulis (assembly GCA_034641835.2). NCBI lineage: Eukaryota > Viridiplantae > Streptophyta > Pinopsida > Pinales > Pinaceae > Pinus > Pinus albicaulis. The sequence goes on from CM076574.1 coordinate 796,204,658, forward strand.
TTAGGCTTACGCAGCGGAGTTTGAGATTTGATTTTGATTTGACATGATCAGCTCTTGTTAATAATGTTTTTGAATTGGTGGTATAAAATGACCATATAATTCATATGCCAATGTTTACATCCTTATTATGAAATAAATTTTTGCATTTGCATACTTTGAATTTGATGTTGCTAACCTTTACTTGTTTCTCTTTATCATGCCTTCAGGTGCTCTTCAGTGTATTCTTCAATTGCTTCAGTCAAAAAGGCCTTGTTATATATAAGCTACATAATCTCAACAATTATGTAGCTATATGTTTTTATTATTTTTGAAAAAGAAAAAGGATGCAAAGAAACTAGGATTTTTAGAACATCTTAGATTTTCTGCATAAGTATGCCAATTAATGATTGGTGGATTCTACTTGTCCATTTTCCTGTGGATGATATGGAGTAGAATTTCTATGCTTGATTTTGTATTCCTCCACTATCTTCTCCACCATTCTGGATGTAAATTGAGTTGCCTGATCTGTTACAATTTCCCTTGGGACACCAAAAAGAGTAAAAATATCCTAAAAAAGAAATGAAACTACAACATTTTCAATAGCAAAAGAAAGTGCTTTAGCTTCTACCCATTTAGTGACATAATCAATGCACACAAGAATATACATTTTTTGTCCTGATGGTGGATTGATTGGTCTGACAAAATCTAGAGCCCATTTTTCAAAAGGTTCGATAAGTACCTGGGGTTGTAAAGGCATTTCATCTAAAGGAATAGGGTTCCCCGTTGTTTAACAACTATCACATCTCTTAACATATTCCTTGGCATCCTTAAAAAGGTAAGGCCAATAATATCCTAAGAGAAGGACTTTGTAAGTAGTTCTCTTGTCAACGAAGTGCCCTCCACATGGTTCATCATGACATGATTTTAGTATCTCAGGTGTTTCGTCTTCTCTTACACATCTTCGGATAATGAGATTTGGACCTGTTTTGTACAATTTTTCATTTATCCATGAATAATATGCACTCATTTGAATTATCTTTCTATTTTTTTCTAGAAATCAAATATGATGGTGTTATATCATAATTTATCACCTCTATATACTTGATGACTTATGCATTGGCCTTGGGTATCCCTTCCATTCAGACTTGGTCACATTTCTCAAAAAATAATATTTTAAATCATACGCGACTTTGCCCAATTTTTTCTGCGTGCACACGTGTGTCCATCCATACCTGACTCGCATATGCCATTTAAAATATTTAAAAATATAAATTTCCCTATTATTGAGGCAGGGTTTACGGTTTTTCCTGTAACTTAACTACCCTAGCCCGTGGCCTAACTGTTCCCCAATTGAAAAAACTAATTTGAGGAAGTATAAATACCGCTCAAGGGAATGGCCTAAGGGAAGAGAGAGAGAGAATATTATAGATATTATAGCCTATTATAGCCCTGATCAAGTCTCATATTTCCCTTGTGCCTCCTGCACTTCCCAAGTCCCAGGAAACCCTTGTTTCCTTGTGATGATCACCCTCATTCTATGTAACATCCTTTGTGCACCATTTATGGAAGAAGCTTTGTGAGGCTAGTGCTGGATGAATCCAGACGACGGTTTTGCTCAAGGCCATGGCAGGTCTCAGGTGATTTCTCCAGTATTATTTTATGTACATGTTATCAATAAAAGAAGTACCATCTTGTTCCTGATGTTCATATGTTATATGTCTCTTATACATGCTTAATAATATTGAATAGTTTATTTCATGTTATCTTTATGAGATCATGTATGTTAATTTGCTAACATCTAGGACGTATATGTTGTACAACTATTTTTTGTGCTTTTTCTTGATTCATTTTTAGGTTCTGGAGCACGAGGAGTTGCAGGGGGTTTGAACCCTACGGGATCTACTACAAATGAATGATAAACGGGTAAGATCTGCAATCCTGAATTTCTAGTTTAAAGCATAGAAGTTGGTAATTTGAGTCCTTGTGATGACATGCCCCTGCTCTATTAGATCTTTCAACCCATGACCTTAGGGTAACTTTTCCCATACCAGAACTAGTGACTCTGCTGGGGATTGCATCCGTGTAATTCCTAGTTTGGGTAGTTTTATCTGTCTTGTAGGTTCCCTGACAGGTTAATCACATTTGCAATCTAGTAATTCTTTTTCCCAACCAGACAGAAGCCAAAATCTCTTGATCAGGCCTAAGTCTTTCTTTTTTTCCTTACTTCTGTTTATATACGCTACTTTGGTTGTACACTATCGCATATGCCCTCTGTTTTCTCCAAAAGAACCCGCGTATACACGTGTTTCTTTGGTTACAGTTGCATATACACACGTGCTGCACAAAACCAACCCGCATATGCCTAGGAAATTTTGAAAATCTAAATTTTGAGGCCCTATAAGCCTGTCATGTCTGTGGTTGGCCACCCCTGTGGTACCTTTTAGGTGTCTAGACTGTATTTCTTGTGGTTGTATGTCAGTGTCTCTCTTTTCCTTGTGAAGACCTAGTCATTTTATGGTTTTGTCTGTTTTGTGAAGTTGCAATTGCGGTTGTAGCACCAAGACCTCTTCTTGGAGCTCTTGGATGTTTTGATCATTCAAAACAATAAGCCTATGCTTTTTTTCCTCGTCTTGGCCTTATGCATTGCTTTGCTTTTGGTTTTTGCCTCTTTTGACTTCTTTGGTTTTCTTGACTTCTTGGGACTAGCCTTTTAGCGAATCTTGAAGTGACATTTTCTTGGTTTTTTGAGTTTTTGTTCGCTGGAAGTGTGTGCTACTATTCTGAATCAGTTTCTTGGGTCTTTTTCTTCTTATTGCTTGTTTTAGTCTCGCTACGAAAGTAGCATAGTTGTTTTATGTTGAAGTCTTTATGTGGCTCATTTTCTTGATTCATGTCCTTGAGTAGTTTTTTTGCTTGTCTTTTTGAAACCTTTTTGTTTCCCTTAAAAGTGAAAAGCCAAAAAACATTTCTTGTTTTCCGTTGCTTTTGCTTTGGTTTCCTTTTTTCGGTTTTCTTGCATTTTGAAGCAGTTTGATTAGTTTCTTATTTCTGGTTTGTTTGCTTGGCCTTGAAAGGAGTCTTTCTCTATATTTCTTTCTCTTTTATATCAAGTGTATTCTAGCAATTTGTATGTAAAGGAGTTCTTGTTGGGACTTTCCTTGCTTGTCTGTCAAAAGAGATTGAACCAATTCTCCTTAGAAACTCTTTTTGTTTCCTTAGCGAGTAATCTTAGAATTTGCATATCATTGGTAGTTTCTGCATTAGTTGCATTGAAGCATTTTAGTCTTTTTGATAGTTTTCTGATAGTTTTTTGAAAGCTCTACCTCTAGAGAGTTAAGCACGAGGGAGAGTGAAGGCAGAGAAGAGAGATACCCCCTCTCCTACTTGTTGAATCTTGACCTAAGACTGTTCCGCCCGACTGCTGATACGGATTGGTGCCCTTAGTTGCCTCTCCTAGGAACCACATAGGTGACTGCGGGGGGGAATACCCATGGTACCTGAGACAGACATTGCATTACTTTCATCAGTACTTCTAGAGGGTGCCCTTGCGAAGCTTGGGGACTTGCACCGACAAAAGCTGTTGTCAGGAGGTTAGCGTAATTGTTTCTGTTACCTTCGCTAGTAGGCCTGGGGCGTAATTATCCCAGACTATTTTTGGAAGGTCCTCTTATTCACCTTCTTGTATTTTGGTGTCTGATCCTAATCACCCGGAGTGGAAATACCTGAAGGCCATTTGATTGACTATATATTAGGGAATTTTTAGAGTGTGCTCTTTGCTCCTAGATTTCTTAGCTTCTTATATTTTTTTTTAGTCTAATTAATCCGTAATGTAGTTAACCGATTGCCTCGTCGATCGAGGACGCTTTTTGGGCTTCCCCCTGCGAGTGTCGAGCCTTCTTCAAGAAGGCATAGGACTAATTTAGTGGCTAATTTTTATCAGGTGGTTTCAAGTGCAACGGAGAGTGATCCTTGTTGTTTCTATGGGTGGTCCTAGTACTAGTGCTATTGTTGAGAGGAGTACTCCACTCATCTCTAGAGTCTTGTTTTCGGTAGAAGAAGTTGAAGTTGAAGAAGTTCCTCAGCCTCCTAAGACTCCTTCATCTCCTCTTCCTGTTAGTTTTCCTGACGTCCTTTTGTACATTGGGCCTGAGTCTCAGAGACCGACTAGCCCTTTTCCTTCATATCCCTTTCTTTCGATGGCCATGGCTGGGAACACAACTTCGGCCATGAGCACTACAAGTGTTCATACTCCTCTTTTAGTCGAAGGAGGAGGTACTATTGCCATTTCCACAATCACTTCTAGTGCTACTATGTTTGGCTCTACTTCTATTTCGTATTCGAGTGGAAGCACCCAAGCATATGCTTCTCAATTTGGCCCCTTTTCTTTTGGAATGCCTTCTAGTGTGATTCCTTTTGTCTCCTTTACCGTTGCTTCAGCTATCTCCGCGCCTATACCTTCTATGGCTAGTGGATCAGCTTCATTTCAGGGTAAGAGGGCAAGAGGGATAATAAAAAGAAAAGTTAAGTTTCCATGCAAGTTGTGCACTGGAGACCATCTTACTCACCTCTGCCCTAAAATTCAGGATGCTCAACGCTTGTTAACTCAATAGGGTTCTTCTAGCTCCTATGTTGTACTAACAAACCCTTTTCCCCAAGGGCAACAATTACTTGTTAGCGCGAATGCAAATACTGGAGCTCCCTTTGGGGGCAACCAAGAAGGGGAAAATCCATCAAACATATACATGATGAGTGCTTACGTAGATATCGTCGTGCTCACATAGATATCGCCACGAGATCTTGTGATTATGGCGAAGATGAGTCTTCGAAAGCTAATGGTGCTCCTAATAATGCTGAGCCACTCCATATAGAGAGGCTTGTAGTTGAGCCTATACCTCGGATGCCGAAAGGATCTACAAAGCGTACAACGGTCAATCCTAATGCCAAGGCTACCCAGAACTACTCAATTGTAGAAGATATGGCTCAAAGTCCTTGCGCCATGTCTGCATTAAAGATACTCCAGTCGTGTCCTACACAAAGGAGTGCATTGCTCACTGCCATTGGGGTTGTTGATCCAAGGAATTATCTAATGATCACATTTGACATGTCGACTTTCAAAAAGAGACTTCCTCATCATATGGCTTTCCAGATTAAGTCCACATATCAGAAGTTTAATATCTTTCGAACAGTTATCGATGAGGGTGCTTCCACATGTGTGATGCCTCTCACATGTTGGAAGGCTATTGGATCTCCTTCAGTTGTCCCTTCTGCTACACTTCTGTCTGTGTTTGATGGTCATTCTCACAGGCCACATGGTATTGTTCCAGATTTGCCCATCTTTGTTGGGGGTAAAACTATCAATATCGAGGTCCATGTAGTTGATGCAAATCTATACTACAACCTTTTGTTGGGGAAAAACTGGATTTATGAGATGGATGCTATTGCTTCCTCATTATTTCGCATTTTATGTTTCCCTCACGAAGGGAGGATTGTCACTGTTGATCATATGGACTATTCTCTTGTAGATCCAAACGCATTTGCTGACTCGATTGTTCCCTTGGTTAATGACACCAAGCAACCTGTCGAGAATTTGGGGGTTTGAATGTATACATATTTGATGGGTACTGTTGATTTTTTGCCTCCTTTGGTTCATATCAATGCTATTTCATCCTCCAGGGTTCCTATTCAAAGAGACTTATTTCAAACTCATTATTTTTTGGACCCTTAGACCTTGCCTTCTCCTACCTCCACATTAGAAGAAGGCCAAGTGGGTGGAATGGCATTTCCTATGTCTGTAGCTGAGATTTCTTATCGATCTATTGTTAACTCTGTAGACTCCATGCCAGTTTCTCTTTCACCGTAGGAATTGGATGGAGATGTGGCTCTGGCTTGGACTCTTAGTTCATATTCTGCTGAGGATTGCCTTGATACCACTCTTCCATATGAAGAGGCCATCCTTGAAGAAATGGCTTGTGTAGAGAGACCGTGGGATTATTTGCATCATCAGTCATATTTTCTACCAGACTTGCGAGAACTTGAAAAAAGTTTCTCTAGCCTTCAATCTTTTGGTCCTGTTCACACATTTTTGAACCATTTAGCACTAGCACAGGTATTTGTTGAAGGGAACATAACTGTCATTTCTGCTACTACCCCAATGAACATCTCTAGAGATCCCAACATTATTGAGAATGTCTTCATTGGAGCTGAATGTTCCCCTGAAGAGATTCAGACTTAGACTGATCTCTTTCGAGAATTTCGAGATGTGTTTGCTTGGTCTTATGAGGAAATTCTTGGTATAGATCCATCTATTGTCCAACATGAGATCAAGACATACAAAAATGCTAAGCCTATTCGGTAGAATTTTCACCCGGTCAACCCTAGGAAAGCTACAACTATCAAAGCTGAGGTTGAGAAGCTGCTAAAGGTGGGTTTCATATACCCCGCTCCATTAACTGAGTGGGTTTCGAATCCAGTGCCTGTGGACAAGAAACAAGGAACGATCTGAGTCTACATCGATTTCAGTGATTTAAATAAGGCATGTCCTAAAGATAATTACCCCACACCATTTATAGATCAAATTATCAATGAGTGTGCGGGCAATAAGATTTTCTCCTTCATGGACGGTTTCTCGGGATATAATCGGATCACTATCCGTCCTAAAGATCAGCATAAGACTGCTTTTATTTTCCCCTGGGGTACCTCTGCTTACAAGAAGATGCCTTTTGGCCTTAAAAATGTTGGAGCTACCTTTCAACGAGCTATGTCCTATGCCTTCCATGACATCAAACATATTATCGAGGCGTATTTGGATGATTTAGCTGCTCGTTCTTGTAAGAGGATTGATCATCCTTCACACATTCGTCAAGTTTTTGAATGATGTCGGTATTATAAAATTCAGTTAAACCCTAATAAGTGTGTTTTCGATGTCACATTTGATCGATTGTTGGGATTCATTATGTATACGGAAGGGATTTGAGTAGATCCCTTCAAGGTTGAGGTAATACTTCAGTTACCTCCCCCATCTTCGATCTGTCAACTTCAAAGTCTACAAGGCAAAGCCAATTTATTACGTAGATTTATCGTGAACTATGTCGAGATTACAAAGGGATTTATGAGGTTGTTAAAGAAAGGAGTTCCATTTTTCTAGAATGACTTTGCTCAATGCTCGTTCGATGCTTTGAAAAAAGCATTGACTTCTGCTCCATTACTGAGTCCACTTGATTATAGCAGAGAATTCCTCTTGTATCTCGCTGCAGAAGAATCTACCATAGGTATGGTTCTGGTTGAGGAAGATGATGCTCTTTGCAAGCATGCTGTATACTACCTTAGTTGAGGCTTGGTGGGTCTTGAACTCCGGTATTCTCCGATAGAGAAACTAGCTTTGGCAGTTGTCCATGATGTACAGTGGCTTAGACATTATATCCTCCTTCGCAAAACTTATGTTTTGGCGGCAGTTAATCCATTTCAATTTGTTCTCAGTAGGCGAGTGATTGGGGGAAAATGCAATCGATGGATTTTTATTTTGCAAGAGTTTGATCTCGAATTCCTGTCTGCCAAATCCAAGAAGTCATTGGTATTTGCGAAGTTGATTTATGAGTTGCCCTGTGGAGAAGAGATTTTTTATGAAGAATCATTTCCTCATGAGCATATTTTTCTCATTTCTTCACGGGATCCTTGGTACGGAGATCTCATAGTTTATCTCCAGACTGCAAAGTTTTCCTTAGCTTTTTCGAAATATGAGTGTCAAAAGTTGCATCACTTAGCTAAAAGTTATTTGATTATCAGTGACACTCTATATCATCGCGAGGTTGATTCGATCCTTAGACGTTGTTTAACTCTCGAAGAATCTGAGGTTGTGTTGAATGATTGCCACAGTGGAGCTTGTGGTGGTCATTTATTTGAGCTTGCTACAACCCAAAAAATCTTGCGTGTGAGATACTTTTGGCCCTCGATTTTCAAAGATTGTGTTGAGGTAGTCAAAAAGTGTCATCCCTGTCAATTTTATACTCGGAAGATGCACGCTCATCTAGCTCCGCTCTTTCCTGTCATCACTGTCAGTTCGTTCACAAAGTGGTGTATTGATTATACTACTTGTAACCCACCTTCGACTAAGGGTCATAAGTACATTATTGTAGCTGTAGACTACTTTATGAAGTGGGTTGAGGCTATGCCTACTTTTGGGAATTATGGTGAGACATCAGCCCTGTTCCTATTTAATCAAGTCATTTCTTGCATTGGTATCCCCAAAGAGATTGTCACTGACCATGGCAGTCATTTTCAGAACAATATGATGGTTGAATTGGCTCTCAAATTGGGTTTTCAGCAAGGAGCATTCATCTCCTTATTATCGTCAAGCCAATGGGCAAGTTGAAGTCGTTAACAAATCCTTGAAGACTATTTTTCAATGGACAATTGATAAAGTCAGATCCAATTGGCACGTCATGTTGTACATTGCACTTTGGGCTTACCAGATGTCTGTAAAGACTGCAACCAGTTTCACTCTGTTTCAACTAGTTTATGGGTTGGAATCTATATTCCCTACTGAATGTGAAATTCCTTCCCTTAAGCTGGCAGTTGAGCTTCTTCATGACACTTCTAGTCTTGAAGAACACCTTATCCATCTAGAACATCTCGATGAGCAGTGCCAATATGCAACTACGATGAATGAGGCACATAAGAAACGAGTGAAGGTTCAATATGATAAGGCAATCAAGCCTAGGGTTTTCTCTGAAGGTGATCTTGTCTTGGTTTATGCCCAAGAGAAGGATGCCTTGGGGGTAGACAAGTTCAAATCTATGTGGAATGGCCCCTTCATTGTCAAGAAAGTCTTGAAGAAGGGAGCTTATGCCTTGGTTGACTTTGATGGGAACGAGCTGGTGGAGCCCAAAAATGGACTTTATTTGAAGAAGTATTATGCCTAGGCTTCGGCCTAGAATTTGCTTTTTTGTATATATTGTATTTTTGTACATGTTTTTTTTTCGATTTTTTGGTGTGACTTTGATGATTTTGATTTTCTTTGGCAGGTATTATCAGATGAGACGAGTCATTTTGGCTTTGTCGATGGTGCTAGTAGACATACCCGGAACTTGGCTTCCGCGGCTTGGGTAATTCACTATCCATCTGGTCAGTTATTAGTTTCAAGAGGTGTCTGCATTGGTCCTGCTTCGAACAATGTGGTAGAATACACTGCAGTGGTCAACCTACTCTCGGAGGCAATATCTGTTGGTGTTGATTTGTTAGTAGTTTACTTGGATTCACAACTGGTGGTTTTGCAATTAAACAACATCCATCGTGTCAAAGACCCATTTTTACATCGATTATTTTGAGGATGCGTTTGTTACAATGTTCATTTCAATTTATTATGTTCATTCATATTTCTCGATTTGATAATTTGTTAGTAGACTCATTAGCTAATCAAGCACTTGATTGGCACATTAATCTTTCAATACTTTAAAAATATCGAAACATCATTCATCATTCATCATTGTACATTTGGGACAATCACATCATATAAAATCATTATATATATATATATATATAGATTCGAGTGTTCAAAATATATAAAATTTGACCATCATGTCCTACAAAATTAGGGCTTATGCCCGATCATGTCTGTCATCAAAAATAATAATAATACAGTCATCCGATCAAATCTAAATCTATCCCTAAGGACTCTTCCCAACATTTGTGTTCCAATAGAACACAATAACTGTAGCTACATGGCAGAATAACCGCACCCAGTCTCGTGGTACTCCCACTACCCTCCTTTGGATAGCCTCAGGAAGGTCCTCTATAGCAACCATGGGTACTTGGCGAGTTAGACTCTCCAAGTTTCTCTAGATGGCATGGAGGGTCCTTCCTAGGTCTTCAGCATCATCCGCCTCGCCTCTGCAATTTCATCCATTGACCCATTAGTTATTAGTTTATGAATTCCGCTTTGCGCATACGTGACTTCATTCGGACACAGTCGCGTCTATACGCAAGTTCCTCATAACGAACCCGCGTATACGCAAAGGGTTTCAACAAAAATATATTTCCTACGGTCAAAAATCTAAAAAAAATCTTGAAATAGGAATGAAATTGATAAACAAGATGAGTACAAGGCTTACTTGATTGGTTTGAGTTGATTCAGTGGTCGGTTGCTCTGTTTGCAAGAAAGAGATTTTTTGCTCCAGAGCTCTTTTTCCACTTCTGCACTGCACAAATGACCAAAATGTGAGTCAAAAATACTTATTTATGCCCAGAATTTGATTTTTTTTCACAAATTTCGTTTGTGTGTATTTTTTGAATTTGATTAAGGTTGTTTAACCTTTTAACTTGTAAGTGTTGGGAAAAGTTATTTTTAGGTACATTCTGGTGAATTTGAGATATTTCCAATTTTCCTTCGGATCCACGACTGCTGACCTATCATGGAAGCTATTTGATTCTGAACTGGCATATAGGTTAGGGAATTCACTTCCCGTTGCATTTTTTGCATACTAGTCTCCATTCTGATCACTTGTCATAGGGTTGACCCCATCATGTCATGACTATTTAACCAACTTCACTAGCCGATTTTAAATCATGACTTGGTGGTAGAGCCATCCTTTACATAGGCTTCCTAGTTAGTTCCTCGCTAGCATTTTTCGCCCATGTTGCAATCTGTGTAGGCTCGGGAGTCCTCTTTAGTTCTGCCATGAATTATGTGTTAAAGCTTCATTCTTCTTTTTCATTGCTATCTTTATTCTGGCCACTTACCTTAGAGGCTCCCATTGTTGTCGAGTTGTATTACTGCATTGCATATTGATCACTTGTTTATCTTGGCCTTTAGCCTGCTTCATTTGGACTCATGTTTAAGCCCTCTTTTGACCATGTCTCTCTGTATAAGTTAACCATACAATCACTTAGCCTTTGTGACTTGACACCTTTACCCATGGATGAAACATCCCTTTGAGTGTCACTTACCAGTTTTTGCCACTTTGCATTGAGCATAGGATCGTTCCTATCCCAGGGACTAGTGCATCTGTTTACCGACACTCGTTCTATCCATTGTACTATAGCCATTCTTTTATTATTTTTCAAGCTTTGAAATATGAAAAAGACAATTAAAATTTTGAAAAAGAGCGGGAACGGGACAATACTTCCATACTTGATGGCAGCTACCTTGTCAGTTGTGTCACTCTTGAACAAAGCAAAAAAAAGCTAAGTCTTTTATCCATTCGGATGGTTTTAGTTTTTTAAGTAGGAGAATCCATAACCTTGTTATTGAGTCAGTACTCACCCGGTTGGTTATCTCTTCCAATCATATGGAGGGTTTTTTTATGCCTCCTGCATGACAAACTTATACAAAGATATTATTTGTTGCCATAGTCAAAATGTGTCGTGTTTTTTTTCAAGAGAAGTTAACCTGAGTCGACCTTTCTGCGGTGTCTCGTGACTCATTTTTCAGTCAACCATCCCGCTCTTGTCAATATCTTGTTCTATCACATAAGCTATTTGGTCCTTTGCTCGTGCTGGTTTGAAAAGGTCTCCATTGACTTCTTGTTGGCAAGTTTGTCTCTTATCGACTTCGACATATTTCTCTAAGAGTAAACCTAGAGCCGCACCCTGGCCCTATTTACAACATTGATAGGTGACCTTGTGCTCAGCATTCGATCAACATTATGGGTCTTTGACTGAGTGGTTTCCCTTGTGTTTGACTTTAGCTTACATTATCACACCTGGGATTCGTGTAGTACCTTGATTTCCATTTGACCCTATTGGTGGATATCTTGCCTCTTTGTCAGCTTTCATTATTGGTTGGTTCAGAGGGTTTCTGTCGCGTGCTAGCTACATTTGTGCATGCTGGAAACATACTTCGGGTTGGTTTCTTCACTTTGCTTCATACGATTCCTTCCAAATCTTGGCCCGCGGTTACACTTGCGCTGGACTGATGTGGGATGCCTTAATGCCTTCCTTTCATCAGATCTTCTCCATCGACTCCAACTCATTGCTCTGGGAATAAGGTCTAGAGTCCTTTTGTCAGTACCTTAGGGTTTACAGTCATCAGTGGTAGACTCCTTCGCTATCGACAGTGAGAATAGACCAATGTCTCCTGATTGATAGATTCTTTCAAGTGTTCGACTTCAACTCATTTATATGCACTTGTTAGATTGTACTGAGCACCTTGACACTCATTATCATTATCGGTGGATTGTCTTGCATTTGTTAACAGTATACATCAATGACTAGTAATCGAACGATTTCTCACATGGTCGACCTCATCTCATTTATTCCCATTGTGTAGAATTATGCCATGGTGATCGATGAAGACCTCGGGTTTGCATCAACATGCTTTGGTTCACTTTGACAGCTCCTTCAATTTTCTTCCAGTGACACCATCCACCCTTATATGTTGCAGTTTCATCACAACAACATCTTATATGTTGGCACCCAAGTTGTGTGTTGTACCATTTGTTCCACCACTTATGATTTGGTACTTGGAGATTCAGTTGTGACTTCAGTGATCAGATATCTATGCAACATCATTGATCAGTCTTTTATATGTGATACTTGGACATGATTTTGACTTATACTTTCGGGCAGTAATCAGATGATTCACTATGTACTTTACATTTAAGTTATACTTGTATACATATTGGATCCGCTCCATACTTCATATGAGGACATGCTTTTCTTTCATTGAGCATGGGTATGCCCGCCTCAGACATGAGCTATCTTTCTGATTTCTATACTAGTTTTTAGCAGGCTAAAATCTAGTGAAGTCCTCTCTAGTCCTCGCAAGGTTCTTTCTATGATCATAATAAATTTCGGCCATCGTGTACCCCTTCTGACCTCATATATTAGGGGGCATCTGTTATAGCATAATTTATTACCTCTATATACTTGATGACTTATGCATTGGACTTGGGCAACCCTTCCATTCAGACTTGGTCACATTTCTCAAAAAACAATCTTTTAAAATCCATACGCGACTCTGCCCAGTTTTTTCCGCGTGCACATGCGAGTCCATCCATAGCTGACCCGCATATGCTATTTAAAATATTAAAAAATATAAATTTCCCTATTATTGAGGTGGGGTTTACGGTTTTTTCGGTAGCCTAACTACCTCAGCCTGTGGCCTAACTGTTCCCCAACTGAAAAGAAACTAATTTTAGGAAGTATAAATACCCCTCAAGGGAATGGCCTAAGGGAAGAGAGAGAGAATATTATTGATATTATAGCCTGTTATAGCCCTAATCAAGTCTGATATTTCCCTTGTGCCTCCCACACTTCCCAGGTTTCAAGAACCCTTGTTTCCTTATGATGATCACCCTCATTCTATGTGACATCCTTTGTGCCCCATTTATGGAAGAAGCTTTGTGAGGCTAGGGCTGGACAAATCTTAACGACGATTTTGCTTAAGGTCGTGGCATATCTCAGGTGATTTCTCCACTATTATTTTTTGTACATGTTATCAATAAAAGAAGTACCATCATGTTCCTGATGTTCATGTGTTATATGTATCTTATACATGCTTAATAATCTTGAATAGTTTATTTCATGTTATATTTATGAGATCATGTATGTTAATTTGCTAATATCTAGGACATACATGTTGTACAACTAGTTTTTGTGCTTGTTCTTGACTGATTTGCAGGTTCTAGAGCACCAGGAGTTGCAGGGGATTTGAACCCTACAGGATCTACTACAAACGAAGGATAAACAGGTAAGATTTACAATCCTCACTTTCTAGTTTAAGGCATAGAAGTTGGTAATTTGAGCCCTTGTGATGACATGCCCCTGCTCTGTTAGATCTTTAAACCTAGGACCTTAGGGTAACTTTTCCTGTAACAGATGGTAGCTTCCCTATGGCTAAATAGTTAGCAATGTTTGCAAACCATGGATATTTAGTAGATATTGCATAAAGATATTCATCAAGAAAACTATCTTCTACTGGTGTATCATCGTTATCATTTTGAATTCTAGAAAAAAAGTCAGCAATTGTGTTTTGTTTTCCACACTGATATAAAATGGTGATATTGAATTCTTGCAATAATAATAGCCATTTTGTAACTCTGCCATTAGTGATTGATTTATTCATTAGATATCTAATTGCAGAGTGACCCGTGTGAATGAAAGTTTCATAGCCAATGATGTAATGTCTAAATCTGTTAATGGCATGGACGACAACTAAAAACTCCTTTTCGATAATAGTATAATTTAACTCTACGGGAGTCAAATTTTTACCTGTATAGTAAATAACATAAGGAGTCAAGTCTTTCTGTCCCAATATAGCTCCCAAAGTTGTTTCTGAAGCATCAGTTGAAATATGGAAAGACAATTTCCAGTTTGGTCCTCTTAAGATGGATGCTTCAAAAATATTTTCTTTCAAAGTCTCAAAGGAATTTTGGAAATCAAGATTCCAATTGAATTCACAATCTTTTGTAAGAAATTTGAAGAGTGGAGATGCAATCTTTGTAAAGTTTTCTAAAATTCTTCTATAGTATCCAATGAAACCGAGAAAAAATTTAACATCTCTTTGACTAGTTGAAACTGCTAATTTGGAAATAACTTTAACTTTAGATGGGTCCACTTTTATTCCATTTCCTAAAATATGGTGTCCTAAAACAATTCCCTCCGTTTACATCATAAAGCATTTTTCATGACTTAATGAGAGATTTGCTTCCTTAATCTTATGTAAACTTTTTTCAGAATTTTCAAGGGCATCTTCAAAAGAATTTTCATAGACTATAAAATCGTCCATATAAACTTCCACGTGATCATGAATTAAATTAGAGAAAATACCCAATATTGCTCTTTGGAATGTTGTTGGTGCATTACATAATCCAAAATGAAGTACTCATTAAGCACAAGTTCCCCATGGACAGGTAAAAGTGGTTTTGTCCTAATCTTCGGGTGCTACTTGAATTTGATTATATCCACTAAAACCATCCAAGAATGAAAAATGTGTCTTCCCTGCTAATGTATCTAAAACTTGATTTATGAAAGGTAATGGAAAATGATCTTTTAAGTTAGCCTTATTCAATTCCCTATAATCAATACATACTCTCCATTTTCCATTCTTTTTAGGAAAAATTACTAAAGGTAAAACCCATTGAATGTCTGATACTGGATAAATAAAGTTTACATTCAGTAGTTTTTGTAGTTCCTCCTTTACAATTTCCCTTAAGTTTGGATTCATTCTTCTCTGAGGTTGTCAGAATGGTTTGGAATTCTCTTCAATATATATGTGATGCATGCAAGTTTCAAGATTAATTCCTTTCATGTCAGTGTATTTCCATGCATTTTGCGGAAGAATGTTTTCGTAATGCTTCTATTAATTTCTTCTTTTGAAATTCTCCCAGATTTTTGTTTAAATTAAAGTTTTACTTGGAAATATTTCTATTGAAGAATTTCCAAATTCTTCCATAGAATATAAATACATTTGTTTGGATGATAAATACTCAATATTGCATTGTTCCTGAAATTTTTTACTACTCTCACATTGTGAAGATAATTCATTATTTTCTATTAAATTTAGAATATGATCTTCTTCACTAATTTGAGAGATACTAAAAATAGGTTGTATGTCATTGTCATCATCCATCCATTCTTCATTTTCTACCTCTATCATTGTTTTTTTTTTTTGTGGGTATAATATGAATTTCTTCTTTGAACTACCATCAGAGATAAACATATCACCAGATCTACAACTGATAAAAGAATAAGTTGTAGCTAACCAATGTCTTCCTAAGATTAATGGATGTCCTCCTAAGTTATCCTCGGGGGTTACAATCATAAAATCAACTAGATATTCCCAAGAATCTAAGGATACATAAATGTCTTCTAACACACCATCGGGTTTAATTACAGATCTATCTGCTAATTGTAATAATGTTGGTGTATATTGAAGATTTGGAAGTCTTAGTTGATCCATAGTTTGTTTATTCATGATGTTTATGGTTGCTTGTAAGTCTATCAATGTGTTTGGGATTTCAATACCATTAATGTGTGTCTTCACAATGGGACTTCCTGGATCCAAATATTTTAATATTGTAGTTTTTCCCATCATTATGTCTGCAATTTTCCCAACTAACTGTATTATTTCTACTTTTTTTTTTGGTTCTTCTTCCGGATTTCTTTATACTCCACTCTCTCATTGTCTTTGCAAGGATTGGAATTTATTTGATATCTTGTAACAAAGGAATCTTTATACAAACATTCTTCAGCTCATCTAACATATCATAATTATACATCATGATTTGTTTTTTACCCCTTTATTATTTTGTAATATTTCAGGAAAAGGTAGTTTGGAGACAGAAACTGAAGGTTGTTTTGTAATGGGAGTTGAGTTTATTAGTGTTTCATGTGTTTGTTTTCGACGTTTTTATTTTGGTGAAGATATGTCCCTTCATCAGAATGATCATCTTTTGCTTTTTCCTGGATAACAACAGAGGGTAATTTATTTTCTAATATTCTACCAGATCTTAGTTGGACATTATTAATATCTAGTGGAGTTATCAAATAGGTTTTCAAATTTTGGCCCTCAATGTTGTAAACAGGTTGTGAATTCTTATTGTTTGGGTTTGGAAGTGGTTGAGCAGACAATTGATTTGGTCTGTGGAAATGGTAATGAAAGCTGAGGATTTTGATTTTGAAATTGAGGTTGTGGTTGTTTACTAGATTGAGGAAAATGTTGTGGAGGGAAGTTTGTATAAGGTTGTGGGTACCGGTGATATTGAGAATATATACCATAAGTTTTTCAACTTGTGTCAAAGTTTAGGAATGAAATTTCAGTTGCTACCATGCTTGGAATCATTTCCTCTTGGTAGACAACTTTAAGACCTGGAATGGAAGGAAACTTATTTGTTTCATGATTTTCTGTATAGAGAACACAGATTTCTACACTTTTCAAATCAAGAGGACATTCTCTTAAGGCATGTTTATTTCTACACTTAGGACAGAAGATAGATAAGGCATCACTTTCAAATATTTTCTTGTTTTGTAATTTCAAGGTGTCTATTTGTTCACTGAGACTCCCTAAAATATCTATTCTGAATTCATCAAGCAAATTCCCCATTTCAGCCCTACTCACTGTTCCAGCTGCAGATTTATTAATTCTAGAGAGAACATGATCTCTTGAATTATTTGCAATTCTTGATTTACCTCTTGAAAGATGTATGCATAATTCAGAAATATCAGGCAATGATCGCTAATAAACGTCTCCTTTTCCCATCATGTTAAGGATATTTATCCATTCATCTCTAATGGCTTTCAATAAGAGAGCTTTCAAATTATCTTCATCCAAATTTTCCATTTTATCCCTTTTAAGATTATAACTGAATCTTTCAATTAAATCTTCCAGATTCTCATCCTCTCTTTGCATCATCTTAAAAACTTCATCCTTTTGATTATGAGGTGTGCAATAATCCTTGTATTTATGTAAGAATGCATTTTTTATTTCTTCTCATGTCCTAACGGAATGTGTTATTAAGCCCATAAACGATTTCAATGTTGCATCCTTAAGGGTAGCTTGAAACAATTTAAATTTTTGAGAACCGAGTAGGTATTTATATGATCTACATAAAACTTCGAATTCAAAAGGAAATGTTTTAGGATCCTCATTCCTTAATCCATGGAAGTTAGGAAGGATAGGGAGTGAGATATTTTTCATTGTGCCAGTAGTGTCTTCATCAAGTATAGGAAATCCAACAGGATCTGGTTCTCCTCTATCTCCCCTACCTTCACCTCTTCCTCTTCCTCCATTTCTTCCTCTACCTCGACCTCCACCTCCAATCCTAGTTCCACCTCCTCCAATTCTTAAATGTTCATCATTGTTTGTACTTCTCTTTCCCCATCCCCAACCATTGTAGACTCCTTCGAACTGATATAATATTCCAAGGTTGGGATTGTATGTTTTTCTTTTAATTCTTTAGGTTCCTCTACCAATTGTATGTTAAAGTAGACCTCTTCTTCCTCTTCCTCACTAGGGATTTCTAGTTCTTGAGCTAAAATTTGTTCTCCAATAGAGGTTAGGAAAATCACTCTTTTTGTTGGGGATGTAGGATCTTGTTCTTCCATAACTGCTTCAGTTGATGAGGTTGGTGAATCTCTAGGTTGAATTTCTGATCTAAATACCTCAGGAAGTCTATGTCTACCTGCTAAGAATGGTATGCGAGTTTGAGTGGATAGTGTGGCACTACGAGGTCTTAATGGGGTGAGTGGTGTTGTTGGAATTAGGCTTCTACCTTTGGCTACAAATCTACCTCTAGAATCTCTTTCTCTACACATGTCATTTTTTTAAATATTTTTATGGGTTTTTTTTTTTAAGAGAGAAAAGGCTTCTATTTACACTTCCCCAACAACGACGCCAAAATGTTTAGTCAATTTAATGTTATTAAATTGGTATCATAATTATCGACCAGAGTTGGTAATCTTGTGAAGTGCAAGTGCACTATATATGCTAGAAACATTTCTTACTTATTTTATTGTGATGATTTTATATGTGAAGATCGTTTTTGAAGATGTTTTAATTTTGGATGTCCTAAAGGAATTTAAGAAACTTAACCATAATTCATGAAGAGTAAACTAAATCCAAGTGTAACTATGTGTTACACAGCATTTTGTCACCGTCCCTGCAATCCCCATCCTGCACATTGGAGGACCATTTCTATGACTTATATGAAGTGTCATGTCTTCGAAAAGGTATCATTGCATCCCTTTCCATGAGGAGAACATTTCCTCTGTTGAATATTCCTTGAGAAGACCATAAAAAACACATGCTTTTGGGTTGGTGCTGGCAGGAAGTTATGGCCTCGCGCCAATAAGGGAAATTAACACTGGGCCCCCCGCCCATTGGCGCTCTGTCTAAGTGAGTTGCTCACACCGAGATGTTTTTGGAATTTTTTTAAATATAGAAGCGAAGTTTCCATGCTAACTACTTCGTGGGCGAGTCATATTGGGTTGTTCGACTGAATAACCTCGAGCACCTTCCTTTGTCTTCTTGTTTCCTCCTTTTGGGACAACCTCCCAAAGGATAAGACCTCCCTTCCACCATTTGAGAGATCCCAACCTCCTCCTTTCCTTCTATAAATACACCTCTCTCACATAGATGCAGCTAGATGAAGAGGAATTGCTAAACATTTTGTTGAAACAGTCTGATATAGCTGGTGTGAGATAGAGCAGAGAGAGAGACCCTTGTCGAGAGAGAGCTTAAGCTTATTGCCTTGCCACATCTAAATTCCCTGACGAATGCCCGAGACGCATTTTGACTGGACCCACTGAAGGAGGCTGTGATGTCAAGGCTCCGATTGTAATCTCTTTCTTTCTCTTAATATATACATGACTGATGTTTTGGTTCCCATCTTGTGTTGATGTGATTTATCTTACACAATACGTTTAATTCTCCTTGATTAATTAGCTAGTTATGAATGCAAATATTGTCTTGTATGTTGCTTTCGTCCTTTGATCTTTGTGCAGGCACCCGAGTACCATTGCTAAAGGACTGCGACATGTCGGGGTGAGGATTTAGAGACCGTTTCCACAGCTACGACAATCGCATTGGATCACAGGTAGGAAAATCTATCCCAACTCATTTCATTCATTAACTAGGAACCGACACATTAACATGTCCTCTTGCTGCTAGACCCACCCTAGGGCTAGAGGGATCGCCTCTATCTGCAGAGGGGATTTAACTACACAACAAGTTGGCGACTCCACTGGGGATTAGTGTGTGTTTGTCTTCTCGTTGTTTGTTGAGTGTTTGGCCTGCCAAGTCGACTTTGGTCGTTTGATTGTGTTTCTGCTTTGCTTAACTTGCCTGACTATTTTAAACCATCATTTTCAATTCCAAAGTGTCAAGTCTGACCTCTGCTCATTGGTTTTATCTTTTTCCCATGGTTTTCTAGCTTTGCGTGGTTTTTCCTTGAACAATCTCGCCAATTGGCACATGTTGCTTTTGTTGCAGGTGCACCAACCCCTGTTTAGCGAGGATTACAACTAAACAGTCGCGCCGAATCCTGTAGGGTATGATTTGACCTTTTTGCTGAGTTTTTGTTAGTAGTTATTAGCTCTGGATTGGTTTTTTGCCTTGCAATTGGTCTTTTGAAATTGTTTTGACTCTGTAATCTCGGTCTTCTCAGCTATTTGTCCATCATCTTATCAGTGGAGTTTGTAGCCCTAAGGTTTCTAGGTGCCTTGTGTTGTTTGT
Organism: Pinus albicaulis; assembly: GCA_034641835.2. Taxonomy (NCBI): domain Eukaryota; kingdom Viridiplantae; phylum Streptophyta; class Pinopsida; order Pinales; family Pinaceae; genus Pinus; species Pinus albicaulis. Next base: position 796,224,804 of record CM076574.1, read on the forward strand.
TCGTCCCTCTCCTTATTGAGCCTTCTGAGGGAAGTTCGAGTCGTTTTTATCTTTGTTATCTCAGTTCGTTGACTGATTGTGTTAGTCTTTCTTTTGATTCTTTGTGTCTTTGGTTTTTTGGATGATCACTTTTGTTTTCATTTGACTCTCCATTTCGTCATGTTAGCCACCTATAAAATCTTTGTCAAGCAAACCGGTGGCTAAATTGTTTTATGAGCCTTCAAGAGATACATTTCCCATGAAAATCTCTCATCCTTGAAGCCTCTGTGTGCCCATTGCCTTTTTTAAGATCCTCGCTGCTGTTTCTATCCAAAAAGTCTCACTGATTGCAAAAAAATTGTGCTCCAAAGGGCCTACATTTATCCCCTATATCCCTGTAAAATGTCCCATTTTGACCCTTTTCCCTTTGTCAAAAGTTTCCTCTTTTACCCCCCCTAAATCTTCCCAAAATCCCCTTTAATCCTACTCATATCCCTTGTTTGGCCAATTTCCCCCTTTTTTCCCTCTATCGTTACCTTTTCCCAGTCTTAAAATGCATTAAAAAGGGCCAAAAAACCCATTTTACATCTTATGATAAGGCCTAGCCCCTTTCAGTCCAGCCCCGCAAACCACTTCCCCATGTAGACCCAAGTGCTAAGACCAAGCGCCGATCCTTAAAGCGCTTATCGCATCGGAGAATCGGAGCAAACACGCATTTCCTTTGTAAAGTTAAAACCTCCGATGCGATGGAGTATCCGTCGGTCAACCCTTGAAATGATATCCGCCGTCGATCCACTTCCAAATCTGACGGCCATCGAGATCTCGCTTTATCGCTAATCGGAACTTTTGAATGGTGCCACTCTTTGTTTCCCCCGATTGCGATCCCCCGATTGAATCCGGGCCGTCCGTTCATTCAAATCCGATGGCCCCGCACTAATCGCATCGCGCCCGTCGCTCCATTCCTTTCTCCCCACTGATTCAATCCCCATCGTCGATCTGGACCCGGATCGGACGGTTGGCACTCAATTGCATCCCCCCCCAATCGCAATCACAAAAGTCTTGCTACGCTCCCCGATTGCGATCTTCCGATCTAGTCTCCACCGACGATTCCCCTGTCGATCCAACAGCCCTCGCTTTCCTGCTCCAATCGCAATCGCAATTTCCAAACGATGCCCCCTTCCGCCCTTTGCAATTGCAATTCCCCGATCCGATCTCGACCGTCCGTTTAATCCAAGATCCCACGGTCATAATCTAATCGCACCATGGTTCATCGAAGTGTCGACCCTCCCATCTCTTCCCTCCGATTGGATCGTGGCCATCGATCCCCTCCTGAGATCCGACAATCCTAAATGACTCGCCCTCCACCCATAGCCGGGTCCCACCTTTCAAACTCATTTCACATGTTTTACGTGCATTTCCTTTGGATTTCGGTTCAAAGGTCCGAACCTTTGTTTTGCATTATCATGATCTCATCCTACCAAGTGTCTAAATTTTAATGTTTTACATTAAAGATTTTCGTCTCCCTTCACTTCCACACACATTTTTCCACTATTTCACTGCATGTTCCCACCACTTTTCAGTGCATCCATAGCATTCGCTCCAGTCACGCCGACACCATCACAAGTATTCCATCTCAACCATCCTCCCCATGCATGGATTTTATTAACTAATTTGTGGGTTTTGCAGGTTACAGGCTGTAAGAACCGCCATCGCTCGCAGTCACTATTACAGTGACACAGAGCATAGGGGAGACACTTTCCACTGACAGAGATAGTCATGAGGCGGAAAATTGTATCAGTGCAGAGTTAAGAAGTTCTAATGCGCATCATTGAAAATATTAAGCCTTAATTCAGAGCTTTAAGGGCCAGGTACCGGATTGAAGACCTCATAAATCACACAGGAGGCCCAAATGCAGAAAACAATACATCAGTGTCACCATCAGCAGAATGTTCTTTCCCACGAAAGGACAAAGAACCCATACTGTTTTTATCCTATATCATGTTCCTGAGAAAATCTCCGCCCTGACAACAGTTATAATGCTAGCCAGAGCATTTGTTACACGGCATGGTAGCCCTGAAGGTGATTTATCTGCTTTTTGTTTATTCATTAAAGTACTACAGAGTACTGCAGCCAAAGTACATCAGAGACATACCTGGAGTAAATGGAAGTCTGATGAGGACCACTCTTTCATTCAAAGAGTACCAGAGATGAATGCACAGAATTTAAAACAGAATGGACTTCGGCCCTCCTCCTCTTCTGAGCTTTAATGTTTCATTTAGTTTTTCACCTACCTCTTCTGCTCTCTTCAGCTATAAAATTCATGAAGAAACTCAATGCAAAGGTTGTTGTTAATCGGATATCTGAGAATTGCAAGTTGTTTCCTTTGAGACATAGTCTCTGTGTAAAGTTGTAAGATAGATTGAGGAAGATGTATTCAGACTGAATATTCAAGCTATTGGCAATGTTGTACATGACTGGTGTTGCTCTTAATATGACAAGCACATTTCTTTGGATCCTGATTTAAAGCAGCTAGTGATGTTTTTCTATCTTAGTATTTGTTTTATCTTGTAATTCATTTCATTGCATTTCTTCTGGCTTGCATCAGAAATATGGCATAGGATTTACCCTTGTTAGGTACCCTATGTTTTTACTCTCCTTGCCTTCAATGTTTTCTACTATATGTGTATCTGAGGATTGATTTCATTGATTTAACCAGTGTAGTGGATGTCATTGCCTGCTAGCTGATGTATGAATTAATGAATTTGTTTCTTAGATGTTCTTGTTAGGATTTAATTGAATGAATTGGGAACACTGGGAGGTCTAGAACCCTGTTTCTGTCTCACTAGGATCCTTTTCAGTTAATTGAACCTTTCCAAGATCCCTCAAGTTGGAGGCCGAAGCATTGAGAGTTCAAAGTCTCTCTCTGATCTCAGGGCTTTAACTTTGTGTTTGAATCTTTAATGTTCCTTGTCTGAAGAGTTTACCTTTTAGTTTTGGATCACAAGCTGTTCAATGGCACGTCCTGTCCCTGGATCTGATTTCTGAAAGGTCACCTCGGAGGTTTCCTTTCCTTTCACTCTCTTTCTACCTTTCATGCCACACTATCATCTTTAAGATCCAAATGCTTTAAATGACTAGCCCAACTGAAAGCCTGCATATTGAATAGCAAGTAAACCCTTTCTTGACTCCATTTCCCAATGGTCTTGAATGTTCCCTGGTTACCTCTCCTTTGCCTAAAATCCTCTTTGCTCAGCCTTGTCTCATTTTAGACCCTTCTTTCCTGATTCCCAACAACCAAACCAAACCAATCAAACAAACAAACCTTGTGCCCATAACTAGCCTAATATCTTAACTTTGAGTTTCAAAGACAAAAAACCTTTCACTCATATAGAGAGATCCCTCTCTGGACCCAGGAGGGCTAGATCCTGAGGTCTGAAAGTGGTTCTGATGTTGTCTCATCTTTTGGTCTTGCCAATCTGGCCAAAACATGGGAACCCCAACACGTCACTTCGAGCATAGATTACATTACTTGTTGGATCGTTTCGAAAGCCCTTCGTTTGCTTGAAATATTGCATCCTTGTTTTGAGTGTGTTTTATGTTTGTATCGCATTTGAGTTATTCATTTTAGATCTTTACACTCGTAGTCCTCAAAACTAGTGCTTATCTTGTTTTTTAGTGTAACAGTGCATTGTGTGCTTTATTCATTTAAAAAACAAAAAATTGCAATCTTTCGTTTAAATTGAAATTGAAAATGTTCTTTTGCATAACTAGCTCTTACTGAACTAGGAAAGAGTTTTTGTTTTCTCATTTGGTTGTATTAGATGCATTAGTGAAAATTTTCTTCTGTTTCAATTGATTGCTGATTTTTCATATATCCCTATCCTTCTCTTAGCTAGCATTCATTGAATGGAAATGATGTTCTTTTGCATGTAGTGTGCATTTAGGAATTCGAGATCACATTCGGTAAGGCTTTGAAAACGAAACATTAATTCAAGATCAACCTTAAAGTAAATTCAATCAATCTAAGGAAGCATTGAAACCTAACACATATTTTTAGAGGTCTAGGCTAGTGACATGTTCTGGCATCCTTAAACCTAGTAGTTGTCGTTTGCTATCTAGCATTAGACAGCACTAGTACGGACTTGTGCTCCCAGTACCGTCGCGTATATAAAGGGAGACCCTCATAGGTTGCAATCCTTTATTCATAGGAAGCTGAGTCTGTTGCCTTGTAATCGTGATACACCGAACATAGAATTCGAGGAGACTAACTGCACTACAGTTCACGGAAACTTGGTACACCCTCTTGCTCGGATTACCTGAGTAGTCATTTTGGTCTTTTCGTGACTCTCTAAAAGTAAAAAGATCATCGAGCACTTGTCCTTTCACGTTTTTTCAATGTGAAAGTGACTAGAGTTATCTTTTGTCTGTTTCTCAACTCTTAAAACATGTAACAACAAAGTTTCGTTTCAATGTCATAAAATTAATTGCCTACGATCACATGCACATTAAGGATTTTTTCTTGGCTTGTTTTTGTAGTTCCTTAGTGTTTGATCTTGAAGCCTCGAATAGGCTATCTCGTTTTCTTCCTATTTTGAAACATTGTCATAGTGGCGGAACCACTAGTTTCGTCGTCTTCTTCATTGCCTCCTAGTGGTAGTCATATTCCTGACGTTTCCTTGGAAACACCTCAGTCCACTAGGTCTGTCGAGTTTTCGCGGCCTATCCTTCCGAGTGTCTTGCCTCTTGCTACCCAGTCTCCTCCTGAAGGGTCAGTTGATTTCAATTGGTCACCTCAGGGTGCTTGGCCTGGTTTTGGGAGCGAGGAAGAATTCCCTCCTCTTACTTCGGGATCACCATTATTATCCGTTGCTTTACCTCCTAGTCCTCGTCGTCTTTTCGACGATATTACAACATAGTCAGATATGGATTCTTCGAGTCTCGTCAGCAGTGAAGAACTGCATGTTTCTATCGGGGAATACTAGCTTTTCCCAGAGGATGTCTCATATGTCTCCAGTCAACCTTCCCCTCAATCGGTGTCTCTTCCACCCAGTTATCATACTTTGGGTCAGATCATTTCTAGTGTTGCGTCCATGACACAGTCCAGTACAGTGGCTCCCACAAGAAGCTCAGTTTTTCCTACATTAGGAATGCCGCCTTCGACACCCATCTCGTCGACCGCTGTTACATCTGTCCCGGTCTGACCCACCGTTTGTGTGGCTTCATCTGCACCGATTGTTAGGACGACTTCATCGGCTGGATCTTCTGTTGTACGCAGTGTTGAGAATTTTATGGGGTTATAAATTATCTTATTGATAATTACTTGTGAGGTTGCTTATGTCTTCTTAGTTAATTCTTCATCAAGTCAACTATCAAAGCACTTATGCAAATGTAGAGACAGAGTTGATTTTACTTGTAACTGAATTTCTTATGATGAAGTTAGGAAGGTAAATCTCTGATTTACCTTCCTTACTTTCCATTACCTTTAGATCACAGACTTGACCTTGACAAATTCTTACAATAGAGACTTTAGAACTCAATGATATCTTCACTTGTATCCTCATACACCCATCTGCAAACTGTTCTTTGCTAATCTGCAAATCTGTTCTCTTGTTGTACCTATCCTTCCTATTTCTTCCGCAATATTGTGCCTTTCAATATGTATTAGCCCCTATCCTTAGATCCACAATTTAGATGCTACCAAAACCTTAGATAGATCTGCAATAGTTGCCCCCTGTTCCACGCTGTATAACCTTAGTCTTGTCCGCAAAAACTTATTCCTCAAACTACATTGAACTCACATCTTTTGACTGTAGTAATACCTCAGACAGATCCACATTTTTTTGTGTTTTTCTGCGAAGGCTACAGGGGTATTTATAGTTGTTTTCCCCTGTATATAAGCCGACCTTACAAGTGAACCGGTGTGACTATTTAGGAGCCGACATGATTGTTTAGGAGGCCGACTTCTCCAGCAGTTTGAAGGCTAACTTGACACATTATTTAGGCTTGTCTATCAACGTTGTATGAGGGCTAAATGATAGCCATTCTTCCACGGTTTCTGGACTTGGTCTTGCAGCATTTTATTATCTTTGTCTCCTCCTTTTCATAATCATGAAGACTGACTTAGTTACATTTTACAACATTCCCTCTTAACTAGGGAGGTATTCATATAGTTACATGATCATTTTTAAACTAAAGAATCTCATAAGAAAAATCGGATTGGTAATCGCATTCGTATAGCATCATATCAACCAGCATTGTCCTAGTGCAAGGCCTTAACTAACGGCCCCATCTCTTCAACGAGACAATGGGCTTCAATGTTGGCGAGACACATGACTTATAAACACCTTCGTCATTGTCTCTCCAAGGTACATACTTCACCCGGGTGTTCCCAAAGTATGACCTTTCTGGGCTATTCTTCTCTTGGGTAGCTAGCCCTCGAAGAATATCGGTCCCTGACTACTCTTATCTTGAATGCCCTATCACATTCTCAAAGAGTATCGAATGCCAGATGATTACTCAATCCTCCATTCTGTCTTCCCAAGACTAGAATGATGTGTCTATCTCTCCCTCCCAGGGAGGACCTTATTCCACAAGGAAATGTACTCATTCTTATACAAATAATGTACCTAAGCTCATCCTTAGGAATTACCAAGTTTCTTCCAAGTAAGAAACTTACCATCAGGCTCCCTCTTAACCAGGGACCTCTAGCAGCAATGGTGAGACATTCAGCTGCTCATGAAGAATTCTCGTTCTCAATGTCATGGATTTTGATATTGAGGAATCTCCAACTTTTAGCTTCATAGGGCACAAATCATCCATCACTTCCATCCTGAGTCATGTCAACTATCAGAGTGATTCATCAGACTTCCTTTATCTGGTCCATTGTTATGTCATGTTGCTTTCCTTCGAATCATTTCCAAGGATCATACATCCTTTTCCCATGATTAGCAGCCATGCATAGATTCATCCAGATAAACATATTCATATGAACTATTAGAACAAAAGTTACCTTAGTGATGATCTTTCACCATGACATCTTCTTATAGGCATCGACATCCTTTATACAGATTGACACATCCCCTGATGATATGCTTTTCCAGGGTCTTCTTCTGTACCAGACTTTGTCAGAGTCTACATATCTTCCTAGGAGATCTCCTAGTCACATCTTCTTGGCCTTTGAAAGGTACCTACCTTAAGACATGGTTGCATTCCATGATCTCTTCCTTTCTGCACATTTTTCCATTCCCAGGGACTTTCAACAGCCACCTCATATACCATGAGGACATATTATATTAATTTCATCTGTCCGTGCACTGAGAGACACTCTTTTTATAGATCATACTTCTTAATACAGAAGTTCATTACCTGCAACCATAGCATTAATGTTAGCATATAAGTCTGCATACCTCATACCTATTTTTCTTTGAGACATCTTGTAGGGGTTTCTCTTGAATGAAGAGCTTCGTTCCTTTGGCTTGTTTCATCAATATGTCATCACATCCCAGAAGTATGCTTCTATGATGACCCTTGCTCTTGATGACTACTTTCTTAAAGTTTGTCAAAGAGGTCTTCCGGAGTTGATTTATCAGGAGCTCCTGCCATGCTTTGATGAAGATGCTACATTGCTTCCAACAGAAATCAATTCCTTATTCATAAGTTTGCGTGATTTTCCTTGAGCTTCTTTTCTTCAGCTTCCTCCATTTTTTTTTCAGTGTTATGAGCTTCCTTTCTTTCTCCTATTGAGATTGTCTCTTTAGGACTATCTTTCTTGTAATGTCCATAAGTCTTCCATCTTCCATTTTTCCTAAAATTTCCCTTTTCTTCTGCAAATGTTCGAGTCTTTTATCTTTCAACATTTTTTCCCTTGACTTGTCTTTTTCCATCTATCGTAGAAACCACAAGTTGAATGAGGTAATTCTCTTGTCTATTCGTTACATTTTCCATCTTATCATCTTTTCCAGATCTCATAGTTGAGATTTTATGAAGATATCCCTTCATTCTTTCAGCTTATCATATATTCTCTTAATGTCTCCAATCCTTCATAGACAGAGAGATGTAAGGACTTTGACTGATTCCATAAGAATCCTTTGAGCCTTTCTATCCCTTTTCCATGTATTCAAATAAATCTTGACCTTTGGATATTTTTCATGACTTTAATTTCTTCGAGGACTGTGACTATCCTCCTCATGCAAGGAATCTTGGTAACCCAACCAGCTTATAGATCTCCCTGCAAAAACAAAGTCATGTTACCAAATTTGATTATAGAATAAAAGATACTTACCTAACAAGTGAAGAGTCTTCAGCTTGATTGCTTTAATGGTGGTTGAGAAAAGATGTATCAGTGCTCTCCTTTTGGATGATATTCTTTAGGGATAAAGAAGTGGTTCTTGTTTCAATGAGAGGAAACTTGTCTTATAATATTTGAAGATAATGACAGTACCTTTAGTTGTAATACCACTGAGAGTGAATGGATTTTTACCGAACTGTGGTCTTCATCATATCACTGAATTGTATCTTGATGTATCTTTTGTCCAAACTGTGTGTGCACTTAAAAACAATAGAGATACCATCGAGACATAGAGACTTTTGTTCAAAGCTTCAGTTACTGCAATTGCACCGAATCTGAGATGATGTTTGAGCTGTATGTAAGTGATCTGAGAATGTATCACCGAGAATGCAATTTCTGAACTGTGTTCTTAGGACTGTAATTGATCTCTGAAAATTTTAGGGAATTCGATCTGTATTAACCCATCCGAACTATACCAAGAAAACTTCACTGTTTTATAGTGCTGAAACAGTGAGGATATTTCATTGTGGTGTCAAAACTTTGCTCAGGTTCTAAGCTTCAATTGGCACTAAGATCTACAATAGAGAATGGCACCATACATTCTCTTTGAAGATATCTGAATTATAGTCAAACTCAGTGATCAGAAAATTTGATGCTTGTTGCTTTGACACCCTTCAACTTGCCATTCTTGAAAACTAATCCTTGAGTGTCTATTTGATTAGATGCTCCTCTTTAGCACCATAGCTCTGATACCATGTTGAGAATTTTAAGGGGTTATAAATTCTCTTCTTGATAATTACTTGTGAGCTTGCTTATGTCTTCTTAGTTAATTCTTCGTCAAGTCAATTATCAAAGCTGCTTATGTCTTCTTAGTTAATTCTTCGTCAAGTCAATTATCAAAGCACTTATGCAAATGTAGAGACAGAGTTGATTTTACTTGTAACTGAATTTCTTGTGATGAAGTTAGGAAGGTAAATTACCTTCCTTACTTTCTATTACCTTTAAATCACAGACTTGACCTTGAAAAATTCTTACAATAGAGACTTTAGGACTCAATGATATCTGCACTTGTATCCTCCTACACCCATCCGCAATATGTTCTTTGCTAATCCGCAAATTTGTTCTCTCGCTGTACCTATCCTTCCTGTTTCTTTCGCAATATTGTGCCCTTCAATCTGTATTAGCCCCTGTCCTTAGATACGCACTTTAGATGCTACCAAAACCTTAGATAGATCCGCAATAGTTGCTCCCTGTACCACGCTGTATAACCTCAGTCTTGTCCGCAAAAAATTATTCCTCAAACTTCACTGAACTCGCATCTTTTGACTATAGTAATACCTCAGACAAATCCACATTTTTCTATGTTTTTCTGCGAAGGCTACAACGTTATTTATAGTTGTTTGCCCCTGTATATAAGCCAATCTTACAAGTGAACTGGTGTGACTATTTAGGAGCCGACTAGACTATTTAGGAGGCTGAATTTTTCCAGCAGTTTGAAGGCTAACTTGACACATTATTTAGGCTTGTCTATCAACGTTGTATGAGGGCTAAAAGATAGCCATTCTTCCACGGTTTCTGGACTTGGTCTTGGAGCATTTTATTATCTTTGTCTCCTTTTCATAATCATGAAGACTGACCTAGTTACATTTTATGACACGCAGATCTATCTTTATCAATCCTACGATACCAGTTAGGCCCACCGTGAGTAGATCACAACCTCACGATGTAGAAACCTCGTCTACGTCTACCACGCCTATGGTTTCTACTTATACTTTCGATGACTATATGTTGGATATTCAACAACGGTATGCTCCCTCTCCGAACGATCAACAACAGAATTGCATACCTCAGGGTTCTTAGCAGCCACAAGCTCCTGCCAATCCTCCCCATCATTATGATGTCTACGGTAATCCCGTATATTTGCCTCCAATTGATCCCAATCAAGTTATTTATTTGCCTTTGGCTGATCCCTATCATTTTGTTTACCATCAAGGACCATCCTTACAGGGACAACCCTTGAGCCTACAAGGACCACGCTTACAGGGACAACCTTCGGTCCAGCAAGGACAACCCTTTGGTCCACAAGGAAAACCTTACAGTCTGCAAGGAAAACCCTTACAGGGACAACATTCGGCCCAACAAGGAAAACCCTTGGGTCCTTCTAGTCAACCTCAATTCCAACAGGGGGCATATTATCTTCCTGGGGAGCAAATGTATCCACCACAAGGACAACCTTTTGTGCCACAGTAGCAACCTTACGTTCAACATGTTAATGTCCTATAAATATAGGATTCATAATTTCGATTTGACTCTGTTAAAGTCTTGTAAATATGTACATTCATTGCTTTCTGCAAGTTGTTTTCCCATATTTTGAAAAGTAAAAAAATAATAAAAAATGAAAAGAGGGTAAAAGTCCTAAAAGAAAGATCAAAGGACTTAGAAAAAATAGACCCCAAAAATAAAAAATAGAAAAATAAGACATGAAAGTGAGCAAGTCAAAATGCCACTACAATTTACTTTTACTGCAAGAATAATGATTATGTGCAGTGTCAATAAATGCCACAATCCATGATCGGTTAAACTGTTTAATCTGAAATTTTCATGCTTTCAATTTCATGTCTTAGATAGAGAATAAAGATATGTCAAACAGTTTAAAATTGACAAATCAGTAGATAGGTAGAGAATAATGAGGAGCTCAACAGTTTAATCTGAGCCCTCGGATGAAATAAGGTACACTTAGATAGTTTTATGCTTTGAAATAAAAATATTTTAAGGTTGCAAGCCTAAATGCACTTACAAAAATGAAGAAAAAATGTTAGAAATAAGCATGGGTAGGCAGAAAGCAGTTGAGCAATCATGTAATAAAGCATCATCTGGAAAAATCACTAATTTCCCCTCTCCTATAAGTATTCAGTATTCTAAGCTATCAGTCAAACATGCTCAGAGCATTTCTCTGACTTTTGTTGGGACCGGACCCAAGGCTTGATGACTAGTTAGTTAAAAATATTGAGTTCTTATGCTAAAACCACATTTATCAGCATTCACCCTACATTCATACATCAAAACCCCTTTTTTCCTAAGTAAAGACACATTCTTACTTAGTAAAATTGAAACCCTAAAATAATTAATTTCATTCCCTTCAAAATCATTCATGAAAACCCTTAAATACATTTATCCTAAGTATTAGTGAAGTAAATATATTTATCCTAAGTATTAGTAAAGTAAATATAAAAGATGAGCAATGCTTTATTTTTATACTTTACTTAGAGATAATATGTGTTTTGTTTCCTTTTTACTATCCCTTTATTCATATTAACACCCAACTTATTGTAGTAAAAACCCTAAAACTACACCTACACGTAGATATTAATTCCCTTATATCTAAATAACCCCCCAAAACCCATTATTTTACGTTTAGACCAAAGTTGATTATCCCCACGTGCATAAAATAAAAACCCCGCTCTATAAATCCCTTGGTCTAAACATATATCTATTGAAATACCCCGCCCCTATAGTTTGAAAACTGTCAAAAGGTTAAAAAACTATATGATATAAAGCCCATACCCATATGCATTGATTAAAGCATTGTATAAATGTTTTAAACCTTAATCCCCCGCCACATATTATATAATGCCGAAGGTGTAAAAACTCGGTTTAAATTCCTTTTCATAAAGTCTTAACCCCTTTCCGCCGCATATAAAAGAACCTGGCTCCACTCCCATTTTGGCGCATCTCCCAAACAAATCTGGACCCTTCGCATTGATCTCCCAAATCCGATGACTGCCATTTGATATCGCGTGAAAAAGTAGCGCAATCATCCAAACTTCAAACCTGCGCGAAATGGGTGGTTTCGCCCATTCCTCTCTCCTCCACGTGCCCTTCAATCATTGGATCGCATGGGTTGAGCTCAATACCACTTACTACCCAAAAGCCGCGCGATAACCACTGGTTTTTTAATCTGATTGAATCCAAAACCGTTGTCCTGCCGATGTGACAATCAATCAATGCCGAAATAATATAAAAAAATGCATATAAAACCTTTGAAAATGCATTTCATTCCTTATCTTCTACACATTAACCTTAACCCTGCAAAGCCTCCATGACTGTAAAAAACACCCTTTTTAAAGCCTTTGCCCATTATTTTTGCGCCCTAAACCTGCAAGTTTATCCTTTGACCTTTGAAGACCGCCGAAGAGCTGTTCTTTTCTCCAGACAATCTGCGGAAGTCATCATCTCATTCAAAAACCTCAGAAAAGTATTCCAAAGAGGAAATACCTGCATACAAAGGTATTTTCTAAAACTTCGAAACTGCAATCGATTTGAAAGATCATTTAGAAGACAAAATACTTAAGATTTAAAAAATTGATTAAAAGAAACTATCAAAATAGTCCAAAAACAGACCAAACCTTGTCAAATTTTTTCCAAGAACCCTATTTTACTACTGCGCAATATTGTGAAAGAAAATTGCGAATTTGTACAGTTTTATGAACTATTTCAAGCACCAAATCAAGCCAGAAAACCTCTCAAGGTATCCTAAGCCTCTGTGATGCATTTCACAATACTTTCAGCCCAATTTCTTAGTAAGAGACTCAAAAAACACTTGTTTCTTGTTTAAAACTAGTCAAAAGCCATTATCCCTCCATGCAGACCTCTATTTTATTAACAATTGTTTTTGTTTTGCAGGTCATTAGCAAAAGGAGAATTTGGATAAAACAATCTAAATACTAGTTAAAGCTCTGTTTTACTCCAAGAGTTCATAAATAAATGAATTTGAAATGATATTTCTTAACAAAAGATTCCAGGCAGCAGAACAGAAAAAATTCATTTATGCAGAGAGAGATCATAATGATGAAATTTTCATAGTGAATGGTAAAATTGAAATCAAAATTCACAGCGACAGTGAAAAAAGAGACAGTTAAAGTGTATCAGTAAAAATCAGAGTGAAAGTCACAGTAAAGGTTAAAACAAAGTTATAGAGAAGTCAAAGTAAAACAGTAAAAGTAAAAACAGAGACAGTAATGGTTAATCAGAGATGAAAATACTTTCACCACCAAGGAAGTTTATCTGAAGTAAAAGAAAAAATAGTTAAAAGAACAAAAAGGTTAAAAGATGAAAACAGAGCAAGAAGGGAAATTTTTGCAGAAATTTCTTGTTTAAGTCATTGTTTTGCAGAAACTATTGTGACCAATCCAAGATGAATTTTGCAAAACTAAAGGAGGTTTATGTTCCTAAGATGTCCAACTACAAAAACCTCTCTCACTTTTCTAACCGCCATTATGAGTTTGGAAATATTAAACAATATTTGAAAGAACTTCTTACAAAAAATTCTTATTAAGGCATCATTTTCCAGAGAAGATTGTGGTCAATCAGAAATACATCTTACAAAACTGAAGGAGGTTTGTGTTCCTAAGAGACCTATATACAAAAACCTATCTCACTTTTTACACAGTCATTACAGAATGAGAGATACAGGTACATCTTCAGAGCCCATTTTTCAGACTGTGCAAAGCTCTGTTTTACACATATGTTTGCAGAGTCTATTTTGGACAGCTGGAACAGAATTTTAGGGAACTGGGAGAGGTTAATCTCAACAACATATTTATCTACAATAACCTCTTTCACTTTTTACATATCTAGTTTGGATTGAGATATAAAAAGGTATCATTGGACCCCAATTTTGCAGAATTTTTGGAGCAGAATGCACAAAGGAAGGAAACAGTTAGTGACTTGGATGCCTCATCATCAACTAAGAGTTGATATCAAATTTGAACTCTCCTCTTTGTCATCACCTATCCATAAAAAATAGTGCCAAATAGATGCATTATTTTTTAATGTCCTTTACTTAAGTTTTATTTATGTAAAACAGTTGGAGATATTTGTAAACAATTCTTGATATTTTTTCAAGATATTCTAGTTTAGAATTTGTATAAATACTTCACTATTTGAAGTATTTTGTGTGGAATAAAATTGTTGGAGATTATTATAGTCATTTGTGTTGGACATTGAAGGCTTTTTGTGTTTCGAATTTCAAGTAGCAGGCTGGATCAATTCACTTGGCATCATAATTCAGGATCCCTGTGATGAGCTATCTGGAGTGAAGTATTTCCTTACTTGTCATTGTTTCCTTTCTTAGTTACATGCATCCATCTATGTTTATTCTAAATTTGAATGTATAACTAAGAGTGTTACTACAGGATTTGTTAAATGCACCATGTTTTTAACTAGTTATCACTTTTATGTTTTCCTCTAATTTCCAGTGTAGAGAATTCTTAATTGCTCTCTCACTCGTTTGACCTCTACCTTCCACTTCCCTTTTCCGGATCAAAGGATTCTTAAGTGCCCTTTATCCCAACAAAACCATTTTTCCAAGATCTCCTAGGGTTATCCATCTTGCCCTGAATACATTTGACCTTTTGGCCTTGATTCCAGTTCTGTTAGCTTGATTTAGACTCCATAGCCCAATGGACAAGTATATTTGCCACTATCCATACCTTCAAGTGATTTTTCCCACCAAAACCAAAGCTGTCCATTCATAACTAGCCTAACATTTACAAATCAAACAAAGTTAAAACTTAAAGAGAGAGCCCTCTCTAAACCCTAGGAAGGCTAGATCCTAGAGTTTGAAGTAGGTTTGTGGTTACCTCGGATTATTTCTTTCTTTAACCTTGAGAAATTACTGAGTGATAACATAATGGTGACCATATTAGGGAAGACTAACATTTCTTCAGAAACATTTTACAGGTTCAAATCTGATCTATGATGGTGGATATTGATTAGACACACAAAGGTTAAAATCATCCACCTGGCGACTCCAAATCAATTTCACAATCAAGACTCCACTGGATGAATGGACTTGAAAGAGAAATATGGAAATATCAGGCTTTCAACTTGGATCTTAATCCAAGACATTATGTTCTTTCTCATTAAGAATTTTTTTCAATGTATATTGTATTTTATAGAAGATCTTAGATTAGTTTTTAATTATTTTCCTTTGAAGATTGTAAGTACTAATTCTCTTAAACTCTTTGAGCAGCGTTCTTCTAAATCTAATGATGAAAATTTTTCAATTAAGAAGCCTCAAATAATCAAGACTGATCTTACAATCCCTGTACATATTTTTGTACCATATAAAGTTCCAGATAGATATAAGCCCTTTATTTTATCTCCTATACTCCATGATTTTCCTGATAACTACTACAAACAACTTCCTAGATTTGATGGAGAAAATAATAACATCACTGCCCAAAAACATATTCAAGGTTTTGAGAACTATCTGGACCTATTTGAGATTGATGAAGATGATGTTAGAATCAAACTTTTTGCTCTTTCTTTGCAAAATAGATTAAAAATTTGGTTCAAAAAACTACATATTGCAAGTATTTCAAATTTCTAGCAGTTTGTCAAAATTTTTCTTGATAGATGGATAATTAAATTCAATCTTTTGTGATCATAGAATAATATAATCAGTTAAAAAGACATCCAAATGAAACAATACAACAATTTTCTGACAGATTTAATCAAGTTTATTATTCAATGCCAGAAAATATTAGACCTCCTCATGATTCAACTCTCTTACATTATCCAAGTGCCTTTGATCCAGTTATAGAATTCCGGTTAAGAGAAAGAGATCCAGAAACATTTGTAAAGATGTAGAACATTGCAGTTGATGTAAAAGTTAATCTGCAAATCAGACAGGAAAAATTGAAAGTAGAAGAAGAAGAGAAGAAAAACATTGCAAAGGTTAAACTCAGCCTTTTGGTAAGAAAACTATATAAAATCATACAAAATATCACTATGAAAGATGAATTTTTTGTTCAAAATCACCATGAAGGACTAGAAGAGGTTGATAGCCATGAACAAATTACTGATAATTCCAATTATCATAGATCAGAAAATGGATTTACATATCAATATGTGGAAGAGGAATCTGTTGATCTAATGTGTATGTTTTATGACATTTCTTCTTTTGATGATTTTCCTAAGTATGATCATTATGATGATAGTTATGTTTTTCAAACTCAAAATAACGTTACAGAGCAATCAAAATCTAGTTTGTGGGATGAGGAAATTCATTCTCAACAATTTGAATACAGTAATCAACTAATGCAAATCAGCCATGAGAGTGAAGAAGAAAGTGCAGGAAATTGGGAAATAAGTGAAGGATATCTACCTCTTTGTTTTGCTTCATTTCAGTTCATTAGAGACAACTTTCATGCCATCAATAATCAGCAGTCTTCAGGAATTATGATTGACAACAAAGAAGGTAATGAAACTCTGGATCAGGATATTTCAATTTCACAATTGCAGTTATCAGTTCCTGTTGAAATACATGATCAAATAACACATGAGAATTCAATACCACTATGTTTTGAATCATTTCAGCTTTTAAAGGAAATATGGCATAACATCATTAAAGAAAAGGATGAGCAACTTGTTGAAGTTTATGAATTCCCATGGAATCCTATATGCCATAGGTTGCAACAATTTTCCTAAGTTTTTCAGATCCAATAGCAGATATGTTGGATAATGAATGCATTCAAAGCCTTTCTCCATTAACTAACTATGAGTTTCAGAATCAAGATGATAAAGCTTTCAACAGTCAAACATTTCAATCAGTAGAAATATCATCACAGAAATTATCTGAAAGTTTGCAGGGAGATAAAGATGAAAATAAAATTTCAGTTTCATGGCATGGAGGTTATCCAGAACACATGTACAATTGTTTAGATCAGTTAAACATCAGTGTATATATCTTGGAAGATCCTTTTGAAAAGTTTCTAGAGTCAACAAAGGAAATCGAGTATTTCCTTATCCTCTCATTTGTTGACAAGTTTCTAAAAGATTGCAGAAGTACAGTTTTGATAATCAACAAGCAAATGCAACAAAATCTATCAAAGTACATAATGCTTGAATGGTTGCATTGGTTGTTTCATTTTACCTAACCAGCAGTTGGACAACAGATTAGAGTAGGTAGATGAGTGCAAATAAGCTCATATTTCTGAGCATCTTTTCAGTTTTAAGTTTTCAGCTAGTTTGAAATAATTCATTAAGATTTGAAGCCAAGGAAAAGGCCCTAAGGTTTTGTTGATTTAGTAGTTTAGTTTGAAGGTTGCAACACCTTTTAGTCTCAGATCGGATTTTAGTTTGCAGAAAAAGGTGTAAATTCAGTTCAAGAGTTTCAGTCACAGAGATTTTATAACAAAGGAAATGCATCTATGGGATTGGCACAGTGGATCAAGCTACTAGTCGATGGTGTTCTTGACATCTCACAAGGAGATGCCATCCCCATGTGAATCCACTGTTAGGGTCCTATAAATACAGGATTCATAATTTTGATTTGACTCTGTTAAAGTCTCGTAAATATGTACATACCTTGCTTTCTGCAAGTTGTTTTCCCATATTTTGAAAAGTAAAAAAATAATAAAAAATGAAAAGAGGGTAAAAGTCCTAAAAGAAAGATCAAAGGACTTAGAAAAAATAGACCCCAAAAAGAAAAAAGAGAAAAATAAGACATGAAAGTGAGCAAGTCAAAATGCCACTACTATTTACTTTCACTGCAAGAATAATGATTATGTGCAGAGTGTCAATAAATCCCATAATCCATGATCAGTTAAACTGTTTAATCTTAACTTTTCATGCTTTCAATTTCATGTTTTAGATAGAGAATAAAGATATGTAAAACAGTTTAAACTTGACAAATCAGTAGATAGGTAGAGAATAATGAGGAGCTCAACAGTTTAATCTGAGCCCTCAGATGAAATAAGGTAGACTTAGATAGTTTTATGCTTTGAAAGAAAAATGTTTTAAGGTTGCAAGCCTAAATGCACCTACAAAAATGAAGAAAAAATGTTAGAAATAAGCATGGGTAGGTAGAAAGAAGTTGAGAAATCATGTAATAAAGCATCATTGGACAAAATCACTAATTTCCCCTCCCCTATAAGTATTCAGTATTCTAATCTATCAGTCAAACAGGCTCAGAGCATTTCTCTGACTTTTGTTGGGACCAGACCCAAGGCTCGATGACTAGTTAATTAAAAATATTGAGTTCTTATGTTAAACCCACATTTATCAGCATTCACCCTACATTCATACATCAAAACCCCTTTTTCCTAAGTAAAGACAGATTCTTAATTAGTAAAATTGAAACCCTAAAATAATTAATTTCATTCCCTTCAAAATCATTCATGAAAACCCTCAAATACATTTATCCTAAGTATTAGTGAAGTAAATATAAAAGATGAGCAATTCTTTATTTTTATACTTTACTTACAGATAATATGTGTTTTGTTTCCTTTTTATTATCCCTTTATTCATATTAACACCTAACTTATTGTAGTAAAAACCCTAAAACTACACCTACCTGTAGATATCAATTCCCTTATATCTAATTAACCCCCCAAAACCCATTATTTTACATTTAGACCAAATTTTATTATCCCCACGTGCATAAAATAATAACCCCGCTCTATAAATCCCTTGGTCTAAACATATCTCTATTGAAATACCCCACCCCTATAGTTTTAAAACTGCCAAAAGGTTAAAAAACTATATGATATAAAGCTCGCAACCATATGCATTGATTAAAGCATTGTATAAATGTTTTAAACCTTAATACCCCGCCACATATTATATTACGCTAAAGGTGTAAAAACTTGGTTTAAATGCCTTTTCATAAAGTCTTAACCTATTTCCGCCGCATATAAAATAACCTGGCCCCACTCCCATTTTGGTGCATCTCCCAAACAAATCTGGACCCTTCACATTGATCTCCCAAATCGGACGACTGACATTTGATATCGCGTGAAAAAGTAGCGTGATCATCCAAACTTCAAACCTGCGCGAAATGGGTGGTTTCGCCCATTCCTCTCTCCTCCACGTGTCCTTCAATCATTGGATCGCATGGGTTGAGCTCAATACCACTTACTACCCAAAAGTCGTGTGATAGCCACTAGTTTTTTAATCCGATTGAATCCAAAACCGCCATCCCGCCGATGTGAAAATCAATCAATGCCAAAGTAATATAACAAAATGCATATAAAACCTTTGAAAATGCATTTCATTCCTTATCTTCTGCGCATTAACCTTAACCCTACAAAGCCTCCCTGACTGTAAAAAAAAAACCCTTTTTTAAGCCTTTGTCCGTTATTTTTGCACCCTAAACCTGCAAGTTTATCCTCCGACCTTTGAAGACTGTTGAAGAGTTGTTCTTTGCTCCAGACAATCTGCAGAAGTCATCGTCTCATTCAAAAACCTTAGAAAAATATTCCAAAGACCAAACACCTGCATACAAAGGTATTTTTTCTGAAAATTCGAACTTGCAATCGATTTGAAAGATCATTTAGAAGACAAAATACTTAAGATTTAAAAAATTGATTAAAAGAAACTATCAAAATAGTCCAAAAACAGGCCAAACCCTGTCAAATTTTTCCAGGAACCCTGTTTTACTGTTGCGCACTATTGTGAAAGAAAATTGTGAATTTGTATAGTTCTATGAATTATTTCAAGCACCAAATCAAGCTAGAAAACCTCTGAAGGTATCCTAAGCCTCCGTGACCTATTTCAAAAGTCTTTCAGCCCAATTTCTCAGTAAGAGACTCAGGAAACCCTTGTTTCTTGTTTAAAACAAGTCAAAAGCCATTATCCCTCCATGCAGACCTCTGTTCTATTAACAATTGTTTTTGTTTTGCAGGTCATTAGCAAAAGGAGAATTTGGATAAAACAATATAAATACTGGTTAAAGATCTATTTTACTCCAAGAGTTCATAAATAAATGAATTTTAAATGATATTTCTTAACAAAAGATTCCAGGCAACAGAACAGAAAGAATTCATTTATGCAAAGAGAGATCATAATGATGAAATTCTCATAGTGGATGGTAAAAGTGAAATCAGAATTCATAGTGATAGTGAAAAAAGAGACAGTTAAAGTGCATCAGTAAAAATCAGAGTGAAAGTCACAGTAAAGGTTAAAACAAAGTTACAGAGAAGTCAAGGTAAAACAGTAAAAGTAAAAACAGAGGCAGTAATGGTTAATCCGAGATGAAAATACTTTCACCAACAATGAATTTTATCTGAAGTAAAAGAAAAAACAGTTAAAAGAACAAAAATGTTAAAAG
Organism: Pinus albicaulis; assembly: GCA_034641835.2. NCBI lineage: Eukaryota > Viridiplantae > Streptophyta > Pinopsida > Pinales > Pinaceae > Pinus > Pinus albicaulis. The sequence goes on from CM076574.1 coordinate 796,245,185, forward strand.
ATGAAAACAAAGCAAGAAGGGACATTTTTGCAGAAATTTCATGTTTAAGTCATTGTTTTGCAGAAACTATTATGACCAATCCAAGATGAATTTTGCAAAACTGAAGGAGGTTTATGTTCCTAAGATGTCCAAATACAAAAACCTCTCTCACTTTTCTAACAGCCATTATGGGTTTGGAAATATTAAGCAATATCTGAAAGCACTTCTTACAGAAACTTCCTATTAAGTCATCATTTTGCAGAGAAGCTTGTGGTCAATCAGAAATACATCTTACAAAACTGAAGGAGATTTTTGTTCCTAAGATAACCATATACAAAAAACTATCTCACGTTTTACACAGTCATTACAGAATGAGAGATACAGGCACATCTTCACAGCCTATTTTTCAGACCGTGCAAAGCTCTGTTTTACACATATTTTTGCAGAGCCTATTATGGACAACTGGAACAGACTTGTGGGGCATTGAGAGAGGTTTATCTCAACAACATATATATCTACAATAACCTCTTTCACTTTTGACATATCTAGTTCAGATTGAGATATACAAAGGTATCATTGGACCCCAATTTTGCAGAAAATGCACAAAGGAAGGAAACAGTTAGTGACTTGGATGCCTCATCATCAACTAAGAGTTGATATTAAATTAAAATTCTCCTCTTTGTCATCACCTATTCATAAAAAAATAGTGCCAAATAGATGCATTAGTTTTGAGTGTCCTTTACTTAAGTTCTATTTATGTAAAACAGTTGGAGATATTTGTAAACCAATCTCGATATTTTTTCAAGATATTCTAGTTTAGAATTTGTATAAATACTTCACTCTTTGAAGTATTTTGTGTGGAATAAAATTGTTGGAGATTATTATAGTCATTTCTGTTGGACATTGAAGGCTTTTTGTGTTTCGAATTTCAAGTAGCAGGCTGGATCAATTCAATTGGCACATAATTCAGGATCCCTGTGATGAGCTATCTGGAGTGACGTATTTTCTTACTTGTCACTGTTTCTTTTCTTAGTTACATGCATCCATCTATGTCTATTCTAAATTTGAATGTATAACTAGGAGTATTACTACAGGATTTGTTAAAAGCACCCTGTTTTTAACTAGTTATAATTTTTATGTTTTCCTCTGATTTCAAGTGTAGAGAATTCTTAATTGCTCTCTCACTCGTTTGACCTATACCTTCTACTTCCCTTTTCTTGATCAAAGGATTCTTAAGTGCCCTTTATCCCAATCATATCACATCACAAAACCATTTTTCCAAGATCTCCAAGGGTTATCTATCTTACCCTGAATACATTTGACCTTTTGACCTTGGTCCCAGTTCTGTTAGCTTGATTTAGACTCCATAGCCCAATGGACAAGTAGATTTCCCACTATCCATACCTTCAAGTGATTTTTCCCACCAAAACCAAAGCTTCCCATTCATAACTAGCCTAACATTTACAAATCAAACAAAGTTAAAACTTAAAGAGAGAGCCCTCTCTGAACCCTAGGAAGGCTAGATCCTAGAGTTTGAAGTAGGTTTGTGGTTAACTCGGACTATTTCTTTCTTTAACCTTGAGAAATTACCGAGTGATAACATAATAGCGACCATACTGAGGAAGACTAACATTTTCTTTAGAAATATTTTACAGGTTCAAATCTGATCTATGATGGTGGATAGTGATCAGACACACAAAGGTTAAAATCATCCACATGGCAACTCCAAATCAATTTCACAATCAATACTCCACTGGAGGAATGAACCTGAAAGAGCAATATGGAAAGATCAAGCTTTCAACTTGGATCTTAATCCAAGACATTATTTTCTTTCTCATTAAGAAAATTTTTCAATGTATATTGTATTTTATAGAAGATCTTAGATTAGCTTTTAATTATTTTCCTTTGAAGATTGTAAGTACTAATTCTCTTAAACTCTTTGAGCAGCTTTCTTCTGAATCTAATGATGATCATTTTTCAGTTAAGAAGCCTCAAATAATCAAGACTGATCTTACAATCCCTGTACATATTCTTGTACCATATAAAGTTCCAGATAGATATAAGCCCCTTATTTTACCTCCTATACTCCATGATTTTCCTGATAACTACTACAAACATCTTCCTATATTTGATGGAGAAATTAATAACATCACTGCCCAAAAAAATATTCATGGTTTTGAGAATTATCTAGACCTATTTGATATTGATGAAGATGATGTTAGAATCAGACTTTTTGCTCTTTCTTTGCAAAATAGAGTAAAAATTTTGTTCAAAAATCTACCTATTGCAAGTATCTCAAATTTCCAGCAGTTTGTCAAAAATTCTCTTGATAGATGGATAATTAAAGTCAATATTTTTGTGATCATAGTAGAATATAATGAGTTAAAAAGACATCCAAATGAAACAACACAACAATTTTCTGATAGATTTAATCAAGTTTATTATTCAATGCCAGAAAATATTAGACCTCCTCATGATTCAGCTCTCTTACATTATCCAAGTGCCTTTGATCCAGATATAGAATTCTAGTTAAGAGAAAGAGATCTAGAAACACTTGTACAGATGTACAACATTGCAATGGATGTAGAAGTTAATCTACAAATCAGACAGGAAAAATTGAAAGCAGAAGAAGAAGAGAAGAAAAACATTGCAGCGGTTAAACTCAGCCTTTTGGTAAGAAAACTAGATAAAATCATACAAAATATCATTATGAAAGATGAATTTTTTGTTCAAAATCACCATGAAGGACTAGAAGAGGTTGATAGCCATGAATAAATTACTGATAATTCCAATTATCATAGATCAGAAAATGGATTTACAGATCAATATGTGGAAGAGGAATCTTCTGATCTAATGTGTATGTTTTATGACATTCCTTCTTTTGATGATTTGCCTAAGTATGTTCATTATGATGATAGTTATGTTCTCCAATCTCAAGCTAACTTTACAGAGCAATCAGAAGCTAGTTTGTGGGATGAGGAAATTCATTCTCAACAATTTGAATACATTAATCAGCTAATGCAAATCAGCCATGAGAGTGAAGAAGAAAGTGCAGAAAATTGGGAAATAAGTGAAGGCTCTCTACCTATTTGTTTTGCTTCATTTCAGTGCATTAGAGACAACTTTCATGCCATCAATAATCATCAGTCTTTAGGAATTATGATTGACAACAAAGAATGTAATGAAACTCTGGATCAAGATATTTCAATTTCACAATTGCGGTTATTAGTTCCCGTTGAAATACACGATCAAATAACACAGGAGAATTCAATACCACTATGTTTTGAATCATTTCAGCTTTTAGAGGAAATATGGCATAACATCATTAAAGAAAAGGATGAGAAACTTGTTGAAGTTTATGAAGTCCCATGGAATCATATATGTCATAGGTTGCAACAATTTCCCCAAGTTTTTCATGATCCAAAAGCAGATATGTTGGATAATGATGTAGAGACTCAAATCTATATTTTACCAAATGAACGCTAGGCTTTAACCTTTTTTTTTTTTTTTTTACAACGCAATGACAGAAATTTTAAACCATAATCATACAAGTTTCTGAAAACTCAGTAAAATTAAACTATTTATACCATAAGCATACAAAATTGAACACAAGAATTTGTATCAGTTATACCTAAGTTCATAAAATTAGACTTCATACACATACATCCATTTAACTTGTGAATTCTAGGTACAATGAAATCATCATAAATAAAAGCAATATAACTAAATGTGTACCGTACACCCTGAGACGAGAGCCAAACTGAACTTGCTGCTTTGCGAGCTCCTTTGCTGTCGTATACCTCCACGCCGCCGAATGTAGTGACTCACCAGTTAACCTCCCAGCCTACTCCTTGGGTACTCTCCTTCCCTGCGGACCCCCGAGCTGCAATGGGGTTGTACAACAAAGGAGAATGCTAGCTAATAGAGGTGAGCATCTCTTGGCTCAAGAGTCCCCTCTCTATAACACTCTATCTCACCAAACTCAACTATAGCTCATAACCACTCAAATTTGACATCATCTCCTCCATCCAACAATAGGATAAAACCCCTCCCAAAAAGTCCTTTTCCCTTCCCTTTCCCTTTCTTTTATAGAATGTTTCATAGGTGACACTTGGAACTTCATGCATAAATAATTAATTTTTTATTAACCCAAAATTTGATTATTCACCCACCCATGTGTCATCCTCTCATCAAGAGTCTCTAAAATAATTTACTTAATTATTCATTTAAAATAGTAATTTTCCTCAACCCAACAAGACTTCCTATTTCTTCTCCTAGTTGTCTCTTGATTCCCCTTTTCTACTCCTTAATTTGTGTCTATTACTGCAGTTAATTGATAAGTCTCAGATTTGGTCCCCTAAACTACCTCAATTTGCATTTATGATGAATATTCTTCTGTTGGCTCTTGCCACATGGACGTTCTCTAATTTATCTAATTTTAATTTATTAATCTTATTATAATTCACCACCCTCTTCTCTTAATGAAGTTTTTAATAAATCTTTATACTTACTCTATGTCTCTCTTTTCCCCTTTTTGCCTAATTAAGTTACTTATATACATTATCCATTTAATATTTTGTTTTAACATGAAAAGGGTAGAGTTATCATGGTAATTAATTTATTTCTTCCTATTCTTCCCTTACCCTAAGTTTTATTCTGGATTTAGTTCTTTTGGTTCTAACCTCATATATCATTTGTTATGAATTAGTTGGATTTCATATATTGATTATATTTATTAGTTTCTTTAATGATGTCGAGGGTCGAGTTTAGTCATGCCCTTCAAGAACTTCCATTCTAATTTCCAAGGGTGCCATGCCTAAGAATTTATTTTTGATGCTAAGGGTGCCAAGTCGGTCGTGCCCTTCAAGAATTTCTCTTGAAATTCCTAGTATGCCACACCACTTTCCCTTCAAGCAGCCAGTGGTTATAAGGGGAAATTATATGTGTAACTACAGAGACCCTTATCATCTCGTATGTTGCCTTCTATAGTGAGACTAATGGTGTTGGGGATCAAGGAGTCCGCCTTGATGCACGCCCCCCAGAAATCCTCGTGAGCGAACCCAATTTGGGACCTGCCCCCACGACATCATGATCTTCAAGGCGAAGGTGTTTCGACCTTTCTAGCCTAAGTCATGGCGGGAATGCTAGTAGGTGAGATCAGGGACACTGTCCCACCCCTCCCATGAAGTTCCATCCAATTGTACAACCCCATCACCCATATGTGAGTCATTCGGCCAAGCAACTAACCTTTTCCTGCAGCCACTGACATATCATCAGAGTATATATATTTAGCAAGTTTCAAACGGGACTTAGAATTTCAAAGAAAAAATATTAATTTCCATCAAACCAAATGTCGTCAACTCATCATATGCGAGTGCCTCTGGCGGTTTCCTGTAATACTCAATAATCATCAGTAACCAAGTTTCTTAGTGTTAGTCATTGTCATAACAAAATCATTAACATGACATAGTCATCCATATCATTGTTTATCGTGAACCAGAAGTAATGTAAGTAGACAATATAAGGAACACATCCATCACAACTATCATCATCATAACATCAATAGGAAAATACATATCCATCAAAGCTACCATCATCCTAACACCGACTAGGAAATAAACACATCCACTATAGTAGAGTGAAGTGTTTGTGTCCTCCACCCGAGTTCCTCAAATAATAATGTGTGAGCCTTAAGGCTAAATCATTTTTAATGTCATATCAAGGTTAGAAATCTAGAGTGGGGCACTACATACACCCCCCCCTTAAATTAAACTTCGTCCCGAAGTTTCTAACCATGGAAGTGATGACATATCCCACTATATCCTCCCTAGAAATGGAATTGGGAGTATGTTACTCTACTTTAATTATAAGCATATAACTAAATGACAATGAGTTATAACCTGCAATTATAAAATATAATCATTTTGTGAAAATTTTCCCTTATCAAAATTCACGATGACTCAATTAGTACCAATATAAGGGTCTAATATAATTTGTCTGAATAAGTATATCAAAATGATCAAGTTGTCTCTTTGACCCTTCTAGCAATCTTTATAATGCATCCACCTTTATTTCATTTCATTTAACTTGTATTTGGTTGGCAGCATACACAAGGTCATTTGTTAATATGTATCAATGACTCAATCATGTTTACTTTTGTCATACCCATGCCAATATACATTGACGCACACATATACACACATATATTACCACGCTAAGTTATTTATTAACCACAACTCTTCCACGATTCAACTCATCCTAATACTAATGCTAAATAAAATTTTATTTAGATGAGGGCTATCCATAATGATAGTTAACACACGTGTGTATATCTCTAGACTAACTATATTAATTTATAGAGAGTTATTTAATTTTATCTAAGTCATAAAATTTCATTCCATAATCACTATGGAAAAGAGAGAGATTTTAAAATTTATGTCCATAACTTAGAAAGGTCTCATAAGAGAGATATAAACTACAAAAATATTAAGATATTTGTTGAACTATATTTTATTAAAGTGTCCTGACTTATTGTCCATATTATGTAATACATTATATGAATATTAAATTATATTTGAATAAAATAATCATAGATTATTATTAGAAATAAGAAGACTACAACATGCCCATCTAAACACCCCATTAGGATTCAATATAATAATACAACAAGAAAGTTTCACTTAGCTTAAACTATAGTAATGTTAAATGCACTATACTATTTTAAATCCACTAAAAGTTTAGCAATATAATTTAATGATGGATAAACTAATCAATTGGTTAGACTATGAAATAAATATTCCTCAACTTATTCTTCATATATGCAACCCATTCTACCATACTTGCCTTCCCCAATTAATGCATCAAAGTTTATGTCATAGAAGAATAAGTGAGTTTTTCAAAATATTCTTGTGTTATGAAATTATATTTTACAAAGTTGATAAAAGAAGTTGACCACAAACAAATTCAGAAATTTAGAATTTTGAAGTCCCTTGGGTTAAACATTTAATGCTTGTTGCCTCTAGAATTGTTAATACTACCTATCTCAATGAATTGTTGAAATATGGACAAATGAAGCCTATTAGGGGGAATAAAATTTGCAAACCTATCATAATTCATCTTAAGCCTTTTATTTTTTTATTTTTTTAAAGCAAGTGTGTAGAGCCTTCTAAGTTACACTTTGGTGTGATATTGGTTTAGATCTAAAAGTGCAACTGATGACTTTTGAAAGCTTTTCTTGATAAATGTATTGTCTCAATTGGAATCATTCATTTTTATAGCATGCACACATTGCTAATGATATTTAAAATTTCAAAATATTAATTATATACCTATTATATGGAATTTAATTATTTGTTTAAGGGTTATATATATATATATATATATATATATGAATAAGATTTTCACAATATGCTATTTAACCCAATTAGTTATGTGGCAGATACTTAAACTTGGAAAAAATAATATACATGTAATACACATGTCCTAATTGTTGCCGATATATGTAAGAATCAATGAGACATTCTCAAATTGTAGAGAATATGTTTAATTTTTCATGTAGTTATTTAAATATTAATAGCTTGTACATTTAATCTCTTTTTTCTTTCTAATCTTGGTTAATCTACTTATAACCTCGGTAAATCTACTTATTTACATTTTACTTCTCTCTAAATTTATGCAAATAGTTGCATAATTTGTGGTGGGCGGTAACTCTTAATAAATACCCTTTTTCACCTAAATTTAAAAGATATGCTAAGTAAATCTTGGATTTACGAACCATTTAATTTACTTGGCTGCTCATAATTATCATTATGCAAAACATGAAATTGAACAATTTTTTTTTTTTTTTAATAATTATTCTAATCTTATCTAATCTCTTTCAATAACTCATTATTAACCTGTTAACCTAATTTTTATAAAATTTTATATAACACCAAATTGAAATTTGTATATTAATCCATTGGGTCAATACCAAAAACTCTATCTTTGAAATCCCTATCTACTCTCCCAGATTCACTGATTTGATTTTTTTTTTTTTTTTTTTACGCATTTTTCTCTTAAAATAATATATATATATATATATATATATATATATATATATATATATGAGATAATATGTATAAAGATAATAAATAGAACAATTTATATAAAAAAACATATTTTAATGAAAGTACTACAAAGATAATGTGTTTTTTTTTTTTTTTTAACAAGACTGATTTTCCACAATTAAATATCCTTTATAAAATAAAATGAAGCCCATTTTAAGCAACCATAATCTAATCTAAAAAAATTTCAAATCAACGAAATAAGCTACTTCTAATACAGTGGAGGATAAATAAATTATGAATATCAAACTAAATAAATACAAACATTAAATAATAAAACACTCTTTTGACCCAAAATTTTTAATATGTTTTCTGCGTAATATGTATCACAAAAGAATTTTAGCCCTGCATCGACAAACATTTATT
>CM076574.1:796853731-797069458 GCA_034641835.2 Pinus albicaulis
GGAACCCTACTAGACTTTGGAACAACTTTAACCTATCTCTCTGTTCCTGATTATACTGATAAATGGATTTCGAAGCCAGATTCGCAATATGCAGCCAACATCAACTGAATATTCTGATACTTGTTATAAATTTGCTTCCTCTTCAGTGCACGTTTATGTTTCTCCACGAAATCATCCATATAACGAAATCATTTGTTTATACAGTTTCTGATTGCATATCCTGCACAACTGCCATGAGAATTGTCCATAGCCTTCTTGGAGGACGCTCAGTCATCTCTTCCAGTTTTTTTTTCACACTCATTTACTTCTTGGAGAGGATGTTAACCTAATTCACCTCGATATTTTTAATTATTTTTTATTTCCAAAAAAGATAAAAGTAAAAGAAAATCTATGTGATAGGAATTGGATGGATTAGTGCAAAATACTTTTATTATAGTTTTTATTTAATTTGTTTTATTTCAAATAAAACAAAATTAAAATGATTTTATTTTTTATTTTTTTTATTTCCAAAGGAAAACCTAAATGAATTTTTTTTTTTTAATTACTTATTGTTTTTATTTTATGATTTTTTTTTTAAACAAATCTAATTTTTATTATTATTTTTGTTTTATTTCAGTAGAAAAATAATATATATATATATATATATATATTTTTTTTTTAATTTTTTTTTTTCTAACAATTAAAAAAATGAAATTAGAAAATCAAAACTAAAATTTTAGAAATCTAAAAAAAACAATTTATTCCTGAAAACGTTAGAGCCATCCTATTTTCTGATCCTCGCGATCATGTAAAAACGCAGGAAGAGAGAATACTTATTCAAAACTAAAGAAAATAATATCCTACCTACTCTATTGTAGAAAAATAATTTTTTCTTCAAGTATAGGAAATTTTCCAATGCATCCATTTGGTAACAAGATGAGAAGTAAACTCACATCCAAGTTTGAAAAATATACTTTAATAAATGCTTGGACATGAAAATTTATCTGATCATAAGGATTTGATGAGAAAGAACATTGAAAAATGGAGTGGTGTTGTGACCTAATAGCTAATTGAAACCAAGTTTTAAGATGATCTTTGTTTGCTTGGCTCTCCTTAGTTGTCATGTCACTAAATTCTTCGAGTGTCACTTGTTTAAAATCTTGAATGCACAGGGGATTTTGTGATATACATGCTAGGAATTCTTCAATTTCAGGTTCTAATGTTTGATCTTCATCGCATGTGATCCATGACTCATTCATCTCCTTACTAGAAGAAGATTCTAAGTTTTCCTCTCCTGGATCCTCTTCATGGACGCTTTGTTCTTCTTCTAAATTCTCAATTGAATATTTATCCCTAGTGATCACTCTAAATTGTGGACAAGGATTTAAGAAGATCCTTGTGGTGGCATACCCTCCTTCTTTAAATGGCTTCTTTAACATCATGTTTTTTTTTAAGATCTTGTTGGGCAAATGGATTTTGCAATTATTGTTTTTTTTTTTTTTTAAATATTTTGATGGGGGTTTTGTTTAATGAATCTACCTTTCTAATCTTTATCTATAGGCATAAGAAAACTTAACCAAAATAAATACTAGGTTTTTTTGTAGTTTTTTTTTTTTTAAACAATATTCCTAATTGACTATGTTTAAGTATGCTTCCCTCGCAACAGCGCCAAAATGTTGGGTCAATTTACTGGGTAAATTAACACGGGCATTTAATTATCAATCCGGGTTTGTAGAACATAGAAGCATCTCCAAAATATGGATTTCAACTATAGTCAAGTTTAGGAAATGCATTATTAATGATAAAGTAAATGCATAATATAAATCTAACTTAAATAATTTCTAAATTCAAGCATGCAATCAGAAATAGAAGAATCTCCTAACTTAAGAGATTTGTTTGTCCTTCTCTAACAATATTACCTCATGAATTAGAAATAAAAAACTACTAATTGAACAATAAATTAAGATACATGAAGCACTAATTGAAGAGGCAATTCACTAAAGAGGTCCTGGTTGTCCTTCATCATAGATTCATTTATCAGTAATGCTATTGTTAGAAAACAAGAATTTAGAAAAAGCAGGAAAGATGAATTCTAGTTTCTAGTTTCTTGATCAGATAGAAGAAGTATTTAACTTAAATACTGGGTTGACTCTTCATATGCAGAATAGAAACAAGATTAAGATCCATCAACAACCATGTAAAAGCATGTAAAGTTGAATTCTAACTGATTAGATAGAAATAATTTTTAACTTAAACATTTGTTTTTCCTTTCATATGCAAGTTAAGAATGATCATTAGATTCATCAATACTCAGAAATAATCAGCATAAAAAAATTAAACATATGCAAACTAATTCAGAAATTGCAGCTACAAACAAATTAAGAAGTGTACTTAGCTTTTTGTGGGGGCCCTCCACCCTTGCCTCATACACTGAGAGTAATTTCAGCTACTGAAACTTATTCAACTCTCATGCACAAGGAAATGATAAATTTTGTCTTTAATTAACTTTAAAAAATAAGAATCTCAAAGTCTCAAGTTTCTCCTACTACCTGCCCTCCTCTTTTCCTCTTCTTTACTTAGAGAAAGGCACTCCTATTTATACATGAGTGCTTTGAAAACAATATAAACAACTCATAATTACAAATCCATTTTTCTCTCAACCAATATCCCTATAATGACAAAATATGATCCCTTCATATCCTCACTCATCTCTCACAAATCTTGGATGAGATATGTTATCCAAATCTCCATGATCTTCTCCTTGGAATCTCCATGATCTTTTCCTTGGAATAAGTTTGAACAATTATCCTTTGAATTCTTGAAATGGTGGAGGAAATATTTGGAAATATTTTTGAATAATCCTTCAAAATAATCCTACACATTACAAAGCTCATCCACATTTGAGATATTAATGAAATATGTTAATTTTCCAATAGTTAATCGTACATTCTCTTATAATATTAAAAATAAATAATTTGGAAAATAGTGAGGTCAACCCATGAAAATGGTATGATGAATGGTTAAATGAGGTGATGGAATGTGAGGAATGGTGATGATAAACATGGTGAAAATGTTACAAGTACGAGACCCAACACACAACTAATTGGAAACTAATTTAAGAAAGCATTCATGAAACTAATCTATAAAATAGTAAACAGATAAAAATACAACTTCTGTATGACCGAATACCCAAATATGACCCAATTGGAAAATGACAGAGCCACTTTCTTGAGATCACTTAGCGAGAAAAATATTACACAGCTAATTGGAAACTAATTTAAGAAAGCATTCATGAAACTAATCTATAAAACATTAAGCACATTACACTATGAATTGACAGGAATCTAGCTATGAAAGCAATGCGAATTTAACCATGAATTGACAAGAGAAAAAATAACGAATCAACAGGAATTTAAATGAAAAAAATCAAACTACAAAACAATTAAAAAAAAAACTCGTTTTTGTGCAGGGGCCCTCTGCAACAAAATGAGTCGAAAATCTAATAAAATATGCGTGCATCAAAGGATATGGAACTAGTCTTCTTATTATCAAAACAGAGTTTCAAAAACATACACTGAATTATCACAAAATTAGGACTGTCTCTTGGTTTCAAAAGACCGATATTTATACAAGTTTCATATTTAACTGTTTGATGTGTTTCCGGTTACAGATAAAAAATAGAACTGAATTTAGAAGTATAGATAGAAGCAAATTATTTAATAGCCATCTCTCGATTTGCTACGTTAGAGAAAATCGAGAATATTTTGTTCAGAGATCTCGTTTTTTGACTGACCTTGACCGCGAGGGTAGGCACGATTTCTCTTTGAATTCGAATAGGTGGGTGGGATACAATCCATGTGTGAATCATTCCAGAGATACCCATGTGACCAACTTTCTTATTTGCTTCTCAAAACCTGTCAAACTATAACATTATCTGCAGAAACAACGGTTAGCTGCAGAATTGCACAATTTTTGTAGCTAATTATAGAAATCCATATAAATAATAAGAAACATCATAATATAAAATAGAGATACTTTAAATGCCTTCTCTAATGTGGAAATGTCAATTATCATTGATTGGATTCATGCTTTTGTGAAAAGGAAGGAAGAAAAGATGAAAAAGGGTGTCAAAATAAGAACAATTTTTAGGTTCAACAATAATGATGAGACCTTTGCTCTAGTTCCCTAGTACACCTCTATTAGATCCATCATTTCTCTTGTCGCTCCATGGGGATGGAACTTGTACTAGATGGATGTGAACACTACCTTCCTCAATGGAGTGATTGAGGGAGAGGTGTTTATAGAGCAACCTAAAGGCTTTGAGGTACATGGAAAGAAATATCATGTTTGCAAGTTGACGAAGGCCTTGTATGGACTCAAGCAAGCTCCAAGAGCCAGGTATGCTCGCATTGATAGTTATTCAACGAGACAAATTTACCAAGAGTGATGTTGATCCAAACCTTTATTTTAAGGCTGTGAAGAATTCACCTATGATCTTATTGTTATATGTTATTGACTTGTTTCTGATAGGTGTCGACTCTTTTATCATTCAATGCAAGAATCAGATGGCTTTTTACTTCGATATGAAGGATCCTGGGTTGATGCAATATTATTAGGGACTAGAAGTATGGAAGAAAACCGGTGAAGTATTCACTGGTCAAGGAAAGTATGTGATTGAGATCATTTAGAAATCTCCAATTTGGTAGATCCATCTATGTACCGGCAATTGATTGGTTCATTGATATATTTGGTTAACACCGGGTCGAACATTTGCTTTGTTGTGAACACTTTGAGTCAATTCCAAGTAGAATCAAGACATGAGCATTGACTTGTAGAAAAGCACATTCTGAGATATTTACATGATATTGTGATCTTTGGTCTAACATATGTTGCAAACAAGAATGTACAGCTTCAAGAATATATGGACATTGATTAGGATGGAAGTGTTGATGACCAAAGGAGCACTTCAGGAGTATGCTTCAACTTGGGATCTGTTATGATATCTTGGATGAGTAGGAAGAAGAGATGTTTCACACTTAGTGTTAGGGTCCTATAATAATAGGGTTCATAAAATTTTGAATTGAATTTTATCAGTCTTGTAAACATGTACATACCTTGCATTTTGCAAGTTGTTTTCCCATATTTTGAAAAAATGAAAAATAATAAAAAATAAAAAAGAGGGTAAAAGGTCCTAAAATAATGAGCAAAGGATGAAAAATATAAACCCCAAAAGAAAAAAGAGAAATAAAACCTGAAATTCAGCAAAGCCAAATGCCATTGCTTTTACTTTTTACTGTAAGAATAATGATTATGTGCAGATTGTCAATAAATGCCATAATCCATGATCAGTTAAATAGTTTAATCTTAATTGTTCACGTTTCAATTTCATGTTTTAGATAGTGAATAAAGATTTTTCAAACAGCTTAAACTTAACAAATCAGTAGATCGGTAGAGAATAATGAGGAGCTCAACAGTTTAATCTGAGCCCTCGGATCAAATAAGGTAGATTTAGATAGTTTTATGCTTTGAAAAAAAATGTTTTGAGATTGCAAGTCTAAATGCACCTACAAAATGAAGAAAAAATGTTAGAAATAAAGTTGGGTAGGTAGAAAGCAGTGGAGCAATCATGTAAATAAGACATCATCGGGAAAAATCACTAATTTCCCCTCCCTTATGAGCATTTAGTATTCTAAGCTATCAGTGAAACAGGCTCAGAGAATTTCTCTGACTTTTGTTGGGACCACACCCAAGGCTCTATGACTGGTTAGTTGAAAATATTGAATTCTTATCTTAAATTCTCATTTATCATCATTTACCCTTCATTCATGTACTAAAACCCCCTTTTTATATGTAAAAACACACACTTACTTAGTAAAATTGTAACCCTAGAATAATTGACTTCTCCCTTCATAAACATTCGTAAAAACCCATAAAATCACATTTATCCTAAGTATTATTGAAAGAAATATAAAGATGAGAAAATGTTTGATTATTTTTTACTTGAGATAATGTGTATTTTGTTTTTCACTTCCCTCTCATATTAACTTTTAACATATTTTATTAAATCCCTAAGAGATACCCTTTCCTAGTTATTAATTCTATTATATCTAATAAACCCCAAAAACCCACTATTATAAGCTTTTGACCAAAGCATATTATCCCATGTACATAAATGAAAAACCCAAAATATAAACCCCTTTGGTCTAAAAAGATTATCTTTAATGATTTTATCCCGACCCTATAGTTTTTTAAACTATCCAAATAGTTTTAAAACTATATAATATAACATATTATTATGCACATTTGCGAAACATTTTTAATAAAATGTTGCAGTCCTAACCCGCCCGCTTATGTTTTATTAAAAGCATTTAAACAAATGTTTTAATAAATACATTAACCCTGCCATATATATATACACCATGTCTAAAGCCCGCACCTTTGTATATTGAGTAAAACATTCTCATAATGTTTTAAATCATAATTAATCCCACCGCTATATGTAAATAAAACATCGCATATATGTTTTAAACCTATACTCTTCGATTTTATTATAAAGGTTTAAAACGCATATTAAACCATTCCACTGTAGTTAATCCAACCCGGTCCCACCTTTCCGTTCCATGCACCTCCCGAAATGATCCTAGTCGTTATCTTCAAAGCTTTTAATCCGATGGTTGAGAAGCTATATCGCGTAAACAACATGCCTGACTACTCCATTGTAAAATCCACGTGAAATGGCTGGTTTTTCGCTGACCCCTCCCCTCCACGTGGCCCTTTATGATTAGATCGTGCGGGTTTTCATTAAAACTGCTTACCACTTAAACTCTATGCGATAAACCATTGGTTTTATGCCCCTGTGTAAATTCAAAACTACTTCTCGCCTGATGTGACCTGTAATTAATGCCAAAGGGTTAATGTGATCAAATGTTTAATTGAACCTTTGTGTATGCTTTTTTCACCTGTATGTCGCGTTTAAACTAGTATTCTACCTTCCCCAACTGTGTAAAGCTTTGAAAGCCCCTGACGCCCATTTTCAAACGCTTAGAACCTCTAAAACTACCCAAGAACCTGTAAAAATTGCTAAGGGCCGTACTTGCTCCTGATCAACCATTGAAAGTCGTCAATTCAACCAGCAGACTTAAGAAAACCCTTTTAAAACCTATACTTGCGTCAAAACATGTATTTTTCCAAAATTTAAACTTGCAATTCAATTCAAAAACATGTTAAAAGAAAAAGAATTAGTTAAAAATCAAGAAATTGATTAATTTCAATTTCCCAAAAGTCCCAGAAATAGGCAAAATGCTGGAAAAAGTTTCCCAGGAACCCTAGTTGTCCGTTGCACACCATTTTTAAGGAAATTTATCAGTTTTTCACAGTTATTGATCAATTTCAAGCTTTCAAAGGGCAAAAATCCTCTGCAGGTGCCCTATATCTTCTGAAAATCCTTTTTCATTAGATTTTTAGCCTAATTTGCAGTCAAAAGACTCAGAAAACCTCTGTTTTCTGTGTTAGACCAGTTTTAGCCTTATAACTTCATTTGAGAGACCTAATTGAGCATAGAATCTAAAGAGACATTCTATTTTTCTGAAATTGCCTAATCCAGCCTCTGTTATAGTAAAATTGCCTCTGCAAACAGTTTAAACTTGCAGAAGGCCTGAAAGATGCCTAAAAAACAGAGTGGGAACAAATTTGAAGGTTCCAAGACTCCTAAAGCTACTCCTGCCATGACTCCAACTACCGTAATTATATTCAACCCATTGCAGCCTCCAGTTGTTGATATTGAGCATATTCCTCTAGCAGACATTGACTACAAAACAGTTGATCCTATAGTTGAGTTCAATTTGTTAGATATATACAATTGGTGTTTTGAAAAATCCCTAGATGATCAAGAATATGTTCACATATGGGAATCCAATTTGCCCAAATATGTAGTCCCCCTGACTCATTCTTGTCAAGAAATTATCAGACTGTGTCACCAGTACTACATTCCAGAACAAAGAGCTATTTTCAATGCAAACAAAGAGGTGCTATTTACCATTACAACAAAGTCTATAAACCAAATGTTGCAACTTCAACCAGACCCTCAAGAAGTACCATTACCTGTTGAAGCCCTTACTACGTTATACACTAACTTAGACTTTCCTAAAAGGTTTATGATTTTCCAAACTTTCATGCCTCTGCATGTTGAAATTCCAAAATTAAACCCTCCATACTCCACTAGCAAGTTCCCTGAAGGATCAAGGCATGTAATTTCCATGCTTTCCTTTATACTTGGGTATTTCACCGATGAACATATTGATGAGTCAATATTGGGATTTTTGTCTACGTTTTCTCCAGGACAGTCACCCTCAGTTATATTTGACTATGCTGGTTTTTTATTTGATAGCATTCACTATCAATTGTATAATTTGCAGCTGGAAGGGGTATTAAGATATACCTCCTATATTTTCCACTTGTTTCTATTTTTCCAATCAGAGAGATTTCCAATTTCACTTCAGAAGTTGGATATAGAAGGAAAACCTCTATCAGTTGTCTTCTAGACATCTATACTCAGAAAATAAGGCACAAAATTCAGTTATTCAGACTTTGCAGAGTTGTTTGTGCATCCATTGACCACCATATTGACAAAAGCAGAGCAGCCTAGAATCAATGAGAAAATGAAGATAATTTTGCAGCTATAAGAGCAAAGAAAAGTAGGTGATTGGTATTTATATAAGGAGTTCATTGAAATCAGAGTTTTTGGTTCTAACTTGTTGCCCTACAAGTTACCTAAGAATCCATCTATGAGGATCTTTGCCTTAGAATACATTAGGCAGATCTTGAATTCATATTTAATTAACTTTATGGCAGCCAAGAAAAAGACCCAGTTTAAACTCAAAAATCAAATTGGACCTTTCATATGTAATCAAAGAGAAGCAGAAAAGGAAGCAGCAAGTCAACTACTAGAGTACAAATTACAAGAAAGCTTCCCATGGAATTATGATCCACAAGGGATCTTAAGTAAACTAAGGGTAAAATGTAAATTGACACCCTTTATCCATGAGCCAAAACTAGATATAGAGAAGTTTTCTAATCAAATTGAGTGGGTTGAGAATACTTTAACAGAGGAAATAAACCAAAGGAATACTAGTCACCCTTTGGAAGTTTCCAAACAACCAGAGACATCCACTAAAAGAATCATAGAAGAAGGCACTTGTACTGTAGAGACTACAACAGAGACTAAGTTTAAAATCATTTACAATAAAAATCCAAAATTGGATACAACAGTTAAAGGAAAAGTAACCATTTATGTTGAGGAAACAAAGCCTTTGAATACCAACACTGCACAGACAGAGACCAATGTAGCCACTGTAATCATCAATGAGGCAAATCAAAATCAAGAACAGTTGAATAATGAAGATGCACAGATAATGGAGAGACAAAAAATTATGGAGGCTTCTTCCTCACATTCAGCTGAGGAGAAGGATTTAGATATTAAGGAAAAATACAAGCAAATCAAATTGAAGAATGAGGAAATCAAAATTGAAATATATTCTCAGTTTTTTGAAGCAGAATCCAGGTAACCAAAACAAATTCCTATCAGCCTTTGATTATTCAACTAAAAAATTGATTATGTTAATTTTACAGCCCATTGTACCAGTGCCAAAGACAATGGTTGACTATAAAAACTTGATATGGAAGTAGCCACAGATAAAATCCATAAGTTGGATCAGATTGAATTTCACAGGAAAACATCAGAGATGCTCTATTCCATAGTGACAACAAAATCTATGAGTGCTCATAGGCTTCAAAATACAATCTCTAATATGCAGGACCAAATGAAAATGGATAAAGCTTCACTCTATGAAAAGGATCTAAGGATAAATGTCGTAGAAGAGTTAGTATTGCAGGTAGGATATGATCCTATAAACATCAAAGCAACTGAAGCATTGGTTAAAAAGAAGAATGAGGACATAACTGCCTTGAAGAAACAGCTCAAGCTTCCTCAAGGTGAGCATCCTCAAACAAAAGAAGTTTTACAGGATCAAAAGGAGAAAGATGAAATGATGAGTTTGATACTTCAACTCACAGCTCAAATCAAAGAAATGGAAGTACAAATGGACCAAGTTGTCCAAGAAAAAGAGACAGTTAAGAAACCAGTCATTCCCACTGTTATCCCAGTCATCACAGCAGCAGTACCATCTACTTTAGGAGAGAAATTGGCACCAAAAGAGCCACTGGCCACTGCATTACCAGTGATATCTACAACAACTTCAGTAATTGAGTCTTCTACAATAGTATTGCCACCTAGAGATGAAAGCAGTCAACTAGTAAAGGCAATGGAGGAGATGTCATTGAAAACCAATGAAATCAATAGATTGACTAATATAATTGAAAATCTTGAGAAGACAAGCAAAGCATCTCAGATAGATGCCAAAATACATGAACAGAATGCTCACAGATTGAGTGAAGAAGTAAAGAAGCTCCAAAAAGAGTTAACTCTCAAAGATCAAATATCACATATTAAAAATTACCTATGGAACAATGTAATTGAAGCCATTCATGATGTTTGGCCATCAATTCAAGTAATTTTTGAGCAGAGAGAGTTACTATTGGCAGCTCAGGCAGAGATCCAAAAGACATAAGAATAATTGGCAGATAAACCAGAACAGGTTGTTAGGTTAATCAATTTCCTAAACAGCAAGAACATACAACAACTTGAAGAATTGAAAATAAATGACAGGACAGCTACAATCCTATAAATTAGGAAATTAACTACCAAAATAAATCTAATGAGGCAGCTTGAAGATAAATGTGAAGGAATGAACACTGTTGTCACTAGATTCATGGTTAAATTCACCAATTTGAGGCAAAATGGACTTCCAGATATCATGGTGATTAATGACAAGCTAATGCCTCAGAATGATTATGACAAAAATATTAGAGAACATTCCAAAGAGCAAGTGAACAAACCAATAGGCCAAGGTATTCCCACAGGGAAATTATTGCTAAAAAGTTTTGAATATTTGTTTTACCTGCAGTATGAAATCAAACATTTGTTTTTCATCAAACCTACATTTTCCAGGTACACTGAGGCTAATGAAAATTTTAGGAAACTCAAGAATATTAGAATTCCTAAAAATGAGGAATGGCAAGCATTGATTGATTTGCTATAAAAAGTGAAAGGCAAACAAATGAAGAAGAAAAAATCTGTTTGCTGAATTTTACAATCAAAACAGATTTTTACAGCAAGAAGGCAATTTACTGAAGGTTAAAGAGTATCAGTGAGAAAGAGTATTAGCGTTAAAGAGTATCAGTGAAGGCAACTAGATTCTGAAAATATCTAAAAGGCCAGCAGAGAGGACAGATAAGCAGGCAGCTGCATTTTATCTAAAAACTGTTTCTATTTATTTTGAATAAAATAGGATAGCTTGCTAGTTTGTTGAGCAAGCTGTCACTATTATTGTTGTAAAAGATTTTGATTTTCCTAAGTTTATTCCTAGAAGTCATCTAGGATATTTTGTAAAACATTTTATATAAATACTTCACTCTTGGAAGTATTTTGGCGTGGAATAAAATTGTTGGAGATTACTATAAATATTTTGTTGACTTGAAGGCTTTGGATTTCGATTTTAAGTAGCAGACTGGATCACCTTTTTGGCATCATACTTCAGGATCCCTGTGATAAGCTATCTAGAGTGAAGTACTCTCTTAAACTTGTCATTTTTATCTTCTTTTGTTTCATGCATACATATGTGTTTTAATTCTAAATATGTATTTATATCTAGGAGTATTACTACAGGACATGTTAATAGCACCCTGTTTTTAACTAGTTATCATTTCTTTGTTTTCTTCTGATTTCTGGTATAGGGAATTCTTAATTGCTCCCTCTCTCGTTTGACTTCTATCTTCTACTTCCCTTTTCCGATTTTAAGGATTCTTAAGTGCCCTTTATCCCGATAATACCATCTCAAAAACCATTTTTCTCAAGATATCCAAGGGTTATCTACCTTGCCCTGCAGACATTTGACCTTTTAGAACTTGATCCCAGTTCTGTTAGCTTGACTTAGACTCCATAGCCCAATGGACAAGTAGATTTCCCTCTATCTACCCTCCAAGTGAAATTTTCCCACCAAATCCAACAAAACAAAACCAAATATGCACTTTAATAACTAGCCTAATATTCAAAACTAAAACAAAGTTAAACTTGAAAGAGAGAGCCCTCTCTGAACCCTAGGAAGGCTAGATCCTAGAGTTTTAAGTAGGTTTGTGGTTACCTCTAGTATTCTTTGACTAAAAACCAAAATCCCACAACTTGAGAATTTACTAGAGTGATAACACTTAGCACCACTAAAGTAGAGTACATTGCAATTAATTAGGCTTGTAATGAAGAAATATGGCTCCAAAAAGTGTTTGCAGTATTGTTCAACCTGTTGTCCATAGATTTGTACACCCATAAATGGGGGAAGAATCCCGAACCCTACAAGGTGTGTTATTCGTGGCAACGCTCATAGAAGTGGTTGTCATCTGATCCCAACTCTCTCTGTTTAGACTCTCTCCTATCTAATCCAAAGGGGCTGGTCCCTAAAGAAAATTCCAAGGGAAAAAACTTGTTAAAGATAACAAGGTCTAGGAGATAATTAGTGAATTAATTAGACATAATTGAAACATAAATTGAAAAGTAAAGAAATTGATTAGGAAGTATAAATGTTTATGAGCATATAAATATCAACAATGTAGATAAATGAATTATATTCAACGAGATATCTTGCAAAGAAAAGTATGTTTTGACCAGTGCCAAATATACTTGCAATAAATATATGCTCAAAATGTAATTACAATACTTGCAATGAAATATAATATTTTCAAGCTACAAAAAGTTGCAAGGATGGAAAGTAGAAAAACAAGTGTTATTGAGTCAAAACCACAATAGATTATATAAATATTTGAGATATGAACAACAAGATGATAATAGAGCTTGATATCAAAAGTCAATTAACATGAGCATGAAAATGAAATAGACAAGTACAATAATATTAAATGAAATTCTTGCAAGCGAATGAGATGTTGACAATCCAACCTGTACAATAACCAATTATATGCAAAATTAAATGGAGTTATAGGTGAGGTGTGTGAAGTCAAGTGCCCTTGGAAAATTCTATCAAATGTCTATTCTAAGGTGTGAGTTTCCTCAATTTCTTCAACTTGGAAAGGACAAGATGTGGTTGCAAGAAGGATAGGATGAGGAAGTAATGGATTCATTAACAATACCAACCTATAATTTAAAGACAACTCGCATGTCCTCGTTCCTACAAGGGACTTGGTCACACAAGAGAATTGTGAGGTCATGCATTTCAACCTTTCATCCAAACTCAAATCTAGTGAGATTGAAAGATAGTTGAAGAAGTTTCCTAAATGTCTATCAACAAAGATTATACTTAAAGGTAAATTTTTAGAGAAACAAAATTGCAAATGTAAGAGAAATGAACAAGTCAATGCATGTGTTCAATGAAAAATTTGTTTATGAATCAACAAATAAATTATGGTTCAATTATAGTATCACACTTGTTTGAGATTATTATATGTCAGATGCAAACTATTTAAACGATGAAGTGAAATAAGTGATATACCAGCCACAAAATAAATTATACTAGCAGTGAATAAGCCAAATATGAGTTAGTAAATCAACTATTGAGATAAATATTCAATGTAGTGACTAGATAAATGAAAAATGTAAGCTAAAGATTAGATCTAGTGACTAAATGATGAAATAAGAAAGAAAATAAGATAGCAAAAGTAATGAAACAAGTTAATTGTGAAATTTCATCTATCATAGCAACTGGAAATTACTTTTCTAATTGTTAAGTTATTTAAAATTTTATTTTTTGTTTGGTACAACAAATATCAAATAATTCACACTATGATTTTCACAAATAAATTTTGGAAATAATAGCGCTTGAAACTGAGAAAATCTAACATGCACACATAAAAATATGACAGTTATTTTTGGACAAATATCCATGGAAAAACCCAACTTGGAAAAATCAGTGCAACAGCTAAGGGTTTTATTATCATGCAACAGTGAGAAATTTTGAGTACAATAGTTTGGATGTCAAAATTTGGTTATCCTGTTAGATAATACTGGAAAAAATAATATGAGGGAAATTACCCTCTCTCTGGGCAATTCCAACATTGGATTGCCTCTGAAAACCAATTCGTCCAACCAGGTCAACCTGAAGCTGCCTTCTACAACTTTTGTCTGAATTGTCTGCTAATCAAACCATCTTTCCTGTTGTTGGTTGAGAAAACTCCTCTCCAATACCTTGGAACGCCTACCTGGCCTCTAGAACTAAAAAATGTCTTCCTTTCCGAACGAATCGAACTGCCCTCTCAGGCTCTCACTATCCCTGCCCCTCATTGTCTTTATTTCCTTAATGAAGCTTGAATTATTTCATCATTGTTGGCTCTCGAAAAATAAAACCCTATAAGGAAATTGAACTCTTTGTGGTTTTCCCAAGTGTATTCTACATCTACCCATCGACTTCTTATAATCCTCTGTTGGAGGACCAAAAACCAAGATTAATTCTATGTCGATCCATTTAGACTTAGAAAATATTTAAAAATCGGCTAATAATCTAATTGAAACCCTTCTTGGTGGAATTTCCAAAAACGATATCTGGGTTTTGGAGATCTCATGTTTTTTAGTCTCTCCACAAAATGGCAAGACTAGAACACCTTCGATGATAAACAAACTAACATTAGTGACTAACTATCCAAAGACACTCCTACCAAAATGAGGAGATAGAGATGTTAAGGGGAAAACCTCAAGCTCCCTCAAGCAGAAAAATTATTTTATTAATTAAAGAGAAACCCTCTTATATAAAAGTGAGGATTTTTTTTGTCTTGAGGAGAGTTTACAATAATGAGCTTCAATGAGAAAATACCCTTCTCAAAATATAAAATAAGAAGATAAAATTGATTTACAATGCTTTTTATAAAATCACAATGAAGAGATTCCTCAAAAAAGGAAATCATTGAGTCTCTTCCAAGAGATCTCCCTCCAAGTGTTCCACATCCAGTAATTTCAATAAGAAAAGGTGCAAGATATGGAGAGAAACCCTCCTTTCTAGCCACATCCAAGGGCATAAGGCTTCAAACAATGTAGATCGCTTGATTTTCAAGCTTTTCAGTGTGTATCCCTTCAAAATGTACTTCAAAACCCTATCCATCTAGCCTCGACAAGGCAGATTTATGCATGCATAGAGGGAGAAATTAAATCTAAGACAAGAGAAAATAGATCAAAAAATGATGAGAATATACACATAAAAATATGAAAGCTAACCACAAGAGTATGACACCTTCGCTCTCAAGCAAGCTAGGAAGGGAAACCCCTTTAAATAAGCTCTAAATAGCAAGAGCGAACTAGGAAAAGAACATGAATGGGAAAGTATAATTACAATTAATGATATTTGCAAGCTATGGAAAATAAAATACCTTTTCAAAAAATCGTTTGATAAGACTTTGAGGAAAATTGATATGGGTTCTTCTACCTTTATCCTCTTGAGAGTGGATTCATTCAACCAAAAAAATCACTCCACGCTCAAGATATACTTTTGAAAAATAAAAATATCTACACACTTCAAAAGATATTGTTAGATCCATAAGGGATCAGACTACACAACGAAGAAGGATACTAGAGGTTCAACCAAAAACCTACTAGCTTTCCTAGATCTAGAGCGGTCAACCAATCCAGAAATAAATACAAAATAGCTTGCATAAATTAATCCACAAGGGCATATGAAGCTAAAAATTTAGAGATAAAATAATGTAGAGCATTAAGCACAAATAAATTAGAATAATATTACCATAAACAACGGAGAATAATACCATAAAGAATATGCCCCCAAAGTATTTCTTTATTGCTAAGAAAAATATTCAGTATAGAATTTCTATAGAGCTTTGCTAGAAAGTAGCTCAAAAATTACATCATGTTATAATGAGGAGCTCAAGGCTCTCTTAAATAGAAAAAATTGGAGGAGATCTCGATTATGACACACATCTCCAAGTGAAATGACTTGATCCCATGATGAAACGACTAGATCATCTTAAGAAAATTGAACCCTTCTTTAGCCCATACACAGATCACGAGGAGAGAGACGTTTTTTCTGAGGGAGTAGCTTGGTTGAGAGACAATTCAATGTTGGATTTGGTTGGACCACTTCAAAAATTATTCTCCTTAATTTTCCTCAAAAAATTCCCTTTGAAATTAACCAAGTTGGACCATCTCCTCAAAAACTTCGATTTGATTGGGATATTTGCTTTTCTATTGGACCATCAATTTTTTTCATGTGTCATATTTTCTTGGTAAATGGAATTCCCATCACTTTTGAGTATTTTATACTTCATTTTGGAGTATTTTCCACTTAAAGAGAATTTTTATTTTCTCCCAATTTTTATTCTTCGGCCAATTTATTTGTTAACTTTTGCCAAAAAATAGAAAAATGGATTTTGAGAGGAAAATAATCATTTTCGACCCTCAAAGCATGTATTAGTAGAAATATAAGGTGTGGAGGTCTAATTTTGAGTACTCATACCTCCTACAACTTCTCTAGACAGCATTTATTGCATTTCATATCAAAATTTATTAACAATCTCGTCCCACGAGAAATTTTTAACAGTTAAAAAATGACACTTAGACTCAACCAAATTATGTGAAACTATAGAGATGATATATTATGGTAATATACATTTACTCTGGACACTAGGACTCACTATAATACTCTACGATCAAGTTGCACTCCAACTTTGGGGTATATCTAGGAGAAAAATAATTATAAGTGTTAAAAAAACACAAGTAATTAGCTAAGGAAGAAAAACTTCCTAGAGTGAACTCACTTGCTAGTAAGTAAAGTCATAAGCTACCTAGGCATGTTACATGACTCTTTTTCATCATATGAGAATCATTTTTACAATATCTTCGTAGGGTCGCGAAATCTGAACAACAGACTGATGAGAAGAAGAAAGGGGCCTTAGAGGCCCTAATGAAGTTTGGAATTCTGACTGATCTGAAGGTCCAAGAATGCTCTGAAGTGTGTTTTGATCATGGAGTATTTGACAAATATTGAATTGCAACTTTAGTGGTCAACAATACCAAGAGTTGGAAGT
Source organism: Pinus albicaulis (assembly GCA_034641835.2). Classification (NCBI taxonomy): domain Eukaryota; kingdom Viridiplantae; phylum Streptophyta; class Pinopsida; order Pinales; family Pinaceae; genus Pinus; species Pinus albicaulis. The sequence goes on from CM076574.1 coordinate 796,870,856, forward strand.
AGCGGTGATACATTGTGATAATCAAAGTTGTGTGAAGCTTTCAGAATCCCATGTTCCATGACAGGTCGAAGCATTTGAGATCAAGTACCACTACACTTGTGACATTGGCAGAGACGAGTGATAAGGCTTGAGTACATCTCCACCAATGAGTAGGCAGTTGATGTTCTGACAAAGTTGTTTCCAAGGGACAAGTTCGTGTACTTCAGAGACAAGTTAGGGCTCGTGGAGATGACCCCTCTCGTGTACTTCAGCCCAATTTAATTCTTCGTTAAGAAATGCATCCAATTATTAACAATATTTCCAATCATAAGCAGTAATTGAAGATAGAACAATAAATGCAATGAAAAAGGAGAGAACAACACAACTATAAGAGATAGAAAATTGGTCAAAGACCAGGAAAAACCCACTATGGTGAAAACCCTTTGAAGTATCCTTCTTACAATATTGTCATAAAGAGTTTCAGTAGAGAGTAAAATGAGCATAATACATAAACTACCGAAAGAAATTTATCCAATACAAAATCAGATACAGACTTTCAGAATTACAGTAGAGAAGAGATAATCCATCCAACCATATGACAATTGTAGCCAACCGTGGTCAATTGTCAAAACCTAGTGCAAATCCCTAATTGCACTCATCAGGTTATATTACGAGCGACTGGAACTTCCACATCACTCCGTTAGACACTATATGCAGGTGGTTGGTCGCTCCCAGGGGAACTGTAAGTGTGCAACAGGGGACAAAATGACCCATATCAGACTTAAACTCCCAATCGCACCCTTCAAGAGCCTATGCATGCGACTCTGCCTTCCCAGTCGCACTGAGGAATACTGCATGCGTGTGACCGGGGACAAATTATTTTGGGTCTGACTTCAAACCCTAGTGACTCCCTTCAGGTAGTTGTGTGTGTGACTTTAGCCTCCCAGTTAGACTAAGGAACATTGTGTGCCTGTGACTATGGTAAAAAATTCCCGGTGAAGTGCGTGCAACCGGGAACCAGAAACCATAGACATGTGCGATCCTCAGACCTGTAGCTTCAGACCCTTGTGTGAAATTCCTCCGTCAGACATGTGAAAACGAAAATAATAGAAGAGAGAAGAATGTGTGATCAATGTGTATCCAAATGAGCTTGAGGTCTCTTCTATTTATAGGCTTCCATGAGGGCCCACTTGATTTTGAGCCCGACCTGATCTAATGTACATGTGTATAGGGTCGACCTAATTCAATGTAAATATGAGGGGTTCATAAATTCAAAATCCAACTTCTGCTTATTGAAATGAGGTGATCTTTAGGTCGATTTTGGTCCGGACGAAAATAGGAATCTAATGCAATCATGATCTATGTCATCTGAGTTCTCCAAGGTGGAATTTGACCCTAGTTTCAAAAATTAACATTTCCTAGATACAATCATTCCCCATTCAGGGGTCATATCTACTATGACAATGTTGATGGAGAATTATTTTCCTGGATATCTATGAAAAAATAATTTTACCCCTTTCAAAATTCCACATATTTCAATCTTATCACAGTTGAGGATCATTTTAGTGGGACATTTCCTTGAAATCTGGAGCCCTAGCTTCTTCATAATACTTGAGGACACGATGTTAATAGGCTTTCCAAAGTTGAAGATGAAATTTCTTAGGGTGCGATCATTTACTCCAAAAGAAATGCAGAAGAGATTTACTCATATCCACGAACGACCTCAAAGGGATTTTTAATGTGACATTAAGGGGCTTCTTTTCAGTGACTCTTCCATGTTCTTATTTTGTCTATAGGAAACATGTTCTCTTTACTCGGGTAAAATTCTTCATCATTAGATGAATTGTCTTCCTCGACTCGTAACATGTTGATGGAGGTTTGCCTCATGGCTTGATCGAGATAAAACACAATGTTTTGGTCTTGGAAGAGACTATCGGGCTCCTTGTTTCTACTATCAAAGGCTAATTTACCTGTGAAAGCCTTGAGGTAAGCAGCTAAGGTCACTTCTTTTGGAGGGGATAAGTTTTTTGGAATGGTATGAATCTACAAAAAATCATTGTTCACAATTCCATTTGTGAATAATACTCCCATTTTCTGGATCTTCCCACTTATCAGCCTTCTAGTCACTTTGGATTGTTGATCCTAAGGCCTACACATCTACCTTACCTATGTGACACATAATTTCTCATGTAAATGTCCTTAGGGCTTGTAGATATTCCCAACTACAGTTAGAATTGTGACTAATCTAGGGCTTGTAAATCATAGCCCTCTATTATGCAATTTGACTCCTCAAATTGCACAAATCTAGGACCCTTTTTAGCAACCATTTCTATAGTGGATCCTCACTAAAATTTTTGGTTAGTTTTGTTGTTCAATCTTATGAACAGACCTTCATAACATTTTCTCCTCTTCTTGCATAATCAACCCTCCAATCTATCCTTCTCATATTGTTGTTACAACCTTCTTTACAAATTGTACACCTATGAAAACTCCCTGAGGTTTACAAGCCTTACACAAAGATCTATGCCTCCTTGTTGTAGGGTCTTGTCCCCTCTCTGTTGTACACAAGGATAGGCCACAATCCTTGTCTTCTGGATCGGATTCTGAGGACGAATCTATGCCATGGAAGCAAACCTAACTAGGGAATTGAATTATGTTGTTCAATCCTTGAACAACTCCTTCATCTAGTTATAAACTCTCCTCCACGACTCAACCCTTATCTAACAACTTCACATAGCCCTGGAACCCATGACCATCTTACTAGTAACTCTAGACAACCTGTGGACTCACTTTTAGACCTGATTCTCATTAAACTAGGCTATGTAGACCACTCTTTTTACCGTGTTGAGGTCTGAGGTTATTCTACCCTCATAGCCACAAAAATTCTAGGCGTTAGGACCTTCAACCATGCACAATAGGCTTACGACCCTCTTCCTTTTTGTCAAGATATTGATCTAGGCCTTACAGCCCCTACTCTTTCCAATGCAAGGTGCACCATATTGCATCCCTTTTCCGTGCAAGGTTACCAAGCCTTTCAACCACCTTTTCATGCCCAAAAGTAGGCCTGTGGCCCTACCCTTAGCTCAGTTAAACCTTAGATAATATAGGTATGCTATGGATAAAGAATATCTACGCTTTGATAGAAACCCTCCTCCTAGTTGCGATTCTCCTTGATAATTCTTCATTGCCTTCTTGAGAAACTCATTGCACTTGGATGGATCACACCTGGGTCTTTCTTTGCATCCCTACTAGGCCTTCAAGTCAGCCTCCTTAAGGGCTACATCTCGACCAACCTTTTGTTCAAATGAGCTCCCTATTGCTTGAATTCCTAGCCTTCCCTTAGGCCTATTTAAATATATCTTCTTTGGGCGCCTTAGGAACCCTCTAGATCTTAGGAATTTTTTCCAGTCAGAACTTAGGAAATATTAATTTAACTTTTAATTTATTTTTAGATTTTAAACCCCATTTTGGGTCTAAATCCCCTCCACTTGGGTTCTTTTCCCACAAATCCTTTTGTGACCAAAATTCACAAACTTGGACCTAGGCTTGTGGGCTACCTCCCAAGCTATACAATTCAACAAAATTCATTGTGAGAAGCTACACACATTAGAGCTGGTATATGCAGTGTTTCTTGAATGACAAAGACCATTGTGAGAAACTGATAGGTAGATATCTTGATGAAGCAATTTCTTTGTGAGTAAAGGAGGAAAAGGACCTACCAAGTGTTAGAACAAAGTGGACTGAAAGAACTTTTGTACAGGGGAATATTAAACAAATAAGTCAAGTTTTTTTCTTAGTTTTTTGGGAACATTGAGGTTCAAAATAAATTGACGACAAGCCTTATTTTTTTTGAATCAAGGCTTTGTGTTGGAAATGTAACTAGTTTCAGTCTTCATAATGTAGTTAAAATGTACTATTGATGTATTTATTACATTCATTATTATTATTTAATTCTAGTCAAAGCATGTTATTCATCCTTATAGGGTCAATTGAGTCAAATTCCGATTTGGACTTGTTGTAAGAAAAATAAAATTATTTTGATCTTGAGTCAAAGAGTCAAAATTTCATCCACAGACCAAGTCAGCCTAAAAAGGTAGCTATTCGACCTCTTGGACATGTATAAATATAAGGTAGTTTGACCTCATTCAATAACTCATCCATCACTTTGATTTATGTGCAAGAAGAAGAAGAAAATCAAAGAAAGTCAAAGGAGAGAGAGAGAAGTCAAGGGAGAGAGAAATTATTGTTTTTTGCCCTAGTTTCTGCTCACATGTGTGAAATTCATATAATTTTGTAGGCTACTATAGGGAAAAAATTTGGCCATCACTGCAAGTCTGAAATTTTCAAAATTTTGACCAAATTTCATAGAAGTTTGACCAATTTTGACTTTGTTGACTTTGACTTAGTTGGAGGTGACTTGAGATTTTGTGGTAGTCTTGGTCTTGGTTTTGGATCTTCAATATCTCACTTTTATTTGATTATATAAGAAGAGGATTCCTTGGGTTTCCCCCTTGTGGGGTTTTGCCCTGGCTTGGAGCCTAATTTCTTGTGTCTTTTTTCTCTTTGTGATCTTCATATTTTTTAAATTTTGGCAATTTCTTCATGAAGAGAATATAAATTTAATAAGAACCAAAAAAAATTCATAATTAATTATTAATCTAAGAGAAATCAATAATTATCTACTAACATCTTGGTTTCTCAACATGATATCAGAGCTTACGGGAAGAGAAGGAAGCTTGAAGATCACATTTTGTTGGCACATTTGAAGACACTTCTACGATAGTCATTGTTAGTATGAATCTTAATTCCAAGCGTATGAAAAAAGACCACTTTAGTTGCGCATAACAAACAACCCTAAGAACAAAAATGACTGCTAATATCTTCATATCTGCAGTTAGGTGATCAAGATAAATGCTGCAAAAATATAGATATATGCATTAGAAGACATTAAATAGTATAAAAAACAAGATTTGCTCCATGCATCCAATAGAAAAGAGAAGAATATATCAAATTAATTTTGTATTAATGGCACCTAGAAGGAAAACACAAGAGGGTGTTCCCGATTCTCCTCAATGAGATGGGTTATTGTAAGTCCTCAGCACTTTAGATTTAGAATTCCTCTCTCTTGATGGTGTAGAAAACCCAGACAAAAATGGAAAAATATGGCTATGATGGCGAATCAATAGCCAGACCAAAATTTTAGATCTAGTGGGATCTTTAGGCAACAGAAGATGAAAAATGAATGGGAAAACCCTTCTATTTATAACAAAATATTGAGTTAGTCTAGATATTGGTGCCTAATTAAAATATTATTAACCAAATCAAGATCCAAATTTTATGGAATATTTTTATTATATTTGTTGGAGGGAAAAGGAATTTGACTTGGGTCAAATCCCTTTATTTGTAAATAATAAATAAATAAATGATTTATTTATCATTTTAAGGATGTGGTTAAGTAATAATAAATAAATAAATGATTTATTTATCATTTTAAGGATATGGTTGAGTAATAATCAAATAAATAAATATTTATTTAATTATTTAAGGGAGATTTAGTCATATTTAACAAAGAATATTATTTAAGTACTGTTTAAATAATTATTCTTAGAAAATAATAAGATAAATAATGATTTATCTAATTAATTTCCTTGTTTTGGGTTAAATGTAACCAGGAATATTAATTAAGCTATTGTTTAACTAATTATTCCTTGAAGAAAATCAAACAAATATGGATTTATTTAATGTTTCCCCATGGGGTTTCTTGTTTAGACCATAAACAACTTAATAAAGGTGGTTTTACTAAGTTATTTTCATAGTGAATGCAATTATACTTAGGGTAAAATTGGTCTTACATGGTGTACTTGGTTCCATCTAATACTAATGGGTTAGATGACCAAAAAATGGTGTAACAAATTGTCCCCCAGCATGCAAGCGTTAGGAGCTAATCGTATGACTGCAGTATGTTGTAAGAACTCAATCACTAGACGTCGAAGGGGAAGTCAAAGAGAGAGGAGTATAAGGTAGACCAAAGTGTTGAAAGAACTAGACCTTGAGGAGGCAAGACTTACAGGTGCGACAAGTCTCTTTGATGAGTGAGTACCTGCTATAGGCGGCGGGGGAGGCATACCTATGCCCATCGAGGCAATAGTACAAACAATAAGGCGTCCGAAAAACCATGGGACGAAATAATAAAGCATACGCTGGCATAAACATGAGCCAAATGAATAACATGATAATGAATCCCACATATATATTGTGCCTGGGATAACAGCCAGGACTTTGTACAATAATATCTGAGTACATGAGATATGAATACAACCTAGATGCCCTTGTAAACAGGAAAGGGCTCTAAAAATCTGACTGATATATGCAATCAAGAAGGTGCTGCAAGCGACTAAGGGCGATATCATCAAATATATGGAGCTGCATCGAAGGCTGAAGTGAAGAAGTCATCCAGGTATGTGAGGGGCCACCTATAGGGCCACCCCCTCATGAGGGTTGAGACATCTCACACACACCTGGGAATCACCGATATCAGTTGTTGCATCATTGAACCATCAAGTATACAGATCTCGATCATGCTAAAAAGAGTTGGAGCTGAGAACCAATCAAGTCAAAGGGAAATAAGGAGTCCCTTTGCATGATTCGGGGCACTGAACAAGAGTGGAAGCTAGAACCAAGGTACACTGCCCTCTAGACCTGTCTTCTGGAATGAATGAGTTGATGTCGATAGAAGAAGGTCCGCCATAGGTGAGGAAATAAGGGATCCTCAACTAAGGCATAAGAGACAATAGTAGAGTGACTGACAGGCTGACACCAATGATGATGATGACATGGGGGGGACTGAGTAGCGAACAAACGACCTCCCTTGTTAGAGCATAAAGAGCATGGATGACTTGGCAGCGACTGAAACAACATCATGAGGGATGGGGGACAGTGGGGCTAAAGGCCGTAATGTGCGACACGAGAGAGGGACTAAGTAATGAAGGATGGAGGACTATAGCGGGATGCAAAGGGACTTGGTATAGATTCTATGAAAGCAATGATGACTCAACTTGGATGCTCTAAAAAAGGGTGACTCGATGGTGCTTCCACACACAAAAATGGTCCAATGGAGACCATAAAAGCATGAGTACAAGATTGTAACTCATGACGAAAGTCGACACGAGCGTGGAAAAGTACGGAGGCAACGTGGTGCCCCCAGTACGAGTGTTTCAAGTAAAGAAATTCAATTTTGAGGAGGAGTGAAGTGACGCTTCTTGGAAAAAAGATGTCCTGGTGAAGCATCAAATCACTAAAAAATAATAGATACCCATTTGATGGCTTTCCAATGGTACATACGATTCATCAAACTGAGCTACAGTTTGGCCGCAGCAGGTGAAAGAAAAATCAAGGGTTTTCTTTTAATAAAGCATTTTCCCTCCCAATTCAGTCATTCGCAGGTGGAGCTATGGTGAATGTAGTGAGGAGAGAAGGCCCTAAATCTTGCGGTGATTGTAGTAGACAAATCGACCGTTGGAATTGAGAGCAGTCAGCTGCAGGTAAGAGGCCTAATCCTACTCTTTCATTTCAGTGGATTGAAAGTTCAATTTAGGTACCCAGAGCTCATGAACAGGCCAGGTCACACTTTTGGGGTCTGCTCTGTGACCTGGGTAGCAGGTCCTGGGCAGAAAACTGGGACCTGTCCTAGGAAATGACCTGAACAGTGCGACCTGTCAGAGAAAGGGGTATTCAGTGTTGTTTTTGGCTGAGATCTGGGATTTTTATGGTTGAGGGGCGTAGGTGCCCCCAGGCATGTTATGGACATGCCAAAATGTGTTTAGAAAAGGGGAATCTAAGCACATTTTAATGATGTGGTGTGCCATTTGTTTTCGATATGGTTATGCAGTTTGAGAAAGGAAATAGAAGATTAGCAATCTCTTTTGGTACTGCATATATGAATCAAATGGAATTTAAGTTTCCGGGTTGGCATACATGGTGTTACTATCCCAAAGAAAGGATTTGGAGATAATGAACTGATGTTCTCCCAGAAAACCCATAGGTTGGTCAACCACAATGTCTATGAGACTGGGTTGCTGATGTAATATGAAGGAATGATGAAGGGTATCATCCCTAGAGTGATCTGAAGTGATATGGGACTCTAGAGGTTCTTCTAAATGTGGAAGAATAATGGGACTAGAGTCGACACGACTAGATTCACTAGGAGAGTTGTGGAGAATTTCTTCTCCTGGTCCCTCAAATATGGGTGCCCCCTTACCCAAACATTGGGTTTCAATGTAATGGCCACAAGGTGCATGTGGTTCGAATGCATGAGTTCGATGTAAAGGGGGATAGATAAAGTTAGGGGTGGTGGCTACTTCCATAATGTCATCATCGTAATAGAATATGGGGTGACGGATGGAAGAAATTCCACCTAACGCGGCGAAGCTACTTTACTCGTCATTATGAGAAGAGAGGTTCACATGCGCTTCGTCACAAGGGGTGACAGAAGAGTAAGCAGATAGAGGAACTACCGGTGTTGAGCCCAGGGTGGTTGCTGAAGGGAGGTCAGGCGAAACATCTAAGGGGACTTCCATCGAGTGTCTCATGGATGATGATAGATATCATATGGAGGACCAAGGATTCGTTATCTAGACATCATAAGGGGGAATGTCAATGGGAGCATTTGTGTCCTCTAGTGTTGCCGAAGCAAGATGCAAAAATAAGGGAGTAGTGGACTCATTGCATTTGGCCTCAAATTGGTGTAAGGCTTCTAAATAGGAACGATACTCTTCAAGGTGAGGAAAGAGGTGAGTGCAGTGGACATGGAAATCACACAAAGCACAAGGGTGATTTGTGCGCAATGGTTTGAGTTTCGAGATTGAATCGGGTATGGTGACATATACCTCTAGGATATCAGATTCCGGAAACTTCTCATTGACCATGGACTTGAGGTGAGACAACTCTGGACAAGTATGGGTGGCATGGCCGACAACATCACACAAATAACACTGGATGGTATGCTTTGCAGGCCGAGGAGGGGCAGGGTTTGTCGAGGTAGCCTTGTCCTTTGATTCCCCTTACGCGATTTGCCCTTCTTACCCGAAGCAGTCGCAATGGGAGGTGGTTCCTGTTGAGGTGAATGAGGCACTATTGCAGCAGGAGAATTCATAGGGACTAGTTGGACCGGAGTCAAAGCAAGATAAGGTTTGAGTTGACCAGGCGGGGTAGTGACTGCAGGATCAAGGTACCAAACGGGAATCCCAAGGGTCAGGTTAGGAAGAGAGAGGGTGGCCATAATAGGTACTGTGTACACTCCTGGTGGGGGAGTTAGGAATGGTATTTGACCAGAGGGGTAATGACCAAGCGGGACGGCTCCAAGATGGTTGAGGCTTGGAGGAACCGTTCCAGGAGGGTAAAGGGGTTCATGAGTACCAGCTGAAGGTGAAAGGCCAGGAGAATAAGGTTCAAAAGGCTTATTAGAGGACATCATGAGAATCTAGTAATCGGGGGAACCAGATGGAAGAGGTTGAGTGGCCACCTGTCCTTCAGGTCGTTGGGTAGCCACAAATCCCTGCTGAGGGAAATGATTGGTAAACACCGCTGGTTGACTAGGTGCAGGACTGGGAGGAACGGAAGGGATGGCTTGTTGTCCTCTCAATGTTGCTTGAGACTCCCATAGCTATCGCATCTGTGGCATAAGAGGAAAATCATGCGTATAATGACCATAAACACCAGAACAAGAACAAGGCTTGTTCGTACAAAGAGGCCTATCCTTCTTACGTTGAGTACCTTGTTACTAGTTTGTAGTGTTAGGAGCATTACCTTGATTAGGTCCAGGATTACCATGGGCAGCTTGATGTTGAGTTCCTTTCCTCTTCCTTTTTGAGGGAGGAGGATTATTCATGCCCTGTTGTGCGTAGACCTACCCTGGAGGGGGCGGTGGTTGCTGTTGCGGGGATTGAGAAGGCAAAGGAGGAGACAGTGCTAATGCTGGAGGAGCTGGAGCACCAGGCTGTGGATACAGATAATAAGGAGGTTGGGTAGCCATGTGGTAAATAGGAGTTTGGGCAAAAAGAGGAGGCATGCCATATCCTGGATACGTGCTACCGAGAGGGGGAAAATTGTAGGAGGTGTTGGCCCCTCCTTGAGGAAAACCATAGCCCATGGGAGGTTGAGCATATGGATTAGAGAGAGCTCCAACAATACCGTCGACGGCGTGAGATGCCCCCGGTGCGTTGGCACCAACGGGTCTAGGAAGATCAGGTAGAACGGTATAAACATAACCCGACTGAGCGTAGATCAGGTCATATTTTAATGCAATTTGGAGAGCGGCTTCTTCGGTTTGAGGAAAGTGCGATGCGACATCTTTCCTGATAGGCGACAAGAGAGATCTAAGGAACCAATCCATTTAGACACGGTCTTCGAAGGTAGGGGCTCGACATAGACTCTTTCTTCTCCGCCATTCCTGAACATGGTCGGATAGGCGAGTTGTAGATGATTGATGGAAAGAGGTCAAGAGTTCAGTACCAGTGTCGTAACGCAGGGGAAGTTGGAAATAAGACAAAAAAATTTGGGCAAGAGTCGCAAAGGTGGTATGAGAGGCAGAGGCCTAATCCACGTACCACTTAGAAGCTTCACTTGTAAGCGTTCGTTGGAAAAACCGAAGATGGACAGAGTCATCAGTAATTGAGTTAGATGAACACCACGTGTGGAAAGATCAAATATGATTTGAAGGATCTTCTCCAGCAAGGCCTTCAAACTTGGGGATGTCTGAAGGGAGCTTTGTTGGCATAGCAGGCCAACTAGCATCGTGGTGTATAGGGTCGTTTATCAACTGGTCAAAATTGAGGAGGCTGAGGCCTGCCATGAAGGGGAGCAAGAGTGCAGCTGGGGTAGTGTTCGTTGCGGTCCCACTAGTGGTATTCCCGGCAGGAGGGCTGGGGTTACCACTAGCATGAGGTCCTGCACCAGACATAGTGAAGGTGTAAGGGGGAGAACCGAAGGAGGAACGAGAAAGAGAACCAAGGGACTAGAAGAAGAGTCAGTGTGCGGACTCGGTGGAGGACTAACTCGAATCCTATACGGAGGGGTAACTCTTCCTACCATAAACTGAGGATGAAGACCAAGAAGTCTCCGGGATAAACGCCTTGGTGGCCGCAATGGTGACGACACAAACACGGCACAAAGGAAAAAGAGACCGACAAGGGCAAGGAGGTGCAGGATCAACTGATTACAATGTCGAAACAAGGGTAGAGAGGTGCAGGATCAATTGATTTCAATGTTTTAGAGTCTTTGCTTGGCGGTGTTAACCAAGCCCTTTTTCGCATAGGGTGTGTGTGTAAAAGTGTGTAAATTTTAATTTTTAAACCCAGACGTTTGTAGAGAAAATGAAAAATGTGTTGTATAGCTGCAAATGAACCTGCAAATAACAGTATATAATCCTGCAAAAACAGAAAATAAACAGCTAATAATGCAACGATCTAAACCCAAGGAGGCGGGCTTCTCAACAATTAGTCTATAGGTGAGCAAAAAACTAATCAAAACAAATTAAAAAGCCCAATAGATCTAAGGTCAGGAGGGACAGGGATCTAAAGTACAAAATCGGATGGAAAGTGGTGCAGAAACAACAACAGATATGAGGAGAAATTGCTACAAAAAGAGGTGGCGAAATGCTATCTCTAGGAGGGAAGCGGAGTGAACCGTAAAGGAAAACCCAAACAAAGATAAATGAGGTGATTTGGATGGATAACAAGCCGATCTGAAGTGGATCTGAAGGTGAGGTATCAGATCTTAAAAAATGGCTGAAGACTCTGAAATTTCAGACAACCTGCAACAGCAAAAACTCTTCCACAAAAAGTGGAGGGTATTGTAGCCCTAGGGGGCTAGGTTCCCACTTAGTTGAGTGAAACATAACAAGTACAAGTCCAAAACAGGTGGAGACGGAGGTTAGACAACCCTGAACAGAGGCTCAGACAAACCTAGAAAACTTTCAGAAAAATCCCTGCAAAAAGTTCAGGTCACAGTTTCTAACCTGTTTTCAGCGGAGGTCACAGTTTTTGGGCTGAAAATTGCGCCCTAAAGGTCTAGGTCACAGGTTATAGGCCAAAAAGTGCAACCTGCTCTTCCGGCACTCTTAGCGGTAGGTTTTAGAAAAAGTTGTCATCTCAGCTGCGGCTGATGTCTGTCACCTGCGCAATAGATCCGAAAACACATGGAAGTCAAAATTTTTATTGTTTTAGGGTTTATAGGTTAAAAACAACATCAAGAAAAGCAAAAACAAGGGGTTGAAGAGAAATTTTAGAGTTTATAGCAGCTGGATATGCAAGGATCAGAAAAATGACAGAGGTCGTAATCGTAAACCCGTGTGGAGTCGCCAGTTGTTAGTATGAATCTTAATTCCAAGCATACGAAAAAAGACGACTTTAGCTGCGCATAAGAAACAACCCTAACAGCATAAATGACTGCTAATATTTTCAGATCTGCAGTTAGGTGATCAAGATAAATGCTACAAAAATCTAGATCTATGCATTATAAGACATTAAACATTAGAAAAAACAAGATTTACTCCATGCATCCAATAGACAAGAAAAGAATATATCAAATGAATTTTATATTAATGGCACCTGGGAGGAAAACACAAGAGGGTGTTCCCGGTTCTCCTCAATGGGATGGGTTCTTGTAAGTCCTCAGCACTTCATATTTATAATTCTGCTCTTAATGGTGTAGAAAACCCAGACAAAAATGGAAAAATATGGCTATGATGGTGGATCAATAACCAGACCAAAAGTTTAGATCTAGTGGGATCTTTAGGCAACAAAAGGTGAAAAATGAATGGGAAAACCCTTCTATTTATAACAAAATATTGAGTTAGTATAGATATTGGTGCATAGTTAAAATATTGTTAACCAAATCAAGATCCAACTTTTATGGAATATTTTATTAAATTTTTTGGAGGGAAAAGGAATTTGAATTGGGTCAAATCCCTTTATTTGTAAACAATAAATAAATAAATTATTTATTTATCATTTTAAGGATGTGGTTAAGTAATAATAAATAAATAAATGATTTATTTATCATTTGAAGGATATGGTTGAGTAATAATCAAATAAATAATGATTTATTTAATTATTTAAGGGAGATTTAGTCATATTTAACAAAGAATATTATTTAAGTAATGTTTAAATAATTATTCTTAGAAAATAATAAGATAAATAATGATTTATCTAATTAATTTCCTTGTTTTGGGTTAAATATAACAAGAAATATTAATTAAATTGTTGTTTAACTAATTATTCCTTGAGGAGAATCAAACAAATATGGATTTATTTAATGTTTCCCCATGGAGTTTCATGTTTAGACCATAAACAACTTAATAAAGGTGGTTTTACTAAGTTATTTTCATAGTGAATGTAATTATACTTGGGGTAAAATTAGTCTTACATGGTGTACTTGGGTCCATCTAATACCAATGGGTTAGATGACCAAAAAATGGTGTAACAGTGATCTCACTCTTAATACAAACTTACTTTAGTGACATTGGAGGAAACCATTTACAGAAGGTATACTTGAAGATATTCTTGCAGGAAAAAGAAGAAGATCCAAGGATCATCATGTTTTGTAGCAGTCATCATTCACCTTTGAAGAAGGATGTTATAACAACTATCTCTCTACCTTGAAGATATCATTCAAGGCTCTTGAAAACATTGACAATCTCCTGTTCATTCATCATCCATCATTGAAGAAGTCATTATAGAAGCCTGAATACATTATTATAGTATCCATCCTTTAAGACATCACTATAGCAACCATCACTCAAGAACATATTTGGAGACTCTTGGAAGCACCATTAATATTCTTCGAAGGAATATTACAGCAACCTCTTCTCCTTTGAGAAGTAAGTTCTTCACTATACTCTATGTCTCAACCTCCTAGACAAATGGCATCTACTTGTAAGGAAGGAAACAAACTTGATGGAGCTTCTAATTCCAAAGCCTAGGAAAGGAGAATTGATTTGGTTCTTATAGAAAACTAAGTCATGGATTTCATTTTAAGAAAAGTTCTAGAACTAGATAAGGACAAGCCTAAAAAAGTGGCCAAGTACAATAAGGGAGAAATTAGTGCTCAAAGTATCCTCTTTGAATCTATCAAAGATCATGTTATCACCTTTCTTCCAGATTTGTCCAATCCAAAGAAGTCTATGACAAATTGGTGAGATCATATTCTGTCAATACTACAGGTCAGAAAATATCTTTAAGGAATCAACTTTATAGAACAAGGATATCAAAAGATGAATATGAATTAATCACTTTTGTACTCAATGCTCTACCTCCATGTTGGATTGGTTTTGTAAGTAGCATCTATGCAAGAAAATAAACACCAACATTTGAATAACTTTGGGCACAATGTGTTCTATAAGAAGCAAGGTTAGAAGCCAAGGATGACATCGAACCCAATAATTAAAATGCTCAAGATTTCACTGTTAGATCAACGAAGCAGATTCGAAGTTTTGGAAGATTTGAACCTCGTCATAAATACAATAACAACAACAACAATTAACAAGGTGGAAACTAAGACATGTCTAAAGTGCAATGCTTTGGTTGCAATGAACATGTACATTATAAAATAGTTTGTATCAAGGACCCTAAGAAAAAGAAAAATAACAAGAGGAATGAGAGAGGTGAAGCACATGTTGCAAAAGATGAAGAAGACGAGAAGAAACAGGAGATTGAAGACAATCACTTCTATCATTGAATAAATTGACAAATACTACGTTTTCATTAGAAAATGGCAGTTAGAGTGGTAGTTCAATTACATTTGTGTAGAAGATCCTTGGGATTTGCAAATTACAATTTCATGAAAAATAAATTTTGAAGAAGCATATAGCATTGGAAGAAATATATTATACATGGAGTTCTAAAAGGGACACTCAATTGCATATCTTCACATAGAGTTGAAAGCAGTCATCACATCATCCAACTAGCCAAAATAGAATAGTTTGGGTCATCAAAAGTTGTCTACACATCATTCCACATTCATAAGTATTCTACAACCACCGAAGCAGTTGGTTTCATCATGAAGATTTATAGATAGTCATCTAGAAATCAATAACTACAAGATTCAAAATGGAAACAAAACAAGAATAGAGTCAAGGTCATTATGCAACATGATAGAAGTATCTCCAACATGATATTTCGTTTTAAGCACCAAGTCTAGTGATACTACTAAATTTCAACATTTGAAGATTCAAAGGAACATAACATAAGTATATTTATTGAAGAATAGTCTAGAAGCAGAATAAATGAGGTTACTCTTATCACATAGAAGGAATCTCATTATCCTAGATTTCATGGACATCACCTTAAAAGAAGTTTGAAGAAGTAAGTTTTGTTCAAAGAAGTCAATTAATTGGAACCTTGGAAGGATAACAAGAGGACTCATATCTTCAAAGGGAGTTGAAGGAAGAACATGACAAATTTAGATAAAAAATGTACTTGGGAAAAGAGTTAATAGCAAAAGCATAATATCTTGGTCAAATAGTTGAAAAGGAAAGTCGATACTCTTTTAGATGGTTGCTTAACATATGGAAGCAGAACAAATATTTCGGCATAGCTTATGATTGTTATTCAACGTGAAGCTAAGTAATGCAATGGAAGACCTCAGAGGGAGTCAAAAACAAGGATTGACATAAATAATCCTACAACTTGACTGGAGGATATATATCAATTAATTTTGGTAACTCTGATAATGAAGAATGACATCAATAATGCTTGGGATATGATATGGCTTCTAGGAAGAATATATATTAGAAGTGTGTACACTATAGAGGTAGGAAACGCAGTGAACTGATATAAGAAATTATGAGAAATTTTTTTGATCACTTGATGATATGTTGGATTTGATATTGATAAAAATAACTTCACCCACCTCAAATAAAAAGAGGGAGCTACAATTGGTTCTACATTGATTAATTTCTCAGGTATTGTGGTTGGTATAGATACTACTGATGATCGCGAGTTGATATGATTACTTGCAAAAGTGTGAAGTAGATTTTTGAAAGGCTTGTTCAAATAGCTATAAAGAATGTTTCGGCTCCTTGAGGCATTTGATAAATTACCTAATGCATAAATATTTTCAAAGAACCAAGAAGCTCAAAGTGTTTTATGATTCATGGCATGATGCAGGATGAAGTCTTGTGGTAGCAGTATGTCTCCATTGATGAAACAGGAATTCGATGTATTGATTATATTCAATTATACGAAAAAGGAATGGGACAAGCTTAGGCTTGTGGTTAGTTCTCCCTATTTGAAAGGGAGAGAGGATTTCCTCCCTGGTTGAGAGAGAATGAGGGTGGACACCGTATTGTCCTTATGTCATGTACTATGGCCAAGATTAACAGTCGTAAGCCTAGTGGTGGAATTGGTAAGGAGAATGGTGGATTGGATAAGCATCTGGGACTAGTATTCTTTAAGGATTTGTATCCGAGATAAGAATAGTCGTGAGGACCAATGTTATTTGAGGATGGGTATCCAATATATGAATAGTCTTGTGAGGGCATACCTAGTGAACCACTGGATTGGGTATGTGTCCAGAGAGGTGGTGGTGTCCAAATTTATGCCTCTCAGCACTGTGCTATGATCTAGTGGATAGATAGATCTTGATACTAAAGGCCTTGCTATTTTTTACAATGTTGGTTATGATGATGCTTATCAATACAAACCCTTCTTATGAGAATATTTCAATTTGGGAGAATCTGGTTGTGTCATTATGAATACCTCCCTAGTTAAGAGGGATTGTTGGAAATGTAACTGGTGTTGGTCTTCATATTGTAAGTCAAATGTTCTATTGATGTATTTGTTATATTAATTTTTATTATTTATTTCTAGTCAAAGCATGCTCTTCATGATTATAGGGTAAATTGAGTAAAAAAAAATATTATGAATCAAAGAAATGTAATTAAGTAGTCCCATTTGGACTACTTGTAAGAAAAATAAAATTATTTCTATCTTGAGTCAAAGAGTCAAAATATCATCCACAGACCAAGTTAGCCCTCCCTGGACAAATCATACTAAAGATGCGGTTATTCAACCTCCTAGACATGTATAAGTATAAGACAATTTGACCTCATTCACTCACTCATTACAAGAAAAAAAGACATTGGTGAGGGGTGAAAAATGTCACCATAAGCTCATTGGTGAAGGTCAAAAGAGCCTTCGTCATCAAAAACTAAATTTCACCAAAGGTGACGTCGCTGAAAGTATAGGTGTTGCGGTGGCATTCAAGGTTCGTCACCAATAATGATTTATAATGACGGATAATGATCGTCACCATTTCATATGAGAAATGATGATAGACAATAGCCTTCGTCACAAAAAATTGAACGTCACCAAAGGTGGCATCGCCGAAAGTATGTGTTGTGGTGACATTCAAGGTCTGTCACGAATATTGATTATAATGAGGAATAGTGACCATCACCATTTCATATGAACAACAATGATTTTTTGTGATGGACCTTTCATGGCCGTCACTATTGGTGCATATATATGGTGACATTTGTTGACCATCACCATTTCATATTTGGTGAGGGTCAATAAATGTCATGATAAGCTCATTGGTGACATCAAGGTCCATCAATAATAATGAATATAATGACAAACATTGACCCTTGCCATTTCAGATCAATAACAACGATTTATGGTGACGGATCTTTCATTGTCATCACTATTGATGTGTATATATGGTGGCATTCGTTGACCGTCACAATTTCATATTTTGGTGAGAGTCGAAAAATGTCACCATAAGCTCATTGGTGATGGTCAAAAGAGCATCTGTCACCAAAAACTGATCACCTCCATTCCCTATGAATATCAAGGCACGATGGAATCGAACCACCAACCTCCTGCTTGTAAAGCAGGTGCTCTTCCATTGAGCTAGCACCCTTTAAAGAATTCGACTTTTAAAAATTATATCTTGAAACCTTTATAGATTATAAATTCTACAACTTTCAATAAATTAAAGTCTTGACAATCTTTTACTAAACAAGCAAAACCTCTGTGTTTCTTTTGCCATGCCTGAAAACCATGGAGATCCCTAACGATAGTAGAATAAGATATGTGCCTACTGCTCAAGAACACATTCCTTATTAACCATTCTTACCTGACAGAAACTAAAGAGACAACACAACATCAGCATACACAAAATTCCCTACCGATATATAATCATAACTTAGCTAAAAAATCTCAAAGATGTTCTTAATTAATAAAAATTTTATTTGGAAATCCTGTTTCTTTATATTTAAAAAAGACTACGTTGTATAACACTTCTTTCCATTTATCCAGAAAATTATATCATAGAATATGTCACACAGTAGAAATTGTGGTACATAAAGTAAAAGACAAATTTTCTCAAGAAAATAGATTTAGAAAAGAGCTTTGAAAACTATATGTTTGTCATCAAATCTTTAATTAGTTCAACAACAGACTAGTTGGAGTTTGAAAAATTAATATCATTCATAGGAAAAGAATAAGAGAATGGCTAGACTCGTTATTCATACAAATATTAAAGTTAGTCACTATTTCCATTGCAGATAACTAAAATTTGGGCAGTGGTCTAACATTTAGAGATGATTAGCGGGGTAGACTCGTTAATACCATCATTTTTTTCCACTGTTTGTCGTGTCTCTGGATCCAAATCAGATTTCTAGCTCACCCTTTAAAACACAATTCTACCACTCAATTTGATTTTGTTTTGTCACAAGAATTAATAGGACCTTCCCAAACTTTGTATTAAATCAATCAATAACCATCCATCAATGATATAAAGAATAACAAATACACAACAAAGGCTAAATATGTGCTTGATGTATACCTATGTTCCAGGACTCATCTAACCTTACTAGTGCAAAGAGCTCACCTTGAAAAAATAACATCCACGTGGGGTTTACAATTTTTTTTTTTAAATCAAGCTCCCAATAAACCAATCAAAATATGAACATCCTTTTAATCAATATAATCTCTGACTTAAAATAAAAATGGCCTAGAATTGAATTTTATATCAACCATGTCAAGTAACTTAAATCAGGTGAGAAATAATGGCTATGAATATTGGATTAGTGAAATAATTGATCTAATAAAGCTCAAAATCAAACAGATGACTTACAACTAAGAAACACAAATAAATGACTTACAACTAAGACATGAGGTTTACCTTTCAACCTTGTCATTAGATAACTCTTCTTTATGCACAGACCATTAAACTTTTCTTGGTACCAGGTGGAAGTGGTATTGTAACATTAACCTTTGATATAGTCTGTGTCCATGACTACTTCTCAAGATCCGCTCCATTACCAGCATTTGGGGCTCAATAAGATACATGTAAAAACCATCAACAGGAAAATGAAATCTACATCCTTGTAAAAAAATGGGAGGAAAATAAAATCGACAAATTGAAACAGATTGTAGGATAACTCATTCCTGCAACATGATTATCTTTTCATGAACAATAAAAAAAGAAATCAGGAGAAACTTAAATTTTGCCACATTTTCACAATCATTTCCTTTTGCATATTCTATGAGAAATTGATGAAAAAATTTAGCTAAATCTTGTCAACATCAGGATTGTAGTAAAACATAAAGGAACAACTCCAACACAAATTATATAATCCTAAACATAAGTATAGATTTTATACATATAGGTATTTATTCAAGACATTGCATTTTGTGAAAATCTGGAAGTTTAGCATTATAAATAGCATGGCATTGTTGTTGGTAAGGGGGAACAAGCAGGATATCGGTATAGTCCAACGAAGAAACATTAGAGACCACTGTGTTATAGAAAGTACCAATGACAAAGTTTGCAACACAGTGTTGTGAGACTATAGGGCAAGGGCCCTCTTTTTTCACCCATCCCAATTGGTAGGGGGACGGGTGAGGGGTTGTGGGTAGGTTGAGGCACTGCACAAAGTCCTTCGTGATCTTTGAAATAACACAATTTATGGTACCATTGCCTTACCACTATATGTTGAGTATTTACGAAGTCTAGTCAGGGATTTCTTCAAATTTCAAAGTCCAAACAATCATATAACCCAAATATGTAGCCTAAAAAATCTCAGATTTGAAAAGTAGATAACCTAAAGACGTAGAGTATATATCTCACATTTATATATCCTAATTTCCAGACATTAAAATGACACTTTTTAGCATACTATTGTGAATTCAACCCAAAATGCTAGAAGAAAAGTATTGATGGTTATTTTCTTGATATATAAGTTTTATACATGCATTTACTTAAACAGTTAGCTTGCAATCTCAAGTATATCTAAGGATTCACACAATATGTTGCATCTTTAGTGCTGGTGTGTGAACAATGTCATAACAATACTTCTAGCTATAAAACAAACATTTCAAGCTTGCCTATGTTGTATGATATAAAACATTTGTCCTTCAAACAGAGTTATGAGATACATAACCACTTTCACCCTTAAGAAAAAATGTGGCTATAAATGCATGGTGAACTCTCTTAGCACAAATATGCTCTTAGTATGGTATTGGATTCTCAGACTAGTGCCATGTTTAGGGGCGCCAAAGACTTTAGATTTTAACTATGATATGGTGCACGCTAGGCTTCAGGACAACATATTTTTTAGGAATTTCATGTTGGGAAACCTCCAAATATGTTCCCACAAAAACTCAAGTTAAATGAAAACATTTTTTTTATAATGGTTGTGATTCATATGTATTCACATTAATATATATGTTTTTTCCTAAATTTGAATCATTTATGTATTTTTGGACAACCAATTTTTTGATCCGGTTTTTATCTAGCTCTGATTGAATTCACATTTTTTAGGTTAACCATTTGATGACTGCTCTAGTTCATGTAATTAAATAGAGCATAAAAGATAAAGTGGTATTTGTGTGTTCATGAGTGTTGCATGAATAAGTAAGATGGGAGTTACAAAAATCTTCAGCTATGCCCAATTGGAAAATTGGACTGTCTCAAATGTAAGAAAATGTGTAATAGAATATCCTAAATTTAGAAATAAGATTATTGTGATATGTGATTAGGGAAAAAAATTCAATTCGATCATGGATAAATAAAACTCCAAGTTGAATGAAATATCACAAAACATTGTGGCAAAAAAATTAGTATGTATGTCATATTTTTGCTCCTCTTCTTCATGTGGAAGGCATAATAATTTTATAAAAATAATGAAAATCTAAACTAGGGACATGTTGGAACCCAACAATTATCCTTGTCTGTATATAGTGAGAGAGTAATCACAGTCCATGAGATAGTAATTATGTCCATGTGAAATCATGATAGTGCTTGGAATGACAAGCAAACCACTAATAGTGACTCATGATAGTTGTAAATGGTCATAAAGATATAAATAGAACCATATTGGCATTTCCATGCAATTGAACCATATTTACAGTTCCTCTTATGATTATGGATTCATCCAAATGCAATAAATTAAGAAATTGGTTAGAATCGTCCAAGCTTGCTGCTATGTGAAAACAAAGTCAAGAATCTACAACTCAGAATAAGCATAAATAAAGGTTTAGGTAGGTAATACAATGCCAGGAAACTATCCAGGAAGACATATTAATTTGTATAATGAATTTTGATAAAGAAAATCACTTTCTCAAAATAGAATATACTATAAAATTCATGTTTTTCACCAACACAAGAAAATGCAAAAACAAGGGATATCTTAAAGGCTGCAAATGCATGTCTTTGTCCTCTGGAAACGTCGTTCATCATCTTCCTCAGATTCCATTTGTTCTTTCAGATAAAGCAGATCATCATTCTAAAGTTGCATTTTCCTCTAAAAATGATGTCTTTGTCAAGCAATCTCAAATATCCACAACTAAATTCATAATGACACTTTGGAATCTCACTGTTCTTAGTACTCAAACAAATGCATCCATAGAAGGATGTATCGAAGTATTTTAACAATCATTATTTGTTGCTAATTGAGAAAGTTTGAGTCCAATAAAAAGATAAATCATCAAAAATCCTTAGAGATTGAGTATGATTATACACATTTTGCTTGGTCTATCTCAGGCACTTGAGAGGATAAATTAATATTCTCTCCAACCAAGTTCAATTGTGGCTTGTGAAGTGATTGCTCCTCATGAGACAATTGCTGATTGGTACAAAATTATATATTCTTCGAATATGATCTAACTATGAATATGTAAGTGTTCAACCATCTTATTGAGGACATTGCATTTATGAAAATTTGGAAGTCAAATCTTTGAAATAACATAATTTATGGGAGTGACAACATATGCAAGGCAGTGGTAAGCTCGAAGTCAAATCTAAAATAACACAAATTCCAAAATAACTTAGGGTTTATAGTGGCTCCACCAAAGATACTCTGACATTGAGGTTTTTCTCATGGTTATTTTAGATTGTTGGAGCTAGGGTTTCTCTTAGTTTTCCCTATCTAGGGTTTTCGAAAGCATGGAGAATTATATGATAGGTTGTGATTGTGTACATGAGTTTCATTTCTTCTTTATATATATGAAGTTTTCAGGTGAATGCTCCAAGAAATCCAAGCACCTTAAGACAAAAACACATAAAGTACAAAGAAGATTGAATGAGAGAGAGAGAGAGAGTGGCATTGCTCTTACATCCCTAACCCAAGTATGAAAAGGAATATGCACAAGTGCATGATCGACTATAATAACAACTCACCCTTTCCTCTATTTATATGAGAGGTAAAGGGGCTTTACAATCACAAGTGCACCTAGTCCACTACAAGCAAACTTGAAAGACACAAGTAGGTCCAACCATGTGAAGCACTCTACTCTACGTGACATGTGTCAACATCAAAGGTGACAGTGATTAATAGGCAAGCCTTCCATGGCATGAGCACTACTCCCCAAGGTCCAACAATCCTCCAAAGGTCCTAAGTTCCAATGCATCTCCAAGGTCATGTGTATCCCTAAGGATAATGCATATCCAAGGTAATGTATCACCTTAAGGACTCCCACACCTACATATCCACTCCCTCAACCCAAGAGTTCACATGTCAAGGGAGTTTGTGTGCTCATGTTGATTTTGGGAGGTTTTTGTCATGGCGAAATACCCAAATCTACTCCAAGTACACAAACTCCCTTCATGCATCAACAACATGAAGGCACCAAGCTCCATACTTATCCAACACTTCGAGAAAGAATGTCTTTCAAACATCCAAACAAGGTCTAGCAGCAAACAGTAAACCACCTCCAATGTTCAAGTCCATCATGGAAGAGCATGTGCCAACCATACACTATGCACCCCACATCTCATGAAGCACCCACAAGGCCCAAACATGGTGTAAACATTTTCAAAGTAACCCGAAAAGCTAAAAATTATGTATCTCTCATCATAAAATCCTTTGTAACTACATGCATATTCAGTTACAACTTTCACTCATAAGTGTCACTAATCAAAGTTTCTAACTCCTCTTTTCTACAAAATGTGGGAAGACTAAATATAAAATTACCATTATACATGTATAGGTTTTTTATGAAGGCGGTATGAAAGAGACCATTTGGGGCAAGGGCAGGAATCAAGCTCCATACTGCCTCGGTCCTAAGTTGGCATCCATACCTTGACAGAGTTGTTTGTGAAGTGCGCTATTGCATGGATTTTGGAAGAGAGTATTTGGGGTAAAGGCAACATCCATACTGTTGTTGATTTGACCTGAGTTGGCATCCATACCTTCTCATAAGAGTTCCTTTGTAGCATACTTACCTTTTGGGTTAGTCAATTACAAACTACTTCCTCCTAGAATTTACATTTGTTCTTCAAAGTCATTATCCAGTTCTCGTTGAAATAACTAGTATTTTTTGTCGTTGCTTGTCCCCATCTATTAGCTATTATTTTGTAATTATTCAACTTTTTTCTACAATTAGGCCCTTCTTAATTTCTGATTTTTGGTCTGCTTTATTTTTCAGATTTCAGATCTAGTTCCAGAATTTTTGGATATCAAATTTCAATTATAATAGCAGAAGTATGGGTTGGCTCGCATCATTAGTATTAGAACCTCAATTAATAGCAGATTCATATCATATTTTTTGTTACACTTCAGATTAGTTACTTATGTTCACCAATCTGTTTATCTATCAAGGAATACTTGTAAGCAAGATAGAGCAAAGAACAGCTCAGATATATTGTCACCAACATACACATCAACTCAGATATATTGTCACCGAGAGAGAGTAGCACCGCTCTTACATCCCTAACCCAAGTATGAAAAGGAATATGCACAAGTGCACGATCGAATATAATAACAACTCACTCCTTCCTCTTTTTATATGAGAGGTAAAGGGGCCTTGCAATAACAAGTGGACCTAGTCCACTACAAGCAAACTTGCAAGACACAAGTAGGTTCAACCATGTGAAGCACTCTACTCTACGTGACATGTGTCAGCATCAAAGGTGACAGTGATTAACAAGCAAGCCCTCCATGGCATGAGCACAACTCCCCAAGGTCCAACAATCCTCCAAAGGTCCTAAGATCCAATGCATCTCGTAGGTCATGTGTCTCCTTAAGGACAATGCATATCCAAGGTAATGTGTCACCTTAAGGACTCCCACACCTACATATCCACTCCCTCAACCCAAGAGTTCAAATGTCAAGGGATTGTGTGTGCTTGTGTTGATTTTAGAAGGTTTTTGTCATGGTGAAATACCCAACTCTACTCAAACTCTCGTCATGCATCAACAACAAAAAGTCACCAAGCTTCATACTAATCCAACACTTCGAGGAAGAATGTCTTTCAAACATCCAAACAATGTCTAGTAGAAAACAGTAAACCACCTCCAAAGTCCAAGTCCATCATGGAAGAGCATGGGCCAGCCATTCACTATGCATCCCGCATCTCATGAAGCACCCACAAGGCCCAAACGTGGTGTAAACATTTTCAAAGTAACCCGAAAAGCTAAAAATTATGTCCCTCTCATCGTAATATCCTTTGTAACTCCATGCATATTCAATTACAACTTTCTCTCATAAGTGTCACTAATCAAAGTTTTCAACTCCTCTTTTCTACAAAAAGTGGGAAGACTAACTATAAAATTACCATTAGACATTAGAGTATAGGCTTTTTATGATGGCAATATGAAAGAGACCATTTAGGGAAAGGGCATGAATCGGGATCCATAAGGTAAATTTGAGCGTCAATTGTTTCATTAGTTCTTACGGTAAATGTGCTATTGTGCACATGCAGATATCGAAGTCTACTGAGTCAGTGATCTCATCATTTATAGACTAATGGGCTACGTATCATTGTCATTTATAGTCCAAAGCTATAACTGATTAAATCATATGATATATCCAGCAAAAATATCTAAGAGATGCCATCATGTTCAGACAATTCACTCAAGGGGGACAAGGATAAAGAACATCATGCTCTGCCAGCTTTTCAAATCCTTCATCTCAGAATATAAAGAAGTAAATTAAACCAATTACATAATCAGAAACTTTGCTCTTGTATGGTATGCTACGAAACTATTATAAGAGTTTAGCTTGTCTTTAATATAAATTTCATTGCCAATAAAGAAATTGCGCAGCTAGTGCATTTGAAGCTGCATTCTTTACTTTTCAGAGGAAAAAACGCTAGTTTATATTCATTTGAAACGTTGGAAAAAAATCGTCACTGGCCACCTATTCGAACCTCTCACTCCAGGGTTTCCTGTCTAGGACCTGACCTATTGGTTGGGCTCACCTCTTGTCCATTATCTTGGACTGGACCTATTTGTTTGGTGGGCTTCTCCTCGAACTCAATACCTAAATCGAGACTAGCAGAAGGTTTTCATTTCTGAATCATATAATCGGCAAGGAAGGCTCAGTCGTACCCAATAGTTCATACGTGGTGATACCTGGAAGAATTCATAAGGTAAGGCAGTAAATAAGGGTTTATAGCATGAGCCTTAAGAGAAACCCTAAATCCTCAAAGAAGAATAAACAGAGGAAATAAAGATTGTTATCAAAGGCCTGAGAGAATATTTCTGATAATGGATTGAAAAAGAAGAGGCATCTCATATCAACATCATACCTGTAAAACAGAAACATAGCTTTCATTTTATTATACATTTTTTTGTCTTTTACGCTAGAGAAAGCTATCTAAAAAGTATAGAAAATTGTTTCTCTAGACCAATGAACTTGAATCTTGGCATTGTATTTGTTTTAATGTAAGCTTTGTTTTCCTTTTTTCCAAATGAAAATAGATAGATCTAGAAATAACATTTATATATGTTCTGATTCCATTCCCTATTTCCCTCCCAGGTCCAAAAGAAATAACCTGCCCGAAATGATGTTGTGGTTGGTCTATTTCTAGAGCATTTATCGAGGGGAAATGGATACTCATTGCCTATAATACTATCACATGTCCTCTCTTTATCCCTATTTGTTCGACCTCCCTATGGTGCCTTTGAGACTCAGCCGAATAGAACGCTCTCACCTCACCAACAAGGGTGTACGAACATGATATTCTATGTTAACCCAATCTTGCTCGCTCGGATATGGGGATGAAGAATAATCCATCCCCCTCAGTTTGATGCATCGCAACAGAAGCCATTCTTGCACGATGCCATAGAAACTTGTCCCTCACAACAAATAGACTATGTTCCCTCTACTTTTCTCTAAATATTGTAGCAATGTTGGCCTTGTCAAATTTCTTAGCTGCTGATTCTTTCAATTCAACTTCACTGGAGGTTCTGCTTAAAATTAAACTAGAATTGGAATTGCTTATTAATATACGTAGCTTGAGGCGCACTTCACTTCACCACTATTATATGAAGCAGACCAACCCTATTTATTTAGGTCATAAGGGCAGGCAGATTGTGCAACAACTCGACGTGGTTCAATGTCCAACAGCGTTGAGTGACATATAAGTAACTGGAGAATGAGTGTTATTATGACAAGTCGGAAAATTGATTGATAACGTAGAGAACAATATACAGTAATTGACAGATTGACTGCCTGTTTCTTGCCATTTGTGGTCATATAAGGGTTTAACAATAAAGAAGGTGGAGCCGGAAGTGAGTCAATTGACTCAATTAGGATGGAACTAGATGCTCTTTCAGAAGGAAGCGTTAACCTTTGCTTTTAGGTGTGATTCTTTGCCTGTGCACATAGAGAGACAGATATGTGTGCCACTCTAGACTCATTGGTTGTGCAATATTTGAAGCATCAACATCGACAATTCCATGCTCCTCTTACCACTCTTCCTCCATTATCTTTGTTGCATCCACATGTATGTCTTGAACCTAACAGAGCTCTAGATGCACCTTTTAACACAGTAGGACGGTTAAGAACACAATATGGTGGAATGCATGGACATAGGCGTGATCGACAATTTGTTTTTAGCCATTCCAGGCCTTTGCATACATGTCGTGATTTGAATTCAATTACATTTTTTGGAAATTATACACGTATTTCTACTGGAAGTCATGCCGGAGAATTGAAGATCTTTGATACAAACAGTGGAAATGTTCTAGAAAGCCACTCTTGCCATCATTCATCGATAACTTTGGTTCAATGTACATTGCATGAAACTGGAAGTTGGTCCACTGATGGAAGTCACCTTTTACTATCATCCTGTAATTATGATGTTCGCCTTTGGGATTCTTCTGCGCTTGCAAATGGTCCATTGCATGCATTTGAAAACTGTAGAGCAGCACGATTCAACAACAATGGAAGTATGTTTGCAACAATTTCATCGAAATCTTCTCGTCGAGAAATTCTTGTTTATGATGTTCAATCTTGCAATCTTGAACAAACGTTGTCTGACAGTTTCTTCAGTTTCATCTGGGTCTATCCGTATGCATGCACAATCGCTTGTCCATTTCAGTCCTTTGGATTCAATGTTGTTATGGAATGGTATTCTTTGGGACCATCGAGTTTCATGTCCTATACACCGCTTTGACCGGTTCACCGACTATGGTGGTGGTGGCTTCCATTTAGCTGGAATGAGGTTATTATTAATTCAGAGGTCTGGGACTTATAAAAATTTAAGCTACTTCGAAGTGTACCATCTCTAGATCATACTTCTATCACTTTTAATTCTATCAGAGACATCATATATGCGACATTAAGGAGAAATCTAGAAGATTTTATGTCTGCTTTAATTACATGCAGAGCTTGTCATCCTTTATTTGCAACATTCCGCACAATGGATGTTGTCCACTTTTCAGAGATTGCAACAACTGTTGTGGATCGTTGTGTCTTGGACTTGGCAATGGAACCGACAGATTCATTTATAGGTTTAGTTGCAATAGATGACAATGATGCAATTGATTCATCTGCTAGGATTTATGAGGTTTGGAGGCGAAGACCAATAGATGATGACTCGGATCCTGATGATGGGTTAGAGACCGAGGATGAAGATGAGGGTGACTCAAATACTGATGAAGATGTTGGTGAAGATGGTTTAGATGTTGATGGAGAAAGTGATACAGATATTAGCAACAATGAAGATGATAGCATTGATGAAGGTGAAGATGGTGATTTTGATAGTAACGAGGACGATGATGGTGTGGGTGGGGGTATCCTGCGAAAAATCTTGGATGATGAGGGGAGTCAAGGAATGGGGCCATTCAATAGTGATGAGGATGGTTCTCTGGGTGAATTTGATGAAGAATTTATGATCTTAGAGATTTTTTGTGTTGATAATGATTGATATGCTACAGAGGTTGTTGTTGTACATGTATCACCTGCGGATCATGTGTTGTATGCTCTGTAATATGAGCAATGGAAAAAATCTTGATCATGAGGTCAGCTATTGAGGATGGGTTGATGGTTGTAGAATTTATGACAATTATTATTTAGAATGAAGACCTTTGTATAACATTTAGTTTTCATTGTTATCGATGGAAAGTACCAACTAAATCCAGCAATTAGATTGTTCATGGGGAACCATCAAAATTCCAAGTTACAGCATTTTATCTAAAAAAGAGAGACATATATCTTTATCTATGTGTCCATCTATTGATCCATCTTATCTGCACTCGGATAAGTCCCTTTCATTCCCCGACTATATCGGATGAATATCGGAAATGAGTCGACCAACCATTCCAGATCTAGATCACAGTGTTTGGATGAACAATAACGAGTGCAATATACATCATTAAAGTGTTTTGTTTCCGTCTACAGCCACGGACGAGCGAAAAAGGACAACATTACCATTTCCCACCACCGATTATGCATTACTCTATAAGTATTTTCCTTTCCCAACCTTTCCTATTCCCATACATCTCTCTGTCGAATCGCTTACGTAGAATTTTTCTCTCTTCCTAGGAATATATGATGAGGTGAAAAAGGTGTGGCGATGGGTAAGAAGGCCTTTTACACCATTACTAGGTTATCCCTTTCCTTGCATGCTATAGTTATAGTAAGGAATATAGGTAAATATGAATCCTCACTGAAAGTGGTGTATGTGGATCAACTGGTCTGTTCCCATTGCGTCGGTTATATAAAGTGGGATATATATCGTCTTGGCTCCTACCAGTTGTTGAGTAGAAAATGAGTAGCAACATCAAGTGTAGAAACTCTAGGATCATGGCGGAATTGATATCAAGTGCAGCAGAATTAAAAAGGATGAGGATTGGGGTTAATATAAAGAAAATCACGATCGTGCGCGTCGCCTGTGCTAGTTGCTGGCCGACTCTGAATCTTAGGGTTCGTCCAGATCGTTATCCATGGAGGAGATGGGTTCCTCCCAGCCTCCTCCCCCTCCCCCGCCAGAAGCCGTTGAGTTCATGGCCCTGCTGGCTTCGCAGCCCAAGAAGAGAAGAAACGAAGCCTCAAAATTTGTAAAGTGTATGGAAGAAATCCCTTCGGTTGATCTACCCTCGGAAGAACCTATGAAGGTCGCTCTTTCTCTTGCAAATTGGGCTCTCGTGGGTCATTTCACGGGATTATGGCCCTCCCCAAAAACAACAGAAGCTTGGGTGATCAAGAACTGGAGACCTCTGATCTCGAACAGCGTCACCTCGTACTTCCTTGGAAGAGGCTACTTCCTCTTCTAGTTCATCTCTAAGGAGGACAAGGACCTGATCTTCCGAAACGGACCATACTTCATGGGTCCTCAGCGCCTCTATCTGAACCGCTGGACGCCAGATTTCGACCCATCTAAGGACGTTCCTAATGCCGTCCCCATTTGGGTTAGGCTGCCGAACTTACCAGTTCATTGTTGGAGCTGGGAATCCCTGAAATTTATAGGAAATACCTTGGGAAAGTTCATAGACAGAGCCAATAACAATGATCAGTACGATTGTGCCAGGATTTGCGTTGAGGTAGATCTGGAAGTGGGATTATCGGAAGCCATCAAAGTAAATTTGGGAGGGTGGACACACGTTCAGAAGCTCGACTACGAACAATTACCCTTTAAATGTCGAGGGTGTCATGAGTACGGCCCCTTTGTTAAGAATTGTCCCAAGAACACAGCACAAGTTAGAGAAAAGGATGAAGGATGGCAGCAGGCGAAAAAATCCAAAGGAAACCCAAAATCCATCCCAAATCAGTAAGGGGCAAGAAAGCAAAAGCAAGGGAATGGGAATTAGTCACAAGCCTGCCCCAAGGAACAAGGCAACATATTCGAGCCTCTAAGCTCCAAACAAGCTGAAGCTCAAGAGGTGGAATCAAGGCAAGATGATCTGCCAAAAAAACCACTCCAATCAATCCAATACTGTTACCATCTTCAAAAACTGTGCAAGAAAATAAAGAGTCTACTCCAGAGAAGGAGGACCAAGACTCAGAAGGCACAGAGGAGGAAGAAGAAATATTGGATTCACAAAATACAGTTCGAAGATCGAAAAGCGGATGGAAGACCTCCCGTGAGAAACGAGAACAGGAAACATATAAGGATACGCTGCAAGGTAGTCAGCAGCCGTTGGAGAAACTTCTGGGCAAAAACCCCAAAGTGACAAGAAAGCAAGGACAAAGATCCAAAGGGGTCCTAAACTCTTCTAAAAGTAAGTAATGAAGATAGTCTCCTGGAACTGTAGAGGGCTGGGAAGTAAAATAAAAGAAGAAGCAATGAAGAGTTTTATAAGGCAAGAAAACCCAGATATCCTTCTCATCCAAGAGACAAGATGGAGGAAGGCACCTTTCTCCAAAGCAGTTTTCAATTTTGGAACAGCAGTGGAAGACATGCAGTATCTGCTAAAGGAGCCTCTGGAGGTCTCGGTATTCTTTGGAACAAGGAAAGGGTTAAAAAAATGTCGGATAGACAAAATAACCATTGGATGCTCATGAAATTCCAACACCAAGATTCCAAGGAAACTTT
The DNA here is from genome assembly GCA_034641835.2 of Pinus albicaulis. Classification (NCBI taxonomy): domain Eukaryota; kingdom Viridiplantae; phylum Streptophyta; class Pinopsida; order Pinales; family Pinaceae; genus Pinus; species Pinus albicaulis. The sequence goes on from CM076574.1 coordinate 796,902,100, forward strand.
TAGCCTACTCAATGTGTACGTTTCGGCAAGTGCAGGGGAAAAAAAGAGCTGTTGGGATTCGATTCGAGCTCTCCCATATGAAGAAACCCTAGAGAATATCATTCTAGCTAGCGATCTAAACATTACTCTCAGGCTAGATGAAAAAAGAGGAGGTTGCATTTTCAGAGATCCTGCTCGTGAGTGGGTTGAGGAAATCATCCAAGACTGGGATCTGCTCAACATAAAGCTTGCCAGAGGTAAGTTCACTTGGACTAATAGAAGAATAGGCCCTGGTCACATAGCTACTAGGCTAGACAGATTCCTTATTCAAAGTTCCCATCTACTCTTAGGATTAGATGCTACATCTGAAATCCTCACCTCGAGTGTCTCCGACCACAAGCCAATCAAACTAGAACTCAAAACTCATAGAAATTTTTGCCCCATTCCCTTTCGTTTCAGCTCACTCTGGACCAAGCAAACCGATTTCCTTGCAAGGGTGGAAGAAATCTGGAAAAAACCAGTTTTGGGTTCTCCTTTCTTTGTTTGGGAAGAGAAGCTACGTAGAGTTAAAAAGGAATTAAAAGGTTGGGCCAGATCTCAGCCCAGCCCTGTCGAGGATAGAAAGGAAATTCAGGCAGCGTTAGAGTTGCATCAACAACAAATGGAAGTTTCTTATATCTCAACAGAAACCTTAAAACATGAAGAGGAGCTACAGTTAAAGCTTCACAAAGCCTGTTTTTAGGAGGAAGAGTATTGGAGGCTAAAGTTTCGGAGTCTTTGGCTCCAAGCAGGTGACAGAAATACTGCCTTCTTTCACAAAAAGGCGCAAGCTAGAAGAAACCAGAATGTGAGCAGGGAGATCTAGGAGGACTTGCAAACTCATACTAATTTCCCTAGCATTAAGGAAGCCGCCTAAAGCCACTTCAAGAATCTCTATGGCGAAGAAGTAGATTTGGTGCAACATCCAGATTTGTTGGAGATGATCCCCCAAAAAGTAACAAGTAAGATGAATCAGTGCTTCACTGCCCCTGTTAGTAGCAAAGAAGTAAAGGCAGTTGTGCTTGCCATGGAATTGGATAAATCCCCGGGACCAGATGGGTTCACTGCCAGATTTGTCCAAATTTTCTGGCACATTATCAAAAAATATTTAATCAAAATGATCTTGAAATCCCAGCAATGTCATAAAATAGGGAGCAGTACTAATTCATCCTTCCTGGCCCTAATTCCAAAAGAAAAGGGTGCTACCTCCTTTAGCAGATTCTGCCCGATCTCCCTTTGTAACATTGGGTACAAGATTATCACCAAGGTCGTAGCAAATAGAATGAAGATTTTGCTCCCAAAGCTTATTCCTGAAAACCAAGGAGGATTTGTTCATGGTAGACAAATAGTGGACAATATCATCCTGGTGCAAGAAACAATTCATTCCAGTGCTTAGAGGCAGGAGAAAGGGATGGTTGTAAAATTGGATCTTGCAAATGCCTTCGATCGGGTTATACATAAATTTCTTTTTGAAGTCTTGGCCAGGTTTGGATTCAGTCTTTCGTTTATCAATTGGATCCGGGCTTGCATCTCTGAACCCTGGATTGCCCCATTAGTAAATGGTCGACCTACCGATTTCTTTAAAGCTACAAGGGGGCTCAGGTAGGGCTGCCCCCTCTCCCCAATGTTGTTTGTCTTGCAAGCTTCTGTTTTAAGTTTCCAATTGGAGAAAAAGCACCAGGATCTGGATATTATGGGCCTCAGGATTGCCAGAGGATTCAAGGACATCAACCATGCTCTCTTCGCAGACAACTCCTTGCTTCTTGGAGGGGCTTCTCCGTGTACTGCTAAAAACTCCAAACAAGAAATTGATAAGTTTTGTGAAGCATCTGGAAGCATGTTAAATACACACAAATGCAAACTCTATGGTTGGAATATCTTGGGCTTAGAACTGTCATCAATCATTCGATGTTTTGGGTTTTTTGGAACCACTTATTGGGTCTCCTTCAAATACTTGGGTTTGTCGGTGTTTCAAAGAAATTCCTTCAGCAGGGATTGGATTCCTTTGCTGGAGAAATTCAAAGCCAAATTCCAGGGCTAGGGAACCTCTTGGCTCAATCTAGCTGGCAAGTTAGTCCTAATCAAATCGGTCTTAAACAACCTCCCTATCTTCCAATCTTCCTTAATGCTTGCTCCCAAAGGCGTGCTCAGAAAAATGGATGCACTAATTAGATATTTCTTCTGGAAAGGAGGGAAGCACAACTCGCGCAAGTTGCCTCTGGTTAGTTGGGATAAGCTCACTTCTCCCTATTATGAAGGTGGTCTCATGCTGAAAGATCTGTCTGCACATAATATTGGGCTGGGTGCAAAAATTCTTTGGAAGCTGAACTCTCTGAAACCTGGGTGGTCTCAAAGAGCCTTATGGAAAAAATATTTTGGTCATCCAAGACTTCGAAGTCTGGATTCCATCACAGAGATAAGAAATGGTTCCCAAATTTATGTACTGTGTAAACAAGCACTTCCAGTTATTCAACAAAACTGCTACTGGATCCCTGGGAATGGCATCCACCTCTGGGCTGATAGAATTATGGATGATCGTCCTCTTGCATATATGAGGGACCTGGATCTTCTTATGCATTGGATGGGCCAGAGAGGCATCTCCACGCTATGGGATATCTCTAACTGGTTTGGCGCAAGACTGGATGGGCTAGAAAAAGCCCGATCTGCCTATGGAACTGGAGCAGTTATGGACGCTGTTAGTGGACAATCTGAAAGGGAAGGATCCTCTCAACAAGCCGCAGCAGGACGAGAGAGGATGGGGTTCAAATACTGATCGTTACTCTGTTGCGGAAGGATACCGTGCTCTCACTTTGGTTCCTCATGTTCCCTGTAATCCAGCCAAATGGAAAGGCATTTGGATGCATAAAACAATTTTGAAAATAGATATGTATGCCTGGTTGATTGTTCATGGCAGTATTCTCATGGAGGATAACCTCAAAAAACGCGGCTTCCAGGCTCCTTCCCGGTGTGCTCTGTGCCATGTGGAAGAGGAGACTATTAATCATTTGTTGCTGGATGGCGTCTTCACCAAAGAGGTTTGGAGGGAGGCATTAAGAAATTGGGATCAGAAAGTTGCTCTTCCAAGACAAATTTCGTGCCTGTTTGCGAATTGGAGATCAATGTACCCTGGGAAGTTAATAAACAAAAGCTGGGTTTAGGTTGGATGGATGGCTCTTCCGAAGATGGTATGTTGGAAGTTGTGGCTGGAAAGAAATCGTAGAATCTTCCAAGGCCGCTCCCAACTTCCCCAGATGGTCTTCCTTAAAGCCAAATGTCTGCTAATGGATTTTTTTACAGGGAAGGAAGATTTCCATCGAGTTTCCCAACTCCGGAGATCAAGAGAGTGTTTGGAGGAGAGAATTGGGTCTGCAAATTCCTATGGCAATCAACAACGAAAAGAAATCTAAGGACTGGAAAGTTAGAATGCCAAATGAAGATTTTACTAAATGGAGTAAACGAACCAGCCACTGTCTCCACGTTGATGGGGCAGCCGAAGGTAATCCAGGGAAAGCGAGAGCTGGAGGAGTTATTAAAAATCCGCACGGTATTCTTGAGCATAGATATGCGTAGGGGCTAGGGCGCAACACCAATACTCACGCGGAAGCTCTAGCTTTGCTCCAAGGATTAAGACAGTTAAATAAATTTGGCATAGAGCAAGCTAGAGTCTTCGGAGACTCTCAAAGTATCATCCAGATTCTGATCAATAATTCTGCTCCTAAAGACCTCAGAATAAATAGAATTATTGCAAGAATTAAAGTGGTTATGGGAAAATTTCAAGATCTCAGATTTTTTCATGTTCTTCAAGCTAATAATAAGGAAGCTGACAAGGAAGCCAACAGAGCGGTTCATCTCTCGTCGAGAAACCTTCAAAGCGACGAAGATGAAAGCTAGGACATGATCCCATAGTTTAGACTAGTTTCTATATGTATTTTTGTATTTTGTTAAAGCAGTTTGTATGTATTCATCAAACAGTTTCTCCCTCAAATATTGCAAGATTATGCTCTTCTAAAATCCGGAGTCATCCCTTTGTTGTTCAACTGATGAAAGCAAGGGAAGAGATTGCAGAACTATTTCCATGTATGCTGCCCTACAGCCTTTTTTGAAACTTTATATAAAATCCTAACTGCTTTTGTTATATATATATATAAAGAAAATCATATTTCAGTAAGTTTTCGAAATTCATAGCAAAAACAGACGAGATTAATCGGCATGGCTTTTAGGTGCCTTGTACGTACGGGCTTCTTATAGCAAAGCAAGCATCCAATAACATAATTTCAGATCAACTTCGATGAATGATAATTTTAGGCAAAATCTTAAAAACTCGGTAGAGTATTTTTAGCAATTGAATTAGAGGAAGGAATTAAAGGAGAGAAGTGGTACCTGTGTCAATATTAGAAAAAAGGTTGGTTTATATTCATTTGAAACGCTGGAAAAAAAACGTTGCAGTTGAAGCTACATTGGTGAAAACACAAATAACATAATTTCAGATCAACTTCGATGAATGATAATTTGGGGAAAATCTTAAAAACTGGGTAGAGTATTTGAAGCAATTGAATTCAAGGAAGGAATTAAAGGAGAGAAAGGGTACCTATGTTAGTATCCACTTCGGTTAATTGACCAAGGCTTCGGAACCACTGATCCTGCCATCGTGGTCCAAATATGTCTTGCCAAAATAGGCACCAAACAAATCGATGTTTTGTGGGCGAGCCATTAAAGAGATCCTCCTCATCCGCTGATCACTCAAGGCATACAAATTCAACCCTAACTTCCCGCGAATCACTGCAGCATTTCATGTGAAAATACAGAACAAATCTACAGCTTGGACAGAGTTCAATCAAGAACATGAATCGATCTAGAGATCCTAAAGATCGATCTAGTGACCTGTACATGTTTACATATAGTCGCAGGTAGATTGGAGATCGATTTTGGTGTGCTGTTGTGCCCAACCCTTTTTACAACTCTTCAATATTAGTATACACTAGCATACCCTAAGGCACGAAGAAAACGCCGAAAAAAATAATTTCTAAATTTGGATGCTTGTTAAAGTTCTTAATCAATAATTATTTTAATTTTTATATAAATTTTAAAAACATTATAATTTATGAATATGTTTTTATATAAATTTTAAAAAGATTATATTTTATGAATATATAAAATGTATTGAATGCGTATTTTCTTATCTTATTGTATACTTATTTCAACAAATATATATTTTTAATTTTCCAGAATTACAAAATAATAACTAACCATGTTGTCATATATACTTTTAAACACATTTAGATTTGGATTTTATATAATTAAGAAAAAAATTATAATTTTTTAAAAATAAATGCTTAATTATCTTATATTATGGTGCTATGAACACAAGTGAGATTTAGTTTTATAATTATTAAAATATTTTTTAACAATGTATTAACCTTCCATAACCAATTTCAATGAAGTTTATTATTACGGTAGCCAAAAATGAATCTCATAAGTCTTGCCCTCGCCTAAACCCTTCATAACTAATTTGGATGTACTTCATTATGATGATACTAAAAAATGAATCTCATGAGTCCCACCCACCCATTGCTACAATTCTACTCACGGTACCATTGATCTTTGTCCATGAATCAATAATATTGTACCGAGAAACACCATAATGTATAACATTTCTATTTCCCACAATTGCAAAAGCACCTTCAATCCTTCAACATGAGCATTTTGCTCCCGCATTGTTGAACTAAACATGGCAAGGCCCTCCTGTAGCAACAAGAATTTCCGAGAACCCCGCCCCTCCCACCCCCCCCCCCAAAAAAAAAAAACAATATCTCGTTGAATCTCTCATGGTGGAGTCTGGTACCCCTAGTGAGCATATATGAGTGTAGGGGAACATAACCTCATAAGTCAATGGGCACCCAAGGGGAAAGGTTTTTGAATCGAAGAGGGAGTCCTTCATTACATAGATGTGGTTTTCTACGATTTTGCATCAATCAAATGTAGATTTGAGAGGGAATTCAACCAAAAAAAATATTTGGTTGAATTTTCATACAAAAGGGTTGATTCAACTTCAAATTTTGATACTTTGTGTTTACTCACTTTAATGTCATAACATATAACTAGTGATTTGCAAGTCCTTGTCTAGTTTCATCTTATTTTATTTCCATTGTGAAGTGACTAAGCCTTGAACCCCAAATCTTCATAGCTAATTTTTATAAAGTATGCACTGCCTCATTTCCTCTCATTTTACTTCATTTAATTGGAGCAACTAGGCCTTGAGCCCCAAATCCACACAACTAAGCTTTGCATACTACAAAAGTCTCTCTCTCCCTCGTATTACACTTGGTTTAGATATTTTTTTCTTAGAAGAGAAGCAATGCCTCACTAAGTACCTTACATGTTAACTTATCATACAATCCCATTACATTTTCCAAGCATTGGGGACATTAATAAAATTTCAAAATTCAATTTCATACTCATTTGATGCAATCACCACGTTCCATCAATTTGAGTTAAACTCTACAAACAAATGTAAAGTAATTCTTTTAATTTTTTTCATTGATTCTAAATTAGCAAGTGAGAAGAATGCAAATGCAACCTTGTTTTTAAAGTACAATCATCCAAAAACTCATCAAAGACTAAAGATAGGTTAAAATATTCATGAAGTGAAAAATATTGTTGGCATCCTCAAGAATAAAACTACTTTCAGAAGCCCAGTCCAGATTTTATCACAAAAGCAAGAACCAAAGTGAGGAGCCTAATTTAAAGTTTTTATAACATGATGTATTATAAGAATTTTTAAAGAAGCACGCATGAATACAATTTTTTTTTGCATCTAGTATCATTCCAGATAGAGAAAAGTACTCATTAGGCTATGTATGACATGATTAAGAACTGATACCCACCTACTTTCAAAATCATCATGGACATTTACAGATTAAAAAGGAATTGATTATGATTCCTATGACCAACGAAGATTTACTCCCCACCTTTCTAAACTATAATGTATATTTAAACTAAAATATTTTCAACATCCTTTCTATGATGCAACATGTTACAACTTTCCATTACATTTATGTATAGATTATACGAGTTGATATATTTGTAAGGTGCATAAATTCAAAAATAATTGTCCAAATACCCATGTTGCCACTAACTTAATTGTTTAAGTAAGAGACAATGTTTATTGCAAGAAGCATGCATCAATCAAACTTTACTCTACTGACAATTTACAAACCTAACCAATGTTTGCATACACAAACACATTCAATACTAATCCACAATAATAAACAATGCTCAAAACAATATCTCGATAGGGATCAAAGTACTAACAAATGCTCAAAACAATATATTTATAGAGATCAAACCACTAACAAGTAATAGTGGTTGAGCAAAGAGTTAGTGCGCTTTATGTGTGATAACATTTTTGGCATGATGTCATTCAAACAAGAGGCCACCTCAACATTAGCACAATTAGCACCCTTTACGTGTGATAACATTTTTGACATGAAGCCCTCCAAACAAGAGGCCACCTCAACATTAGCACAATAAGACAATCATGTCTTGAGAATTTATAAATAACAATAATGATAATAATCAAATTTTATGATTAGGAAACCCCCATGAGATCCCTTTATTTCTTAGAAAAGGGAACCCCCCCCCCCCTCCCCCATCCAGTTATTTAACTACTAAAATATTTAGAGGTGCACATACTCTACTCCACATGTTTTTAAATATTAGATCCACTTAAACTATAAATAGCATAAATATTTTGTACTCGACGTACAAAAGAAATAAAATATTGAAAGATCATTATCGGGTGGGCACTTCAAAGTATTGGTGATTTTGAGCGCATAAAATGTCCTTGAATTGTGCACAAGAAAAATAAAATTGCATTGCTTCAAGTACGGGTTTGAATGGCTCGAGTGGAATTCCATAAACGACCTCAACCCATAAGAACTCAACCCTTGATAGGTTCCACGCAGGTTGAGATTGGAAACCCATTATTTGTTAATTTGTATATTCAAACCAATTGTCACATATTATGAGAAATACTAAAATAAATAATGGACCATAATTTTAAAAATGTGAAGGTAAAATTAGCATAAAAAATAAATGTGTCATTCCAAAATTCAAACCATCAGAAATACTTAACAATTCAAGAATTATGTTGATTCTCATAGAGTCGCCTAAATTCAACAAAGGGAAACACCACATGGACCAAATGCCAATATGAAAGGGAGTTCAAAAAGCATGATTATTTTTTCTCTTCAAATTAAGAAACTACAATGATCCAAGTTTCCAAGGTGTTCGAGACTTCCAATAAAAGTAGGAAGTGTATGTTAAGTTGAGATCATAAGATAACAAGGTAGTTAGTTCATGAGCAATTATAGTTAATACTTGAACCCATACATCTGTTGAAATATTTGTATTAAAACCTTCTATGGAGCAAAAATGAATCTAAAAAATCATGCATCCCTCACAATGAGCTTATCTTTCCTTAGGATCACCCTTTATAGTGTAACAAAATGTGTAGGTTATACTGATTAGAATATCGATTATAAACTTCAATCCTCTTGCCCTACAAATTAGGCAATTTTGTGTATTAGTAGGTAGGCCATATAATATGTTATTATTTAAGTTCATGTATATGTTGCACTTGGGATACCTAGCAAGGAGTACATTAATGACATGAAGTTTCTTTTTCTCCTTTTAAAATTTTTCTTCCAGACATTATCATCTTTACACAATCTCATACTTCTCACTCATTCAACCATTTTGTAGTGTTTTTGTTCCACACTTGTTTCCATATTCACTAGACAATTTTGAAGCTATATATTTAAGTTACAACTATGGGAGGTTAGAAATTTTATCAGTGGTTTGGATCATTTTGATTGTTTTGGATAAATAGTTAGTGTTTTGTATAAGGTATTGTGCTTTCATCACCACTATATGGACCATGATTAAGGTTCTATTTGTTTTCTTTTACTTCATTTAGAGATCAATAGACGATAAGCACAAGGATTAAACTACCTAAAAGAAATACCATGTTTTCTACCTTGTGATTTTCAAAATGTAGAAATTTTACAAATTATGTGCTTCCTATTCCTAAAATATCAGTTGGTTGATGAATCATATGCAAATATTAATGAAGAAGTTTAGTATGGTTGTTGTTATGAAATGGGTTTTTATGGTTTTTCCATTTTTATGAAATATTTGTAGGCCATTACAAAAAATAAAAAGGACAAGTCCCTCACTATAAATAAAAATTAAAATGATGGACAAAAAATTCAAACAAATGAGATATAATTAAAAATAAAATTAAAATAATTTTTAAAAACTTAGAAGAAGAAGAAGAAGAAAAAACAACCTTTGAGACTCTGATAATTGTTCGCCTTAAAATGTTTTGGATCAAGCTTCCTTTAAATTGGTCTTACACATGGAGAAAAATCTCAATTGAAGTGGTTATTTAACAACTTCCTCACCTTCCCTAATTTTGCATATTCTTCCTTAAAAATTGAATGTGTGAAAATTATGGGGAGGTGCAAAATAAAATCATATGGGTTCGATGAAGGGATGAAACCATAGTTCGAAAAGGAGGGCAAGGTTTTGAGAGGGATTTCTAGTAGATTTGTTGGTGGCAAGGACATGTTTCTTCTTAGGGAAAAATTATGGGAAGAATTGCAAGGATTTGTGTCAATTCAAGCCAATGTATTCCTTTCCTATTTTGTAATTCCTTAATGAAGACGAGGTGTTGAGACTTATACGCCCACTGCTCCTTTTAGCCTATTAGGTGGACGATGACAATAATGGATTGCTTAAATATGTGCCTATTCCCATTTCGAGAACCAGCGATAGGGGCAATTGCATTATTATATTCAGTAGTGAAAGAACAGAATTGAAACTATCTATATCTCAAGAATTTGTTTAACCAGCAAATTATCTAGCGTCTTTAGGTAATAATAATTCTATGCATGTGGTGGAAACAAAGACAAAAGTAGGAGCATCGATTCCAGTATATGAATGATGGGCCTCGATGGAGGCAAAGGATTATTTGGATCGAGTAGATTCAATTCCATTTCCCCTCTGAATTATTAATAGCCCATTCTCGTTAGAGAAGATCTATAACTTGCGATATATATTTTTAATTAAGTTTCCTTAGCACCTCATCGAGTAGAAAAGATAAAGGTTTAACTGATAATGCAACACTTAAAACTACTCACTACTCACGTCTTCATTCTTAGAGCGTCGACCAAACAAAGCAACCTAGAAAATTCGATTAGCGGAAATCCTCATTAATCCACAACCAATTCGAATCAAGGCCTATTACAACTTCATTATGGTTCTCTTCATTCTTTGGTTGCACATCGATCCCCGAGCCCTTCCTATTCTGGGACACGACATAAGACAAATTGTATCTATGGGATGCGATCGAGGTTATTCTTTACATCAATTAAGTTGCGAGAACATTAAAACATTGAATTAAGTATTGGGTGACTTTGAATAATTATCAACACAGTAGAGGGTAATTCAAAAGTATATTGTCAAGTATTCGATGATAAAATCTTGACTACTTGAGTATTTTCAACCATAAATTATCCTTTTACTAATGATCGACCGACATTAGGTAGTCTCATATACCATCCAATAGTCATGGATCTTGAGAAATCTAGGGCATTAGCATTAGGGTGATTTCTCTTCATTGATTGTTTGTGAATTCTCTTTGACGTCTTAAGATTAGGATATTTTTTTGTTAGATCATTAATGTTTTTCTTCATCAAACAGTAACCAAAGCTTGAACATAAGAAGAAAAGAGATACAACATATAGGCTATGAGCCAATGCCAAAACCTCGCACTCTTTGAGAGGAAAACTGGCACAAAATTCTTCTATTAGAGATTCATCAAAATGTATGCCCTCCTGTGATCGATTTTGTTAACGAAAGTGTGTTTTAGATGACTCATTAGGTGAAGTAAGGGTTGGGCTATCTTAAAGGGTTTTTAAAGTAATTATGTGGGGAGTTGGTTATGATTCTTCTCTACCTAAGGCCATAGTTTCTTTTTATTATATGTTTAGGGTTTTAAAACCTTGTGTTTGTTGGGATTGTCACCAAATGTTAGGGTTACTTGCACAATATTTTATGTTTAGGGGCTAATGTAGGCCCATAAGCTAATTCGATCAACTCCTAATCAATGTATAAATAGGAGTTAGTTGGATTCATTTGTATCATCACTTGACTTGGGATATCTCTATCTTTAAAGAACTTCACATTTTTCCTTAGAGGACTATTTTGGGTGATGGATGCATTTTGATGTATGGATTTGGGCTATTTTTATCTTGCAGCTTTGTTTTTGCAAATGTGAAGTTGGTTGGATATACTCTCTAACATTGTGAGTGCAAATTTAACGCTACTCTTCTTGTTGTTGCATACTATTGAATTTCGCTATAACTAGGGCTAATTGTTGCATGATGGAAATGTGGAATTATGTGTCTGTTGAGCGAGGAAACAAAACACGATCGCACAATCACATATAAGTGAGAGAAAAAAATTATCAATCGCACAACACAAGATGTATCTATGGAAAGAAACTGCTCCAAACCCCTCTATCTCTATTGTGTATTAAGTCAAGGAATCATGAAACAATACAATTCTTAATCTCTCATGAGATTCTCTAGCACTTTGCATGTCAATCCATTCTTCATATGGCACATTTATTCTACATGATCAATCTTCTCCTCAGGTTCCACCTTCCTTTGGATTTTTTGTCTCCACACATACTGAATCTTCCAACCATCTTCTAGATCTGCGTTCTATATTTCATAAATAAACCTCACTCTAAGGGTCACAACTCGTCTTATTCTACACAAATTTGTCACAGTCTTAAGGGCATACCTTATGAACTAAACATGCTAGGAAACTGTCCTAACTAGGGAATTATACTTATGTACTTCTAATTTCTATAGAACAAAACCTATCCACCAATAGAAAAAACACGAGTCTTACCTCCATAAGAGACTCGACCTAGCTCATATGGATCCGTAGATTTTGGGAATTTCTTTGACTGAATCTTGACATCAACTTCAGATCTCAATGTCAACCCTCAAACTAGGGTTACCTCAGTCAATATTACGCGTGCGTCTACTTTTGTTCTAGCTCTAAATTACAGTGCAAGTCCTCCTCCATTTATGTTGGTCTTTATCACAAACCTTGCGGCCTATTAACCACCACAAGGCAAGATGGTATCAACCCTCTCTTCTATTTCATGTAGAAAATCTAACCAACGTGATTCAATCTAATATTGTAATGTACTAAAACAAGATACTTAATCCTTCCTACAATTTGTGGAAACAAAACACGATTGCACAATCACATATAAGTAAGAGAAAGAAATTATCAATCACACAACAAAATATGTATCTGGGGAAAAAAATTGCTCAAAACCCCTCTATCTCTATTGTGTATTAATTCAAGGAATCATGAAACAATACAATGCTTAATCTCTCATGAGACTCTCCAGCACTTTTCCAATTGTCTCCCGCTAATCTAGGCAAACTCGGTCTAGTACTTAGCCAATTCTCAACCTTACTTTAGCCTGCCTTGCTCATGCAATTCCTAGGGAATTAACTCCCTATGAATTAGGAAAATCAGTCTTCCTTGATTGCGCAAAACATCATGGCATCCCAATGAATTTATAATTGCACATGGGAAATTTTCTATAAATACAACTGATAGTTATGTTCCTTTTAACTTCTGTCTCAACTGGGTCTTCCTCGGAACTGACATGCATGCAGTTATTAATAGCGAATTATTAGTTATCTGATTGATCGCTCATTGTGAATTAAATCTAATTTAATTCACTTGACCTCTCACTAGCTCAGCACTCAGTTAGAACTAGTTAAACTGATTTGAACTCATTTAATTGAGTTAACTAATTCACACTTACACCCCACTAATGCATCAATTGCAACTGGATCCAAAAAATATTAGAATCCCTCTAGATGCCTCATCCTATACCCTCAACTCGAATTTCTTGAGCTAACTCAGTCATCATGACTTAGCTAACTGACACAAGTTGTTATGAGATGATATTAAAATTTAATGTCCAATTTATTTAAGGGAAAAATAAATTAGATGCCCCACATTCCTCACTCTTGGTGCATCAAAATTCCTCACCAGTGTGGGTGCATTTTTTTTTCCTTTTTGGTTTCTAATTTCACTGTTTCTTGTTGCAAATTTCAACATTTCATAATTTGATGTGGCCTTCACACAAAGACACCATTGAAATCACATGCCCAAATTCTCATGAGAAAGCTCTCTTAAGCTCAATCTGCCAGATGAGAACCAACAATATTCCATCCTACTTCCTAGCTCAAACCGACCATTAAGGTATGCAACATTCTTTTGAACCCTCACATGATGATCTTTCTCTTAGAGGATAATCATGGCCTCCCTTTAGAAACCCTTACTCAGCCCTTTTACTGATCGACCTACTTTAGGACTACATCTCTCTTCACCCCCTTGACCAAATGAGCTCCTTCTCACTTGATGTTCTTCCATTCATCCTAAGGCCTCCTTAAATATATTTTCCTATACCTCTTAGGAACCTTCTAGAACTTATGGGTTTTATCCACTTATACCTTAGGAAATATTAATTTTCCTTTTTAATTTTCTTTTAGATTTTAAACCCCATCTTGGGTCCAAAATCCCTTTGCTTGGCTTCTTTTCCCACAAAGCCTTTTGTGACGAAACTCACACAAACCCATCTCAATAGGCTTGTGGAGTACGTCCCAAGCTACAAAATTCAACAACATAGTCTATTTTTAGTAACTGTAACTTGATCAAGCTCTTGTAGTATAGCGAGGGCTTGGTTGGTTTCCCAAGTTGCAAATTAAGTAAGGGTAGTTGTGAGGGCATGATATCTAGGGAGGGTCATGGCATGCAAAAGAATGAAAATGCATGCTAACACATGTCAGACAATGTCAATGCATGTTAAAGAGTGTTAGGGAGTGTCGGGGCATATCAAGGGATAACTAGTTCAAAATGCATGGAAAGGAATGAATAAGAGTGTGTGCAAGGGAGTGTCAGCGAATTCAAGAGTGATAAGGATGAAGTGTGTTAGGAGAAGTTCGGAATAGGATTTACGGGAGGCAGAACTACGGTTGTTATATGAGGGTCGACATAGCAGTTTTAGACAAAGGGAGATCACTTTGTGCTAGGCACAATAATGTTTTTCCTTTAGCTATTTTTTTTATATGAGATGTGGCACACTTTGGCTACATGCTCATGTTTTAAACTATTCTAGATAATTGCATATCGTACATTGTTGTGTATAAGTTTTGGGGAACTCGGCTTGTGTCGGATTATATCTTGTGTGCCTTGTGCATCTTGTGGTTCTTGCAAACTCTAAGTTAATGTTCTACTATTTATATGAACTAAACATACATGTGAAATATTTCTTGTGTAAGCTATGGTGCATAGTTGTTTTATGGCCATGGCTAGATCATGTGATCCTTGTCTTAGTAACTAGTTAAGTGGGACAAGTTGAGCTTGGACATGAGTGGCATAAGATGAGTAATAGGCATTTCTTAGGTGAAAAAGGCAAAATATACTTGTAGTAGGTGCAATTGGTCAAGTTTTTTTGGTTGAAGTAGGTCAATATTGTTACATGAACTACAGTAGCCATGGACTTGATTGGGTTCCCATGTCGTGAAAAAATGTAAAGGCTAGATATGAGGACATGAGTGCCAAGGTGTGCTAGTGAATGCTAAGATGTGCGAGATAGTGCGAACGAAGGCATGTCAAACATGCTAAGATGTGCCAAGTGATAAGGCATGCTAATATGTGCAAGGGTGTGTCAATGCATGCCAGGGACTGTAAAGGAAACAAAAGGGAGAAACAAGTTAAACTATAAGGAAATGAACACATAAGAGGGTTAATAAGTCATCAATTTACCTTTTCCAAGAAGGGCATGCTAGGCACACCAACACTAAGCGGAAATAGGTTCCAAATGCAAAGTCTTAGTGCATTCTAAGTGCCAAGACTTCCTTTGTTGCTTCTCATCTACTTTCCAACAATTGATCTCAAATAAATTTAATATTAAACGATGCCAAATCATACCAAGGCATCTCAACGTATTCCATACATGCTAAGAATTTACAAGCGCCAATACGTGTCAGGGAGTGTTATGCATGTTATGAAGTGGAAGGGCATGTTGAAGAGAGCTAAAGTGTGTGAGAGAGTGCTAATACATGTTGAGAGTGTTAAGGAGTACTAGGAACAAACACCAAGGGAGCACCAGGTAAAAATTCATGGAAGTTAATGAATATGAGGAATGTGCGCCAGGGACTAGTGTTAATGAGTGCTAGTTGTCATGCCAAGGAGGGAGTGACAAGTTATGTTAAGCATTGGTAAGGCAGGCTAGGGAATATCAAGACATGTTAAGAATTCCCAAAGTGTGCTTGGGAGTTCCATGGTGTGCTAATTATATGTGCCAATTAATAGTTCCAAGATATGCCAATACATGCTAGGTGCTAAGGTTGTGCAAGGTGCCAGGGTATGTCAATATGTGTCAAGAAGTGTAAATGAAACAAAAGAAAGAACCAATAAGAGGGTTAGTAAGTTGGGACCTTATCTTTTTCAAAAGGGGCATGCTAGGCACACTAATATAGGCCCCAATACATGCCAAGTGGCATTGTGTGTCGAGTGCTAATGTATGTCAATACATTCAACCAAGGTGTTCTAGGGCATGCTAGGGACTGCATGCATGCCAACACATGCTAGGAGATTTCCATGTTGTACTAGCTCATGCCACCATGTGCTTGGGCGTCAGTCTCATGACAAGATGTTCTAGGTACAAAGATGTTCGAAGACATGCGAGGTGCTAAGAAATGTTAGTGTGTGCCAAAGCATTAATTTAAGGTGTGCCCAGATTGTTGAGGAGTGTTATGTCTTTCTCATTAATAGAATTGTCAAATCTTAATTGTGTATTAAATAATATATTTCCTACACACACTAGTGGAAGTTTATCTAAAGGGAATTTACTAGATAATAAACTTAATAGATGGGAAATGATACACACTAATTACTTCTTACAAAATTGATTGACTCTAACAACTATGGCCTTGGACATATTATAAAAAATACTCCACAATAATGGTCTTAAGTCGTTATCTTTTGACAAAAAAATATTAACAGGCACATAGTGTCATCAAAAACTCATTGGAATGATCAATGATGACAAACATTTTTTGACCATCACCAAAAGTAACAAAAAGAGCATTGGTGAGGGTCATTAAAAGTTCGTCACTAGAAATTCCACCAAAGAGAGAATTAGTGATGGGCCTTTAACGACCCTCACCAAAAGTGTCATTGAAAATGGCTTTGGTGACGAACCTTAAAGGACCATCACTATATACACTTACAACGATTATTTTTTAAGGACCATCACCATATGTGACATTAGTGACGGACCTTAAAGGTCGGTCATAAGCATGACCCTCACCAATGCCCTTTTTTCTTGTAGTGACTCATCCATCACTTCGATTTATGTGCAAAAAGAAGAAGAAAATCAAAGAAAGTCAAAGGAGAGAGCAAAGTGAAATGAGAGAGAAATTCTTGTTTTACGCCCTAGTTACTAAACACACATGCAAAATTCTTTTAATTTCTGATGCTACTATAGGGTCAAAATTAAGCAATCACTACAAGTCTGAAATTTTCATAAGTTTGACCAATGTTGACTTTTTTGACTTTGACTTGGTCAGAGGTGACTTAAAGGAGGGTTGACTTGGCATTTTTTTTGGAAGCATTGGTCTTGGTCCTAGGTCTTGGATATTTGACTTTGATCTAATTCTATAAGAAGAGGATTTTTTTTTATTTCCCCCTTGTGGGGTTTTTCCCTGCCTTGGAGCCTAATTTCTTGTATCTATTGACTCTTTGAGATCTTCATATTTTGTACCTTTTGGTAATTTCTTGATGAAGAGAATATAAATTTAATAAGAACTCAACAAACATTCACAAGTAATTATAAAGTTAAGATAAATCAATTATCATATACTAACATCTTGGTTTCTCAATACTTTGTAAGGGCCATGATCCTTGGTACAAGAGCCTTATGTTTATTTTATTGAAGGATTAATAAAAACAAGTTTTGGGTCGCTTATATTTTTGTGTACTTTGTTGATTCATTGTTGTTACATTTCCGATGTCCAAATTGCTTGAAGTTGTGTATTTTAGTGTGTTTATGATCGTGATTAGATATAGACCTAATTTGAGATACTAGGAAAAATAAACACGGCATCAGAGCTACCTTGAACGGAAAGCTAAATCAAAGTGTGCACAACAAATAGCTCAAGCAGGAGTTGGTTACCTTTTTCTTGAAGGACTAATAGCATGGCCAAGTTGGTTCCTAGTCTAAGATAAGAAGATAGGTTGGATGGGTTGTCCAACTATAGTCCTTGGAAAGAAAGGATCAGGTCGGTCATGTTGGGGAAAAGAATATGGGAGTTTGTCGACAAGGAGATTCAAAAACCATAAGATCCCAAGGATTTGGAAGTATATGAGGAGTTGCAAGCAAAGGCTAATCTAATCATCCTAGATGGTGTTAAGGATCACTTGATACCTCATCTAACTGGGAAGAAAAATGCACGTGAGATGTGGAAGGCTCTTCAGGACTTGTCCCAGAATAAGAACGAGAACTTGTTGTTGGTATTGAGAGAGAAGCTCAAGAACACCAAGATGATCAACGGCGAGGGTTTGGCTTCGTATCTGACGAGGATTTCTCAATTTTGTGATGGGCTAGGTACCAAATTTTGAGTTAGTGAGGAATTCTTTGAAGGGCTTCACCGAGGATTGGAATCCATTTATCAAAGGCATAGTTACTCGAGATAAGTTTTCAGATTGGAACAAGTTATGAGATGACTTAATCGAAGAGGAACTGAGAGACAAGAATATTCATAAGAACTTTGATGGAGAGAACATGGCTCTTGTAGTAAATGTGAAGACCAAACCAAAGGACTTGAGTAAGGTGAAATGTAATACATGTGGCGAGCATGGTCATTATGCGAGTAAGTGTCCATATCAGAAGAAAGGAGATAGCAATGGCTGCTACATCTTCAGTTGAGATGGATGAATTATCAAGAATGTTCAAGGAAGACTTTTCTCTGGTTTCTCATTTCTCCAAGGGCACCATTTATGATGGTGCATGGTTCATTGATAGCAGAGTGTCAAAGCATTTGACATGATCGTGAGAATTTTTTTGATACTCTAATTGAATGGGACTTGAAATTGCACATGCAGGTTGGAAATAAGGGTTTGAATACTGTCATAGGGTTAGGCATGGTGTCATTCAATATGGAGTCGAGTGCTCTGCTACGAGTTGAGGATGTTTTGTGGGTACCGGAACTCATGTGCATCATGTTGTCTATCTTGATGATTGAGGTGAAGGGGTTTGAGTTGATATTTCGAGATGGGAAAGTGATACTCAAGGACAAAGGCTCTAAATCTGTAGGAGAAATCATTGTAGTTAGGGAGAGTGGTTTAAACAGGATGAAGGGCAAGCCTATAGACCAAGGGAAGAAGAAAATTCCTCAGACTCAGAGGGAGTTTGCAGGTTCAGAGGAAGAATTTGCAACCCAAGAAGAGTGCATGGTCAGTGGGGAGTATGGCAACTTCTACAGTTTCCAAGAAGGAAACTTGGAATGGTTTGAACACTTATCAGGAGAATAATAAGTGAGAGGCTTCTGATGCCAGGGACACTTATGAGGAACATGTTGTTCATACTTCAGGATATGTTGCAGTGATGGATGCTGGAGATTGGGATTGTACACCTTACGAGTTACTTCCGAGGAATGGAAGTACCTACTTCGCTAAGAGGGAGTGTTGAAAAGCTTAGCATGGGAGGTACTCCCACAAACCTTGGGGTGCTAGATTTGTGTGGATTTGACCTAGGAAAATGAACCTTTGTTGGCAAAGTACCCAATATGGTGGGATTTGGACCCAATTTTGTGAGATAAAGACCCAAAGTTAATTATTTTTTGTTATATTTGTTGTAAGAGGGAACCTTTGATAAACTAAAGGGGCACCTACGACAACAATGGAAAAAAATAAATATAGGAGACCTAAGGAGAGGTCTCACCACATCATAGAAAATCATTCTTATGTCTCGATTTTCTATAGAAATAAGACGCAAAACCTCAAAAGGAGCCACAGGGAGGAAAAGGAGCAAGCTTATGGTTTGTCTTTTGTTGGTTGGTAGGCCACGTTTTCCTAGGAAGAAGGACAAAATCCATGTGTATGTTTTGTGCCCTAGATAGTGTTTTATCCATGCCTAATTAAGGAGGGGTTGCTACCAAAATTCTTTTCTTGAAACCTATTTTGTGTATAGTGGAGAGGGCCTAGTCCTAGAAAGAGGCCTAACAAGCCTTTGTCTAGTCTGTTGTGGAGGACCACAAGGCCTCAAGTTTTGTGATGGTGTTCTATGGGTAGGTCGAGCCCGGGGAGAGGCTGAAATTAGCCTTAAACTTGGCATAGGGGCAATGAAGAAGTTTAGGTAGAGAGAGGGGATAGTGGGACAAGTTGAGAGTTAATATGTTGAAGTAGAATGATTTTTTAATGTGACTATTGAAGTTTGTTCATGAATTGTGGATTGATTAGTTGGTTGGAGGGTTGATTATGCAGTGACCTTAAAGGATCAAATTCACTATGAGAAGTTTACTAGAGTAGGGTTGATATATGCAGTGTTTATCGAAGGACAAAGAGTATTGTGAGTAATTGATATGTAAAGATCTTGAAGCAATATCTCTGTAAGTAAAGGTGGCAAAGGACCTGCTAGGTGTTAAGACAAAGTGGACTGAAAGGACTGTTGTTTAAGGGAATCTTCAGCAAGTAAAGTTTTGTTCTTGGTATTTTGGGAATATTGGGGGTCAAAAGAAGTTTACCTCAAGCCCTTGTTTTCCTTTATTAGGGCTTTATAAAGGCCATGATACCTAGTATGGGAGCCCTAGGTTTATATTATCGAAGGACAAATAAAAACAATTTTTGGGTAACTTATATTTCTGTGGACTTTGTTGATTCAATATTGTTACATTTGTGTTGTGCAAAGTGCTTGAAGTTGTCTATCCATAGGAGAAAATTTTCTCCTAAATGGTCCTCAGTCGAGAGCCAACATCCCCTTGCAGCCACCAGATAAGCTTGATGTGTCACTATCTTCGCCACCTGAGAAAGCCATGTGGTCCCTCGCCCATCTGTTATGATCGTATGTTTGGAGGTAGGCCTCCCGACCCTAAAAGTATATATTTTCATTGGTGTAGTTGAGAATTTTTTTTTACTTATCATGGACACTTTTGAGTATGGATTGGTGGGGGCATTTGTAGGAAAGAGGGGGCTAGATCTGTACTCTTGTATCCTCTAACCGATTTGGTGGTTAGCCTTGTATCCTATTCTTGTGTGATCTCCTTTACTATCTATTAGCTTTAGGGTTAGCACTACACAGGAAATCCTGATTTTTCGTTGCATGGTATCGCTTCCCGACACCATATACATCACTCCCCTCTGCTCAATTTAACCCCATTTATCACTTTTCCCATTCGGGTTCACATTTTTCCACTGCGTCCACAAAGGCTTAGCCTCCCCCTCTCCTTGCCCACACCTTGCCTTGGGCCTTAAATCATTCCCCAAAGGTTGATGCAGCTAAAAATAAAAAGAAAAAAACATAATTTGGCCACTTTCAACAGGAAATGTACCAAAAAATGTAAAAGATGGTCGGGGCATACAAACTTAGCACGTGGCACTTGGACTCCTACACAGTAAACTCAGACTCCTCCACATAATCTTGGACCCCCATCACAGTGAGCTCGGATTAATCTAAAAACAGCTTTAAACTCAGACAACACCACAGGCAGTTGTAAGGGCCTGACTATCTTATAACTGGTGTAAAAAATTTCAGGACCTTTGTTACCTTGACCAAGTGTGGAAGATTGTGATCTATTATATACATTAGGGGACACCAACAAATCTGCTTGGACCTAAGGTAAATTGCTTCACACCTGTGGAGACTAATAGACAACAAAGGAACCCATGAAAAGTTGAATATTTGGATGATGAACCAGTGATGAATTTGAAGGCATAAATTATAAACAGTGAAGTGATAATTTTGGAGCAATAAAGATTTTGGACTAGTCACATAGAGACACAACCCTTTGATAGCGTGGAGAAGCTTGGACAGTCACCATTATAGCTTGAATTTAGTGTGGCTTGTTCAAGAACTAATACTAGTCATTGGTTAAGGCTTGAACAATGGTTTTGGGTATCATATCTGGAGCAGTCCCGAGGCAGAATTATAACAGATTTTGGAGACACCTTTAGAAGACTCATGGAGACCTATTGAAGACATCTTAAAGCAGCTATTGCAGGAGCATTGATTATTGGATCATCTCTAGTATTGTTGGAGGTATCTTGAAGTCTAGTGTGTAGATTTTGACTCGTTGATAAGTGCAAACTTGGGCAACATATTGAAGACACTATTTGAAGACAACCTTGAGTAGCAGGCCATTTGGAGCACCTTGTGAAGATTCCCTTGGAGATCTCTTGAAGAATCCTTTGAAGAGGCTTAGAGCAAGTGGAGAACTTGGGTTGCCTATTGAAGGCACCTTGAAGGTCTTGGAGATATTATTGGAGACCATGATGCGTTGAAGCAGTCATGAGGTGAGTTTGGAGATCTTTGTTTTGGGTAATATGAAGAGCATTGGTGACACCTTCTAAGAAAACATGGTTGTCATTGATGAAGTAATTTGGACGAAGCATTGTTGAAGATAGACATGGCTCGTTGAAGATGATATTGGGAGCCGTGAACAATCATCAAACTTATCTTGACGAATTGAAGATAGGGTTGGAGTCCTCAAGAGACTAGGTTGGAGCCTGTACCAAATATAGGGTTGGAGCCCTAGAGGTTGGTACCTCAAAGTGACAAGGTTGGAGCCTTGGAAACACCAAAAAAGGTAACCTAATGAAGGAAACCACTCATTTGCTGATGAATTTTCACTTGAGAGAGGCATGGAGGGTATCCACTTACTATTTAGGAAGTGTATGAACCTTTTTGCAGTGGTTTTGAACCTTGGAGAACTAATTTGGACCTCAAACATGAAAAGCGCAACGCCTACACAGCACACCCAGAAGCATAGCACATGCAGTGTTAGCACAAATTTGCTTATTTTTATTCAACCCATGGTAGCTGTGGAGTATGATGGTGAGAAGAGAGGAGCTCTGTACTTATTTCCCTATCTTTGCTAACTCCCTATGCAAATTACTTGTATGGTGAAAATGAGATTTTGTTCGCTTTGTTTTATGACATAATTGACTCTTATGGTGGTGAAACAAATGAGACCTAGACTCCAACCTAAATGAAGGTGTGGTGAATGACCTCAGACCCTAGATGATTGATGATTGCATGACCTCTTAAATAGTGATGACCATGAATGGAGTGAAGGGAGTAGCATTTTAGACCTAGACATATTCAATGAACACTTTTTTTTTGAAAACTACTTAAACATGAAATTTTGACTTAGGATCACTATTAAGTAAACCTGAAAGAGTACATTTGATCATTGAACATTTGTACACTAACACCTGTTACACGAAAAATGATAAATACATGAAAAAACATGCAACATGGGTATTCCTTGGATGAAGAATTAAATTTTGCATCCAACGAGCACTCTCGCTCAAAATTTGAGTAAAACATTGGGGAGAGAAGTTGAAAATACAAGTTGAACAAGTAGTTTTATTATTTTATTATTTTTTAATCTTTTTACTTTTTTACCCAAAAAACTGTGAATCATCCCCTATGGTTGAAACCATCATCTTGAATCCTATTGGTTCTTATAAAGTTTATTTTGGTTGTACATTTTACTTAGGAGGCCCATTTTAGACCTCAAAAGTTCTCTAATGTCTCTTCCCCTGTGCAAGCGTACTCTAGTGAGCTCTGCACACTACCATAATGGAGAAATTCGACCCACCAAATGGCTAAGACTTCTGCCTTGCGAAACACTACCAAAATTCTGGTCTCAAGGTAGGAAATCTCTCAGAAAATCACTAGATCGCCCAACGCACTCTAGCTAAAGAATTTTGTGCTCCGCAAACTGCCTCTGCGCCAAGGAAGTGC
Source organism: Pinus albicaulis (assembly GCA_034641835.2). Lineage (NCBI taxonomy): Eukaryota > Viridiplantae > Streptophyta > Pinopsida > Pinales > Pinaceae > Pinus > Pinus albicaulis. Next base: position 796,925,252 of record CM076574.1, read on the forward strand.
GCGGACCTGGGTGAACACCTGCAATAAAACTCTGTGGAAATATTGAACTGGACTCTTCAAATTTCATCACTAGGGAGACACTCGAAGTTCTCCTAAATGAGGGTGGAATTCCACTTGGAACTCCTGTGCTAAACAACACTTCTTTTCTTGAGCTGAACAACTCCAAGAGAAGATGTAATGTGAAGTGTAATAGTCAAAATATAATCCACTAAATGAGTTCATCCTCCTTTTATAATTTCTCCTCTTGCCTCTAAATTATTTTTTTAACATTATTTTATTGGTGGGGACCATTTTCCACTAAGTTACTTTTGCCACTATTTAATAAAATAATAATTTGTTGTTATTCTCCAATAAAATAATATTGGCCACCTTTCTCCAATAATATTTTCCTTGTTTTAGTTAATATTAATCAAATTGGGCAAAATTCCTTAGTTACTGACATGCTCACAAAATTGGGGATATTACAGTCCTCCCCGCCAAAAATTGTTTGTCCTCAAGCAATTCTCAAAGATTATGATAGGGATGGTTATCAAGGTCATTATCAAAACCCTAGAAGAAAGATTGCAAGATCACAAGACAAATATCCAAATGGCTTCTTCAGGTTCAACATTGAATGCTTCAAATGGCATAACTATGGGCATATAGCTCGTGATTATAGATACATGACAAAATCCTCCATGAAGGAAAACTATAATATCGGGTACAAGAAGGTTTGGAGAAGAAAACAAAAGCAAGAAGATCAAGGGAATGAAAACATCTCAGTTGTCATGCCTTCAGAATTTGTGAAGTCTCAAAATCTTGAGGAATCTATAGGTACAATGGAAGATGTCAAGGTTTAGGATAAAATAGCTGCAGAGCTAGTGCATACATTGTTCTAAACAAGTTGGCATAAAAAATCCTTGTCTCGTGAATGTTGAAGAGGGGGAGTCTCAGTAGCGGTGGTTGAAGATCTATCCCTTGGAAGTTTCACAAATGACAAATGTGAAGAAGTCATCAAAGAAGTAGTCAATATTATGGATAGATTAGTAAGTCATGGATTGAATTGCAAAAGGACTTGTTACCCACCAAAAGTGGGTGACTCTAGAGGAGAATTTTTCTCCTAAATATCTCTTCAGCTGGTAGATAGCGGCCCTTGAAAACCACCAATGTAGCCAAAACATTGTGCCATTTGATATCTTCTTCCTACATCAGTCATATGTCCCATTTCCCAATTGTCAAGGGTGTATGTTTGAAGGTGGGCAATCCAACCCAAAAGGTATGTATTTCATTATGCAATCGAGTGCTTATGCTTGTTTTTCCTTGGGCATCTTGGGTATATAGTATTAGGTGACTTGGAAGAAGGAAGGACCTTTGACCATCATTTTTTTCCCTCACCTTAAATAGGGGATTAATCCTCAATCCTAGTCCCTTGGTATCTCCCCTATTGACTTATGGTTTTAGGAAGGGCACAACTTGGGAAACCCCTATTTCGGTTACATGGTCTCATTTTCCCGTTCCACATTTTTCACTACCCTCTGCACATTACAAGCCCTATTTCATCATTTTCTTTTTCTGGTTCCACATGACCACCAGGTCCACAAGGCACTAGAACACCCCCCCCCACCCCCCTCCCCCCGCCCCTCCGCCCCTTATCCACATGTCTAGGTCGAGCCTGAAAATGTTGTCGTAGAGGTTGATGCAACTAAAATAATGTTAAAAGCATATCATGGCCAGAGGCAAGAAACATAATAAAATAATATTTTATAATGCAAAAGATGGCCAGGACATTAATATAGCATGTGGGAAGAGGCCAAACATGATATCTACCCCTTATTATATCCATCACCATAGTTCCTTCGCCCCCATGAGTGCCCCTACATCATTAAGGATTCCTTGCATGTCCCAACCCCTGGTGGGATATGCACTGCCCCACCTTAAGGGGGTAATAACTGCTTACATCACACACAACATGCTCTCATTTCCTGGAACTCCGAGCAGTAATACAAAGAAAATAAAGAAAAATCAAAAGGAAAATAAAGAGGGCTGGAAAAACAAAGCCTGAGGTAACTCATGTATCCATGATTGCTCCCCCCTACATCTATACACCTAATATGTGAACAACTCTCATCATTTCCACCCATGAAACCTGGCATTTGGCCTTGAGATCCTTGTGTCCACATCCATTCATCATCATTCAAATGACACCTATCAAATGAAGGATGTATCGAGGAATTGTCTTTCCCCTTAGGTGCTGGGAACACCTAATAGGTTTGTTTATTAGCCACTCCTACCTAGGGAGGTAACACTATTACGATCTTGAAGCCCCAAATTTGGAAGGGAAGTCCATTATGAAATCTCAATGTGCCCTTGATAAACAAGCTTGGTTCACTTAGATGCACTAATGAATTATTGTACTTGATGTTGAGGATGCGCATTGGACATTATATGTGATTGGCAGGTGGTTTCATCATGGGTTGGGAAACTTAATTAGGGCCCATGTCCAATAGAGGATCGTACCGACACCCCTAGGGGAAGCATTGAGAGCCATGGGGCTCCCATCATGTGTAGAGCATCATTACATGCAATGGGAACCTTCAGTAGTCTGTTCATTTCCCCACTTTATTCATGAGATGATGCACTTGGACCAGTGTGCCCTAGCCAACTTAGCAGTGATCACATGGTCTAGCAATTGATTTAAGGCCCAGAGAAGGTCTGTCTCGTCCCCTGAGACATGGGAGGGAAAGCACCATCATCAGAGCACTCAGTATTGGAGCATTGCAGGCCATTCCATCATCAGGAGATCAGATTCTTTGCCACAAACTCATTTTGGGGCCCCACATGATGACTTGCATGGAGAATTAGGGACCATCTCTTAGTTCATGATTTATGGAGCCCTCTCACATTTTGGCACCAAGAGGACTCAACGTGGCCTTACATCAACATGACATCATCAATTCAACTAGCATTTGGGTGGCTAATTCATAATTCATAAAAGCTACTTGGTTGGCTTGTGACCAAGGCATGTATTTTGCACATTGTTATAATGCTAGGGGTCTCTTGGGCTAATATTTTGACTTACTAGGTCTCATATAAATAGAACTCAACTTCATTTGTATTGGATCATTATCATACTTGGGAATTTCGGCCTTCTTGGCATATTCAAACTTTTTCTTTGGTTGGCTATTGGATGACCTTGGATGCATTTCGATATTTGGAGCTTAAATTTGATCTTCTTTGGGGATGTCTCTTGATTTGTGGATGGATATATCATATTGTCATCTTGTATGTGCCTTTTATTGAAGTTTTGTTCTTGAAAAATGTCTAAGGTATGGAATTGTTGCAACTAGGTTAATGCTATATTATGCCCTAATTGTTGAAGATTTATTTTGAAAGTTATTTGGTTGACAATCACATATGTTACTCATAGCATATGTGATGAATGTTCCCAGTGGATGAAATATTGTTTTTCCTCCATTAAAACTCCATAGGTAATTGTTGAGAGTTGGAGGCTAAGACATTAACTCTTGACCTCCTTAAGGACGATTTTCACAAATCTAGAGCATCTAGGACTCCATAGCCCAAGGGATAAGGCATTGGTCCAAGCCACTTGGTGATCAAACCTTTCTCTCTCCATATTTTCTCCTTCTTAAATTTTGGTCCCCTTCTCTTGGACGACCACGCTAGGGCATAGAGAAAAAATCATTAGAGAAGGAAATGGTGGATTTCAGGAGAATAGTCATCAAGCTCAGGCTCTTGCCTACAAGACGTCAAAGTTTAACAAGCATCCCATTGGTTTTCATCCATAAAATCTTGTGCCCTAGGAAGGAAACCCTAGCTTGTGTTTCTTTGACTTGGGGTCTTCTTTGAGGTTTGTATGAGCTTAGTATTCACTGGAATAAATCATAACACGCCCTTTCTTTTCCATTCCTTAATATCACGAGTAACTTTAACCACGATAATTCACAAAACCCTATATCTCGTCCAAGTTTCCTCTAGGTCTCTTAAAGGAAGCGAAAACCCCTTTGAAGTGCCATACTATCACATAGAGATTCCCTTGAGAGATCTTAACTCATCACCGAGAACCATTAACCATAGAATATCAATCAAAGGTGATTATCTATCTACCGGGATTCCTCCCATCAATGAAAGTCTGTAAAGAGTAAGGGACATTGGCTAAGGTGACAGTGGGTCATTGTCACAGTGTTATCACTTAGTCTAGCTCTTTGACCCATAAGCTTTCCGTCTTGTGGGTCTGCTAGATTGTGTGGTAACAGGATTCATGGTAATACAGATGGAATCAACTATTGCAAGTCGTGTGAGGCATAGTAGCTCAGTGGGAGAGAAGCATTAGAGGAACATATTTCATCAGTGGTAGGAACCCTTTGCCATTGTTGTCAAAGGGAGAGAGCAATTAGGAAAGGAATATCAGAGCATGGACTTGGGGGGAGCATAAATCGTGGGGGGAGGATGTGTGTTTCCTTCGATGACAAAGGGCAAGATTGTTGAATGGTCTTCTCATTGATTCCAACATCAAGTCTTGAATGCTCTTAATATCCATCTATAGATTGAATTGATTAAAGCTCACATGGTCAAGATCTCCTGGAAGCCCACATGCCTGATCATATTACCTGGCACTTGTTGAAGAATTTGAGGATGAATGTTTGTGAATTTGATCTGAATAGCCATCTTCATTTGATCCTCCTTGTCATGTTTATTCCAACGGTGGGTGGCATGTCACGTAAATCCTCTTTAAAGGTTGAAGCCCCATTTTTGGTCAAAAGCCCCAAAAGTAGATTTTACAGGAAGCCTATAGATTGGTGGCAATTGTATTTCAAAAATTAATTTAATGATGGGCCTATTCTAATTATTTTCACTTCCAAAAAGACATATTAAAGGGATAATTAATTTGTCAAGTTGGCCTCCAAAATAAAATTATTTTTGGTTTCAAGAATTAAAATTTGAAAATTTAAATTGAGGTTGGCTCCATCCTTTTTGATCAAGTCGACTTCATAAGGAAAATTGCCTTTCTCCTTTATAAATAGACTCTTGAATCCTCCACAAGGGGTAGATTGATGCACTAACTTCTATGATATTCTTTTCATTCTCTACAGCCTTGAGTAGTCTTGATTATCTGAAGCAGTGGGGCATAGTTTGAAGAGGGGTTTTAGGGTTTAAGTTTTATCTCTTGGCTACTAGTTTTCATTGGATTTTCCATACATCATTTGGCTTTATTTCGAATCACTATTTCAGATGCCCTGAGGCGAAAATTTGTCTTCTTATCACATTTCTCCATGGAGTTATCAGCTCGCATTTGATGCAAGGTTATTGAAGGAGACTCGACTCAGTATCTGTAATGATTTCGGCATCTCACAGACTCTTTTGTGGCACATACCTTTGGCCTTCTAATCAGTTCATTGGCATATACATTTTACAATCTTGTGGCATATTATTATTCAGCTCTATAATACATGCATTTTTGGCCTTTTGCTCTGTGACACATGCAAATTCAACCTTTTGATCTGCTCTTTAACACGTATATATATATATATATATATATATATATATATATATATATATATATATATATATATATATATTCAGGCTCTTAATGAATTATGTGGCATATGTTTGGAGGCATTTTCAAGCCCTTCAGGGCTCATTTGAAGACAAGTTCCTAAGAACAAATTGTAGCAGATCAAGCATTGTGCTTTTCACACAAACATACCTACTTGAGACCTAAGTTCGGGCCCTTCTTAGGACATTCCTTTAGAGAATATCTTAAGTATTATTGAATGTGTTGCGAGCATCCTTGACGACAGGAAACAGAGTACTGGTTGAGGGAAATTTTAAAATTGATTATTTTCTTGTGAATAATCTAGGCTAAGCAGTGTGATAAATCCTTGGACTAGCTGAGAGTGATGACATTTAACTTGAGACAAATCTAGAAACTCCATTTGTGCCTTAATTCATTCTTGTTCTAGAAGCATGGCTAGGATATGTTGATTCTTATCTTGGTAAGCTAAATTAAAGGGCTAAGTCATAATAAACTCACATTTTTTTTAAGGATTTGTGCATATGTTAGACCTTAGTTTTACTATATATTTGAAGACTGGTTGAACTTGTGTTGCAAAAAGAGTTCTAGGTCACTGTAGCAATATTGATTCATTCCAGACCTATAATAGTTTCATCCTTGAGTTATATTAAGATCATCATTCAAGGGAATCTTATAAAGGTCACTTTAGGATATGACTGAAGTAGATTTTAAGGCACATTGTTATTTCCTCACAGCAGTCCTTTTGTACATTTTTTGGTGAGACCAGTCTTCACAGTGTTCTCTGACACATCTAAAATAAACTATTTGTGCTTTATCAACAACAAAATAAATTTGTGGCAGTCAATCACAGCCCATCAAAAGTATGTCTCAGAACTAAGAGAATTGTATGCAAACATTATGGAATTCTAAGGGAGAGGAACAACTGTAGCAAACTAAGGTATGTGTTGTTTCTTCTATATCATGCACTGAAGATTACACTGAATAAATTCTTGCAGAATGAAGTATGCGTGTCTGAAGAGCATTGAAAAGAAATATGTATATATATCTACTCCTATGTTTGGAAAGTGTTCGCTGTGCCAGAGCTTGCATTAGGATTTGATGCAGATATGGAAGATAAATACTAGTGCTAGTATATTGAGCATATGCCATAATCATATCATTGTTAAGCATAATATCTCTTCCAGGGTTTTCAATAATGTTGTATGGCTTAATGAGAAAGGTCAAAATGTTGGTTGTAGTATGATTGAGGACAGTGTATTCTATTGTTGAAGAACATGGTATTGGTGTAGCTCCCATGTTTGCTAACGTGGTTATACTACTACTATGAATGTATGACTGATTGCAAATTGTATGAGTACAATGAATTGGATCAAAATATGTTTCGATATGACATGAATGAGTTTGTATGTTGCAGTGAATCCATGTAAGATGAGAGTGTGGTAGAGTCCTTAAGAGTTTGGAGTATGTTGCTATTAGAGAATGTTTTCTACTAAGGGTTTGAAAGGTAAAATAGTTCCTTTGGTTATTGAGCACAATTTGCATTGTAGAGTTGAATGATGTGCCAAAGGTTGTATTGCAGATGTGTTCTGAATGGTTGATGACAGGTTCATGTAACTAGAGCAAAGACTTATTGAGTTTTTATAGAGCTAGGTTTGATATTTTGGGCGGAAGAAGTTTTTATTGTAGTTGACAACCTTGTGCCAGTATTGCAGATTGAAAAAGTTAGTGGATTGTTTTTTATGTTATTTATTTTGATTTTGAGCACAGGTGGATCTAGTCTGAAGATTGTGAAATGTGGTCCGTAGTGGCGAATTGAAGGTTGGATCCTTCAAGGCAAGTGACAACTTGCAAATTAAGGTGGCATGGTGGGGCAAGGTGGAGATAGAAGTCTCCTTCAAGTTGCAGCCTGAGAACACTTCAGGGCGGCAGGGTGGTGCTAGCGCAGGTTGACCCTGTACAGGGTGTTGGAGCATCCTTTCAATTGTAGCTGATAAAACTAGGGACATCCTTCCAGTTGGAGTTGGTAAATCAGGGTGTTCAAGAGTCCCTCCAGTTGGAGCAATTAAATTAGGGTGTTGGAGCATCCTTTCAAGTTGAGGTGATAAATTAGGGGGTTGGAGCCTCCTTCCAATCGTAGCTAGACAATCTTGGAAATTGGAGCTTCCTATTGATGTAATCCTTATAAGGCCTATATTAAGAAGCATTTGGTGGTTTTTCTCCCAAAAGTGTTTCCACTTAAAGCCTCTTGTGTATTGTCTTTGATGTTGTGCATTGTTGAATGGTGTTGTTGATTTACATTTTAATCTAATGATAATAATAACTAATTTTTTATGAAGTATTTACAACAACTGCTTACTGTATTAATGAAGGGATTGATAAGCCATGAAGAAAACCCTAGTGGAAAATTTCTAAAGTGGTATAGATTCAAGGTATGGCTCAAGAGAAAGAAGAAAATGAAGCAAAAATTATTAATATGCACATACCCTGGTGGCATGATCATAGATGGTGTAGAAAAAAGGATGGACATTGTCATTCTACCTCAACACAAGGTCATGATTTTCAGTTTACTTAGGTAGTGTGATGTAGGAGTATTGAACCTACATTCCTTTCCAAAGCATATTTATGCATAAGTGAAAGTATTAGTAGGTGTTGAGGAGACAGATTGCAACAATTTGTGCCATTCAATCCCTTCCAATCATAGTAGTTCATATCCTTGTTGGAAGGTTTGGATGCGAGGAACCCATGATAACCTTGTAATAAAAAGTGAAATGTCGAATTCCCTCCTCAAGGTCAACTAAGAGGAGGGTCTCATTCTTCAAATCAAAGGCTTACATGTAATCAATAACATACAAGCTCAGAAAACAATGAGCAAGGATAACTATTTATGATTGGTGGTTGATTGTAGGCTACATAGAAGGAGAAGAGTGGAATCCCATGATTACTTGCTCAAGTGGTTGTTTGAAAAGATTAATGTGGGATGATAAAAGGGTTAGAACATGAAGAACAAGGAGATCATTACATTAAGGAAGGAGATATGAATAAGAGCTAGAGAGGAGAAGAGTTCTTGAAAAGGAGAGGAGTATGTAATATTCCTAATAGGAGTTTAATAGTGAATAATAGAAAACGTGCTCATCAACCCAAAAAATTCAAACACACATAAATATCAGAAATACATATATTGGCACCAAAACTAGATCTTTTTATTAAAATTTTGAGTTGAACAAGTAAAATATAATGAGGCATAGAGGAACTTGGACTTGCTACCACAAACAAGGAAAAACCCAGGTTGTGAATTTGCTACCCAAGTGTTGAATATATTGCACACCAAAGCTCTGCACAGACCCAGAATCTTTCTGCTACCGTTTCCAAGAAGAAATGGGATTAGATTCCTCCAATGTGCTCATAAACTCTTGAAATTGCAGTTGCTGCCTCTCCTCAAGTATCACCACAAAACCCATGAAGGAATTTTCCTCTACCCAAACCCCTAGAAAACCCACAAAAAGTGTGAATTTCTCCCCTACCCAAAAGTATGCACCTCATGGAAATAGTGTTGCAATAGGTTCCAAACCCCTAGAAACTCACCAAATCCCAACTCCAACTCCCTTGCCTTCTCAACCTTATACCTCGCTCCTCCAATGCTTGCATAGGCCCTGCTAGTGAACCTTTGCGCAACTCTGGAAAAGGGGAAATTTTACTTGTAATCTCCCCTCAAAATCAGCCCAACAAACTCTCGGAATTCTTCAACAAAATCCAAGGGTAATCCCTCCTGCAATTTTCAAAAACTAGTGTGCAAGTTGGTAGTCTCTCGAGGTGGTGTGAGTTTCTATTCTGTACCCAAAATAAACACTGAAGCGGTTGTGGTACTCCTGCAGTGGCCTCCAAAACAGCTCTAATGTGATGCATTGTCCTCTCCTAGGGTGACACTCGTGGTTCACCAAAGGGTGAGTTGAGTCTCTGCCTGGAAACTACCTTGTGTTGAACATCACGTTGTTAACTTGGCTCAGCAGCTCAAGTAAACAATGGTTTAGTTTTCTATTTGAAAAAAGGCCCCAAATGTTGGTCCTCACCTCCTCTTTATACTTTCTGCTCTCCTTTCTCCACGTGGGCCCTCTTACCCACCACTTCATGTGTGATATCCTTAGGAGAAATATTCTCTCCAAGATGGTCCTTAATCGGCAGCCAATAGCCCCTTACAACCACCAACTAGCTCGTTGTGCCATATCTCTGCCACCTAAGCCAGCCATGTGGTCCCTCACCCATCTGTCATTATCGTATGTTCGAAGGTGGGCCTCCCGAACCTAAAGGTATGTCTTGTCATTTGGTAATTGAGTATTGGGTTTACTTATCATGGACACTTCTGGGCATGGATTGATGGGGGGATTCGGTGAAAAGAGGGTTTAGTTTGTGCTTATGTCCCCTTGACCTCTTTAGGATGTTACCCTTGGATTTTAGTCCCGTGGGATCTCCTTTACTGATCACTTGGTTTTAGGGTGGTACTAACTAGGAAACCCCGACTTTGGTTGTGTGGCCCCACTCCCTTATCCACATATACCACTCCCCTTCCATTCATTATACCCCTATTCGTCATCTCTCGCACTTGGGTCCACATAGGGTTAGCCTCCCCATTCCCCTACACCCATCTTGGGCCAGGCTTGGAACGATGCTCCGAAGGTTGATGCATCTGAAAAGAAAAGTAAAATCATAAATGGCCACATTCAGTAAGAAAATGTACCACAAGATGCAAAAGATGGTTGGGAAAAACAGAATTAACACGTGGGTAAAAGTCAATGCATGAGCTCTACCCCATACCCATGGCCATCACCCTGGCTCCATAGGCCCTAAGTGAGCTTCCTTTATCATTCAGAACCCATGATTATGCCAACCCCTGGAGGGCAATGAACCACCCTACCAAAAAGGGGGTAATCACTGTTATATATTACACATCATGCTCTTATCCTTTGAGCCTCAAGTAGTTAATCAAAGAAAATCATAAAAGGTAAAAGGAATATAAAGAAGGGTGGAAAAATCAAGGTCGAGGCACCTAGGTGTGGGCTTCCCTTTCTCTAGCTACCCTTGTGCCTCGATATGTGGCCCAGGCTTGCCCCTATCATTCCCTAATTCCATTTCACCTCTTTATCACATGCCACCACCATTTGAGGGATGTACCTTGGACACACTATCCCCTCTAAAGATAGAAACCACCTAATAAAGTAGTTGGCTAACCCCCTTTAGAGCTGGGAGTCATTAGCACACGCCAAAGCCCACTATGGAAGGGCATGCCAATATGAAGTGTCCACTTGTTGTCCTTGGTTTGTAATCTCTTTTACCCGATTACTTTAATGACTTGTTGTACTGGAAGGCTAGGGGACGCATTGGATCTTATGCAGGATCGCAGATGGTGTCCATTTGGGTTTGGTCCCCCTATATGGGATCCTAACCCTCTAGAGGGTGACATTGGCACATATAGGGTGTGTGTAGAGATCCATGGACCTCCACAACATTAGAAAAAACTCCATAGATCCCCAGAGATGTTCAAAAATTGTTAGAGATATACCTTTTGGACGAGAAAGATGCATTTGGTACATTATGCCCAGCTGGCCCCACATGTGCACCACACACTTGGCATGTGTCCCCGGACTTGTACGATGACATGGCAACATTCATTCCATCATTTGAGCCCTTCAGATGGTCTACAAGCATCTTCAACTCATATAGAGACCCATGAGGTCATTGGTGTGCCCCCACACCCACTAGGAGCACCACAAGTTTATTGTTTGGAGAACAAGGGTCCACCCCCTTTTCCATCACTTTTGAGGATCCTATTCATAATTATGGCACTTATGGACCTCATTAGGCCTCTTGGAGGGTCGTACGACATGCATAGATTATTACCTCTTTAGAGCGTTATTATTTTATTTGTGAGCTAGTTTAGTGGGCTTGTCACGAAAAGTTAGTTAATTTGCACATTATTTTATTTTTAGGGGCTAATGTAGACCCATTAGGTAATTTGAACTCCTAATGACTGTATAAATAGGAGTTGGATGGATTCATTTTGGATCATCACTTGGATTTGGATAATTCTCTCCTTACAAAACTTTGCACTTTTTCATTGGTAGATATTTTTGGATAATGGATGAATTTTGATGTATTGATTGGGTTCTTCTTATCTTGGAGCTTCTTAAATTGCAAATGTGTTTCTGGTTGGATATATTCTCTTACGCATAAGTGCAATTTTAACGTTATTTTCTTTTATTTTGTTGCATACATTGGTTATGAGATTTTCATTATTTTAGGGCTAATTGTTGCATGCATTTACGACATAAATGTGGAATTATGTTTCCATTTTGCTTATCTCCATGTATGGGCGATGTTTGATGAATGAATTTTCCTAGAGATCAAGTTATCTCAAAAATACTCTTCCATTTGCAACGAAGTATAAATGCTTTTAAGGTCACTTTTCTTCTCTTTCCCTTAACATTGGACGAAGTCGACTTTGAGAGCTTCCTTGAACAAGAAACGAGGTCCATCTTCATTAATCTCCTTGACTCCATATCCCCAAAAGGAATTAGGCACTAATCCATCGAAGGGTGGTCATTTAAACCATATTCTTTCACCTTCTCCTCCCTTTTCTAGGTCTAGCCACAACGGGCCATCTAGGGCATCAATTTCCCGGCAAACTAGCCCTAGAAAAAATTTGATCTCCTATACCCTACTACATTGGTGTTTCCTTAAGGTCTCCGAATTTGAAGGGATCCCGATGGTGGGATTGCAAGATATTTTAAGCCCTAGGTCTAAGATAAAAATTTTCTCTAGTGTTCCCAAAGCTAGTACCTCATAGGATCAATTTGACATCTGTTATTTTTAGATAACCATGGTATGTTCTATGCTTAATGCAGGTTTACTTCAATCTTTCTTATAGGCCCAATTCAATTTAGCAATCACATAAACATGAAAGTAAAATGCTGATAGAACATAATAATAGATCAACAGAAGACAAGCCAAAATATGTAGATCAGATTTTACAATTCTTCTTGTCCAAAAAAGATAGAGAGTGATGTGCTTTACGGCAGTCAACAAGATGCATAAACCAACAAAGTCTTTATCAACATCAGATCAACCAACCTTCCAAGTGTCACACACACCCCTCAAAGACAGCTCCAAAAGTCAACGCAAGTCAACAAAATAATTCCTCATCCAGATTTCCAACATCCAATTCCAACATCATCCATATTTCCGACATCCAGATTTTCAGCATCCATGTACGACATCATTTCCGGCATCCAGATTTCTGACATCATCCATATTTCTGGCATCCAGATTTACGACATCCATTTCTGGCATCATTTCAGCATCCATATTTCCGGCATCATCCATTTTTCCAACATCCAGATTTTTGGCATCCATATTCACACGTGAGAGAGAGAGAGAAGCCTCTTCTAGGTTGTACGAACCAATCAAATCATGAGGAATGTGTGTGATGAGATGATGATGAAATGGACATCATCTCTCTCCAATTTATATTAGTTAGTGAGGTTGTGTGACACATCTATTAGGCTCGTGAGCCTACATTACAATTTGCCCGACCTTGCACATGTGTGGAAAATAAAATCAAAATATATGTTCTGCTCATCCAAACAAGATGATCTTTAGATCAATATTGCACCTCTATGAAAGAGCAATCCAACAAAAATACAATCATCATCATATGAGTAGTGCAACCTAGAGTTTGGACCTAGTTGCCCAAAATTGACACTCCCTCTTAACTAGGGAGAACTCCATCTGTCCACTTGTGCCATCCAGAGATTAGTACCATCGTGTACTACCATATATCATCTTGTGTCATCATGTCGTAACTTGCTTTGTTGGCTCTTCTTCGCAAATAGAACAAAAGGTGAGTCACAAAGACATCACACTCAGCTGACCTGAAGTCAGCTTAGTGGTTAAAAGCTCTCTTAGACTCGAAAAAAGAGTCTCATACTAACTTGAAGTTAGTTTACTAACTCGAAGTCAGTTTAGAGGTAAGAACCTCATCATACTTGATCCTAGATCAAGGTGTTGGACATGTGCCATCCTAGACATAGAGAGTACGACAATCTCTGATGCGTCCATCGGTCTTGCTATTGGTCTCTATCCACATTTCCCACCTCATTGGCCAAATGAGAGGTACTTCCCACAAGTCTGAAACTCCATGGGTAGGATGCGTGCAGGGCATAGATCAAAGAGAGGTGAACCAACTCAATATCATAACAGTGGGGCAGAAGCACAACATGGTTCGGCAAGCTTAGCCACGTGTGTGCTTATAGCTCCAAGAAGTTATCCCCAAGAACCCTGGAGCTCCCAAAGCTCATAGTCCAACTCAAGCAGGACCCTCACAATAGGGTCTTTCCACGATTCCAAGCTTCTCACAGAAGGTTAGGAACTTGACCTTCCCCAGGGGCTTCGTGAGAATATCTGCGACCTGCTCATCAATTCCTATGTGATCGAGCCTTATGGTGCCTCAATGTATGATGTCCCAGACAAATGGTACTTAATATCAATATGCTTGGATCGATCGTGGAACACGAGATTCTCAGAAAGACGAATCCCACTCTGATTATCACAAAGGATAACGGTAGTATCTAGCACATGTCCGAATAGCTCACTGAAGAGATTTCTCAACCAAATAGCTTCACAATAGGCCATACTCGTTGTAATGTATTCGGCCTCAATGGTTCTCAAAGCCACCGACTTCTGCTTCCTTTTCATCCAAGATATCGAAGCAGAACCCAAGGTAAAGCAACATCCAGATGTGCTCTTGCGATCCACCACATTGCCAACCCAATCAACATCAATATATCCATGGAGTCTAAAACTCTCGGCAGTGTATCTCAACCCATGGTTGATTTTGCCTTGAAGATATCTCAATAGATTCTTGGCACCAATCCAGTGAATGTGATGAGGCTCGACTATATGTTGACTCAAAGTGTTCACTACAAAACATACGTCCGGACGGGAGTTCACTAAGAACATCAGGGCCCCCAAGAGTTATCGATACTCGGTGGGATTTCCCAGCTTGAGCCCAACAGCGTTTCCACACAACTTCTTAAAGTTGAGTTCCATCTGTGTCAACACAGACTTACAATCCACCATACCAAATCTCTCCAACAGCTTCATGACATATTTTCCTTGAGAAAGGAAATTCTCGCCTGGCCTTTGCCAAAACTCCAAGCCTAGGAATTAGTGCATCAATCCTACATCCTTCATCTCAAATTCGGAAGCTAGCTCTCTCTTACACTGATGAATGAGAGGGTCAGCACCTGTTAGGAAGAGATTGTCCACATAGAGAACTAGAATGAGAGGCCTTTTTCTATCAAAAATAAAGGTTTGGATCAACATTACTTTGAGAGAAGCCCAGCTTCATCAAGTAGCTATCTATCCTCTCATACCTAGCCCTTAGGGCTTGCTTCAACCCATAGAGGGATTTCTTCAACATACATACATTATATTGGACTTCTAACCCTAGAGGTTGCTCCACATAAACCTATTCCTTTTTTGAACCATGCAGAAAGGCAATCTTCACATCCATCTAATAGAGACTCCATCCTTGCTTTGTAGCAAGGGCAATGATAGATCGGATGTTGGTATAGCGGGTGACAGGTGCAAATATATCATCATAATCTACACCTTATGTTTGAGAGAAGTCGTAGGCAACAAATCTTGCCTTGTACTTGTCGGCACTACCATCAGATCCATGCTTGATCTTATAGAGCCATTTCGAGGTGACAACAGATTTTTCGTCGGGTCTCAGGACCACTTCCCAGACATCATTTTTCATAATGGACTCATATTCTTCGTGCATAGCATCCTTCCAAACTTGATGCTTTACGGCTTCTTCTAATGATCCAGACTAAGATTGTACAATTGTACTCATGGCTGCTAGATACCCTTGGTATCTATTCGGCTTCTTGCTTTCACGGAATGTCCCCCTTGGGGCAATATGTCTCTCAACATCTTCGAGAGTATCCCTAAGCCATGAGGGTATTCTCTTATTTGAAGGAGGTGGATCAATTATATCCATAGGTCCTTCAACATCGGGCGTCAATTCATCCTTCAGTTCTTCTTGCTTCCCTACTTCTTCATCTTCTTTATCTTGCTTGGAACTAGGAAGATTTCTTACTTTCTTGAGGGCAGCATCTTCATCGAAGGTGACATCGTGGCATATATCCACTTATCTTTGACCAAGCACATAGATTCTATATGCCTTCGAAGTTTCACTGTAGCCCACAAACATTCCCTTCTTTCCAGAAGCATCCAACTTGCTTCTCTTTTCTTTCGATACATGAAAGTAAAGGGGACAACCAAAAACTCTAAATTGAGAAACATTAGGTTTCTTACCAGAGAAGACTTCTTCGGGAGTCTTGGAGTCTAGAGCAGAATGTGGGCATCTATTTTAAATGTACACAACAATGTTCACAGCTTCTCCCCATAGAAATTTCGGAAGACCTTGGTCAAATAGCATGGCGCGGGCAGCTTCCACAATGGTCTTGTTCTTTCTTTCAACAACACCATTTTTCTCAGGAGTATACACAGTGGTGGTCTCCCTCTTAATGTCAGCTTCACTGCAGAAGTCATTGAATTCATTTGACTCATACTCGGACCCATTGTCGATCCTGAAAACTTTGGTTCTCTTCTCATTTTGATTTTCCACCAAGGCCTTTAAGGTACGAAACCATTTGAATGCTTCGTCCTTCTTCTTCAAGAAATATATCCAGGTGTTGCGAGAGAAGTCATCTGTAAAAGTCATGTAATAGGAACATCCTCCCAAGGATGTCACGGGCAGCATACCAGATAAATCATAATGTATCAACTGCAAGATATCAGTTGTCTTTGTGACACTTGAGGGGAATGGTCCCCATGTATGCTTCCCTTCGGCACAACCTTGACATATACCTTCATGATCATTTTTAAATTCATGCATCCCTGTCACCACCTTCCTTGCTTCGACAAGCACTTTGTAATGAAGGTGTGCAAACCTTCGGTGCCATAACTCTGTTTGAAGAGTTGTATCACATGACATAGCCCCCAATGGACTTCCTACAACCTAGTAGAGTGTATCAACTCTAAAACCGATAGTAAGAGCTTCTTTGAAGTTCTTCTTCCATATGCGTACCTTTCCATCAACGAATGCCACCTTGAACCCTTTGTCATCCATTGCTGAAATAGACACAAGGTTCTTCTTCAAATCAGGTACATACAACACATCTTGTAAACGGAGGACTTGACCTTGAGATAGATGAAGGGTCACAGTCCCTGTCCTTCTTAATCAAATTAGAGAGGGCTTCTTTATAACCAGTGAGGTGCCTTGAAGCACCACTATCAATCAACCAGACATCCATGGTGTTGGGAGGAGATGCAACAGAGAGGGCAGATACAAGAATATATTCATTTTTCTTATTATCAACAACATTATACTCATCGTACTTGGAATTTCTTGACCTCTTGAAAGGTTGCCCATTTCCACTACGATTGGAGGGAGCCTTCCCTTTTCCTTTGATTGCCATTCCCCCTGAAGTTGTTGTTGTCATCATGCCTGGGAGAGTCCCTTCTATTGGGGCACTCTCTCGCATAGTGACCAGACTTGTTACAAGTGTAACATATTCCTTCCTTCCTTTGGGCCCCGCTCTACCCTGTTTTTTATTTCTCGGGCCACCATGGTTCTTATTCTTTGCATGAGCGGCGAAGGCAGTAGGGTCACCTCTATTTCCATTAGAGGGATAATCTCTCTCCATCATTCTTGTCTCCTCTCGAGTGCATCTAGTCAACAATTCATCAAAATCAGGAATCATATTATTATTAAGAATCGTAGTATTAAATACATACCAGTCTCGGGGAAGTCCTCCAAGAGCAATGAGTCTGAGCTCTCAATTAGGTACTTCTTCTCCTATGGAAACAAGATCATTCCTGATTTGTGTGAGCCTCATAAAATATGATGGAGGCTCATGAATCTTCCCCTGCACATAGTCCATGACATCTTAATATTCTAATACGAAATCCAAGGACATCTTCCATGCATGATAATCAAACTTGTTAGTCAACTTATCATCAGACCATTGGTCTTTGACAAGAGTCCTTCTTCGGTGATTTCTTTTCACACTATCTTGGGCTTTGTCTTTACCTTAGCTCTGATACCATGTTAATTTTAGATAACAATGGTATGTTTTATGCTTAATGCAGTTTTACTTCAATATTTCTTATAGGCCCAATTCAATTTAGCAATCACATAAACATGAAAGTAAAATGTTGATAGAACATAATAATAGATCAACACAATACAATCCAAATAATGTAGATCAAATTTTACAATTATTCTTTTCCAGCAAAGATAGAGAGTGATGTGCGTTACAACAGTCAATAGGATGCATCAGCTAGCAAAGTGTTTCTCAACATCAGATCATCCAACCTTCCAAGTCACACAAACCCCTCAAAGACAACTCTAAAAGTCAACGCAAGTCAACAAACGATTTCTGGCATCCAGATTTCTGACATCCATTTCTGGCATCCATTTCCGACATCCATTTCTGGCATCATCCATATTTCCGGCATCCATTTCCGACATCATCGATATTTCCGGCATCCATTTCTGGCATCATTTTGGCATCCATATTTCCAACATCCAGATTTCTGGCATCCATTTTTGGTATCATCCATATTTCCAGCATCCAAATTTCCGACATCCATATTCACACGTGGGAGAGAGAGAAGCCTCTTCTAGGTTGTACGAACCAATCAGACATGAGGAATGTGTGTGATGAGATGATGATGAAATGGACATCATCTCTATCCAATTTATATCAGTCAGTGAGGGTGTGTGACACATCTATTAGGCTTATGAGCCTACATTACAAATTTGGCCGATCTTGCACATGTGTTGACAATAAAATCAAAATATATGTTCTGCTCATCCAAACAAGATGATCTTTAGATCAATCTTGCACCTCTCCAAAAGAGGAATCCAACAAAAATATAATGATCATCATATGAGCAGTGCAACCTGGAGTTTGGACCTAGTTGCCCAAAATTAACAACATCTTTAGGTGAAATTTATTGTTTGGTCCTTTCCCCTTGCCTTGGCCAGGTTAAGAATATCATCGGTTGCTAGACACCACCCCCCTAACCTATGCTGGGTACACATGGCCCCGTGTGGTCCCATTTCTCATCAAAGACAATTCATCAAGGTCAACTTAGGAATCCAAGTTTTATAAGGATTTTAGAGATTGGGAAACTCCTCCTCAATTCAAATTCCTTTAACCTATCCCTCAAATCCTCACCTCCTTTCCCTAGAAAGTCTTGTACCTTGCTTAAAGAGAAAGCAAGCTCCATTCCTAATCCTATACTAGGGAAAGGGTCTTTAAGGTCACTTCACATCTATTTGTTGATCCATCCCTTATAAGTGACTTCCTAATTACTAGGTCTCCTCCCATCGATGAAATTCCGTAAAGAACATGCAGTCTTAGTTATGGTGACAGTGGGCTAAGTCTCCATTCTTTCCCTTGACCTTGTAGTTTCCCTCTTAGGAGCCCCTTTCAGGTCCCCTACTGTTTTGAGTGGTAACAGGCCCCAAACTCCATTAGTGTGTTTCCCTCCTCCTTTTTTCCTCTCTCCATAATAGCGTGCTACTTAAGGGAGTGTGTTTGACTTGTGGGTGGCCCCCAAAACCCACCAATAATCAATGATTCCCTTTCTCCCAAGTTAAGAACCCAAAATTTGATGCTAATGCCAAAAATTATTTCCAAGTCCAAAATTTTCCAAAATTGTGATGCCTTCTCTAAAGTTTATAAATTTGGGGATATAACAGTCCCCCTTGCCAAAATTTTCTTGTCCTCAAGCAATTTCAATGTTGGATGTTGTAGTACCCTTTCAGTGTTGGATTTTGTAGTACCTTCTCCCCTTCCCATGTTGCATCCTCCTTAGGAAGGTCCTTTCATCTGACCAAAATTTCACTTATCGCCTGGTTCCTGAGATTTCTTTCACGCACTTCCAGAATGGCCTTTGGTGCCAACTCAAGATGGCCCTCATCATCTAATGGTGGCAGTTGTGCAGTGCTCGTGACCTACTACCCCAGTGCCTTCTTTAGGCATGATAGGTGGAAAAAATTATGCACCTTGCTTCCTGGTGGAAGCTCCATCTCGTAGTCCACCTCCCCAACTCTCCTAGACACCCTGTACGACCCATAAAATCAAGGTTTGAGATTTTCACCCCTTTCTGATTGAGTGATGATTGTTTGTATGGTTGGAGCCATAGATAGACCATGTCACCCACCTCAAACTTCCTCTCAACTCTGCGTCAGTCAGCATACATTTTCGGCTAATTTTGTGCCATCTGCAGATTGTCCTTGAGAGCCTTGAGGATCTCTTAGCTCTCTAGGGTCCAATCACTATCCCCTAGGGCCCTGCTGTCTCCAAAAATCATGTCAAAAAATGAAAGTGCATCATAACCATAAAGGGCATGAAAAGGACACATACTGATCGACATGTGGTAGGTTGTGCTGTAACAGTACTCTCCCAAGTGCAACCACTTCACCCATGCCCATTGTTTACCTGTTACGTAATTGGGCAGATATCCATCTAGCCATTTGTTTACAACCTCCATCTGCCCATCTGTCTAGGGGTGGTTACTGGTGCTGGGAGTGAGATCTGTTCCCACTAGGTTGAAAAGCTCCTGCCAAAAGGCCCCCATGAACCTACTGTCCTGGTTACTAACAATGGTCGTGGGAATATCATGCAGCCTAAACAGCTTCTGGAAGAACAACTCTACAATCTGTGTGGTTGAAGATCTAGATGGAATAGCAAAGAAATGGGATAACTTGATCAACCTGTCCACCACTACATAGATACAATTGTGCCCCTATGTAACCGGGTGGCCAGTGATGAAGTCCATGGACATGCTCTCCCATTTCTTCTCTAGAATAGGGAGAGGTTGTAGTAGACCTGTTGTGTAAAATGGTTCTTCCTTGTTCCTCTGACAAACCACACACTCTTGCACATGCCTCAACACATCCCCCTTCAGCCCCCTCTAAGAGAAACAATCCTTGATGGCCCTATATGTCTTGAGGAATCTAGGGTGTCCTGCCATAGGAGAATCACGGGTTGCCTACATAATCCTCTCCCTAAGTTGTGACCTTGGTACCAAGTAGATCTTGTCCTTATAGTATATCACGCCATCCATAACTCGAAAACTATCATCACCAAAGGTGCCATCTAGTATCTCGTAGGCCTATCGGTCCTTGGAATACTACACCAAGAGTTGCAATCTCTAGTCCTGTGTCATATCCATCAAAGATAGAGTCGCAAGCCTCCTCGAGAGGGCATCTACCACTATGTTCTTATTGCCCTTGACATATTCTATCTCAAAGTCGTACTGACCCACATCTATTGTCTCTCCTAAAGTTCCTTCTACTCTAAGAAGCATCGAAAATTGTTATAGTCAGTCTTCACCTTGAACCTGTTTCCCACCAGATAGTGTTGGAACTTAGCTAGTTCATGCACTATGGCTAGCATCTCCTTGTCATAGATATAGTACAATCGCTCATATTCATGGAGTTTTCGGCTCTCATAAGCTATGGGGTGACCCCCCTGCATCAGTATTTCCCCAATGCCCTCACCTGATGTGTCACGCTGCAGTACAAAGCGTTGGGAGAAGTTCGGTAATGCCATGACCAAGTAAATACTCATGACCACCTTGAGGCGCTCAGAGGCCTCTTGTGTTGTGTCTAACCAACCGAATTTCCCCTTATTCGTGAGATTTGTAAGGGGTGTCGTAAGCTGAGAGAATCCCCTCATAAAGCACTTATAATATGGGCATATGCACAAGAATCCCCTCAGCTCTGTCACGTTCTTGGGCGTAGGCTAGTCATGGATGGAATAAATCTTCTCTTGGTGGACTTGGACCCCATCCTCACCTACAAAGTGCCCCAGATAAAGCATCTCAGTTAGCCCAAACTCACAATTGGACATCTTAGCATAAAATTGTTGCTCCTCCAAGATGCTCAAGACCTATTCTATGTGTTGCAGGTGTTCCTCCCATGTCATGTTGTAAATGAGTATGTCGTCGAAAAACACCAGAACAAATCTGCACAGGTGCTTGTGGAACATGTGGTTCATGCAATATTGAAATGTGGTCGGTGTGTTGGTGAACCTAAAGGGCATCACTAGGAACTCAAATTTCCCATAATGGCACCTAAATGCGGTCTTCGAGATGTCCTGCTCCTTCACTCGAATCTGGTGGTACCCCGAACGCAAGTCAATCATAAAGAAGTAGTTGGCTCCTCTAAGTTCGTCCACCAACTCATCATTGCAGGGTATGGGGTACTGGTTCTTTAGTCTTCTTATTTAGGTCCATTTAGTTAATGCACAATGCACATACAAAGGGTCCCATCCTCCTTCTTCACCAGAACTACTAATGAGGCAAAAGGATGCCCCAATGCCAACAACTCCTAGATAACCCTCTCGATCTTGTCCCTATAGGCCCAGGGATGCCTATAGGGAGTGGTGATCACAGCGTATACTCCCTCCTCCAACTGAATGGTGTGCTCGAACACACGATTCAATGGCCTGCCTAGAGGGATCTCCCCAAAAACTACCTGATGTCTCTCTAAGAGTGCTAGGATATTTGGGTGTTGTTGTCATGACTGAGATTCGGTTTTCGATATCCGAAGTTGTATTGCCCACTCTATGTCCCCATGTTGCAAGTTGATCTCCATTTGATGGGCTAAGACTATCTGTGGTGGATAAGAATGCATGCCCCTCAACACGACCAATTTCACATCTGGTCCTGTAAACTCCATCTACAACTTCCTTCAATCGGTGGCGATCCACCCCAGTGAATACAGCCACTGGACACCCTCACCACATTGGTGTCTGGAACATCTACCATAAAGAAATGATCAATCACAGAATAGTTCCCCATTGTCAAGGTCAATCTAGGGACATACCCCGTGCACTATATTGTCTTATCCCCTGGTACCAACACCGAAAACCCCTCAAATGTTTGTGTGTATGCCTCTCCGCTCCACCATCTAGGAATCAATAAAGTTGTGGGTAGCCTCACTATCCACTAGCACTGAAACACGCTTCCCCTGCACTATCCCTGGGATCCGCAGTGTCAAGTACTTCAGAACTCCCCAGAGTGAAGAAATAACCCCTCCAGTAGGCCTCCTCCATGAGGTGGTGGTCGCGGTGGCAATCCACCTCCCATGAACTGGGGTCCTCCATCTCCTATGTCCATCTCCTACTCAATCTCATCCTCGAGTTCGTTATCTGAGTACACATCAATGTAGTGAACCTTGCCCTTGGTGCACTTGTGCCCTAGTGCCCACGACTCCTGGCACGTAAAACATAACATCCACCTCTGAAGGTCCCTCCTAGTCTCATCATCGAGCTAACCACGCCCAACCTCCCAGTGAGCCTGTCTAGTGTCTCTACCCCCTTGGGGAGCAATGGGTCTAGTGGGGAAAGGGGCTCTAGTCTTGGTCACTAAGTCAATCATATCATTGGTCTTGCAAATAGCATCCATCCATGTCATGGTCTTATAAGCCCTCACCCATCCACATAGGGGGTCATCGAGCCCCTCTACAAACAACATAATCAACCGAGCCTCTGAAATGGTCGTGACCATCACTGCCAGCCTCTAAAACTACAATATATATGCCTTTGCACTGCTAATCTGTCTTAGGTGTGCCAACTCTCTAAAGTGTAACTCGGGGTCCTTCTTATCAAACATATTGATCAGACACCTGGTAAACTTTGTATAAGAGGTGATGTGAATGTGCCCAAGAGTGATTAGGCCATAGTACCACCACTCCTATATGTCCCCCTCCAAATGCAATGTGCCAAACCTTATGGCGTTTGTCTCACGCATGGGATTCAAGTGGAAGTAAGAGTCTAGCTTCTAAACCCATGCCCTGGCCGAACTATTGGCTAACCTATCATAGTTGGGAACTGTGACCTTCCCAACTATCTTCTACACCCCTCGCTCTACTTCCCTCCTCCATAAGATGTACCAACCCCAGTCTTGCGTCTCTCCTTAAGGTGTATAAACTCCCCAAAGGACATGACTCTCTGAATCCTAGGGTCTAGCCCCTCATACTCATCAATCCCCATCAATACAAATTGCACCAAATTTGAAAAAAAATCTAATTCCCTCTCTCTGTCTTGTCCATGAACTGCATCATAGTGGGACGTCTAATCTGGCCACGCATCGGGGTTTGTGGCTGTTGGAAAGCACACTTCTACGTCTGGTGGATGCTTCCTCCAGCTCTAGAACCCCCATATCCATTGTTTTCATGCCCTTGGTTGTTTTGCACCTGCAAGCCCATCATTTGTTGCATCATGTTCATCATTAGTTGACCCTGCCTCAACATTTGTTGGTTCAGCCTCAACAACTTATCCATAACCTTGTTTTGGCCTCCTTCTCTTGGTTTCTCATCACCCCCATGGCCCTCCATGTGTTCTCTAACGTTGTATAACTTAGTGTCTGAAAAGGGTCAAGCCCTCCTTCTCTACCACGTCCTCTACCTTTGCCTCGACCCCTCTGAAAAACCATGCCCTAGTACCTGGGATGCATTACCAATGGCTTCCTCCCACACTGGCCAAGAAAATGCTCTGATACCACTGTAATATTCCTAATAGGAGATTAATAGTGAATTACAGAAAACATGCTCATGAACAACACCTAAAAATTTCAAACATACACAAATATCATATATACATATATTGGCACAAAAAATGGATCTCTTTATTAAAATTTTGAGCTAAACAATTACAATATAATGAGGGACAGCGGAACCTAGGCTCGCTATAGCAAGCAAGGCAAAACCCAGGATGTGAATTTGCTGCCCAAGTGCTGAAGAATTTTCCCACCAAAGCTCTGCACAAACCCAAAAAGTTTCTACTACTACCACCAGGAAGAAATGGGATTATTTACCTCCAATGTGCTCAAAACCTCCTAAAATTGCAGCTAGTGCATCTCCTCAAGTATCTCCACAAAACCCAAGAATGAATTTGCCACCACCCAAACCCCCAAAAAACCCACAAAAAGTGTGAATTTCTCCTCTACCCAAAAATACGCACCTCATGGAAATAGTGTTGCAATAGGAACCAAACCTCGGGAAATCACCTCCCAAAATTTGCACTGGAAACTCACCAAATCCCAGCTCCAACTCCGTTGCCTTCTCAACCCTCTATCTCAGCTCCTCCAATGCTTGCATAGGCCCTGCCAATGAACCTCTGCGTAACTCGAGAAAAAGGGAAATTTGACCTATAATCTCCCCTCAAAATCGACCTTGCAAACTCCCAGAATTCTTCAGCAAAATCCAAGGCTAATCCCTCATGCAATTTCTGAAAACTAGTGTGAAAGTTGGCAGTCTCTCCAAGTGGTGCAAGTTTCTATTTTGCCCCAAAATACACACTGAAGTGGTTTTGGCACTCCTACAGTGGCCTTTGGAACAACTCTAATGTGATGTATGGTCCTCTCCTAGGGTGACACTCATGGCTCGCCGAAGGATGAGTTGAGTCTCCGCCTGGAAACTCCCTTTTGTTGAACAACACATTGTTGACTTGACTCAACATCTCAAGTGAACAGTGGTATAGTTTTCAATTTGACAAAAGGCCCCAAATGTTGGTGCTCACCTCCTCTTTATACTTGTTGCTCTCCTTTCTCCATGTGGGCCCAAAACTCCACTAGTTCCCACAATAGTGTGTTCCCTAAGAGAGTGTGTTTGCCTTGTGGGCAGACCCCTCAACCCACCAACAGTCAAATATTTCCCTTTCCCCTAAGTTAAGAATCCAAAATCTGATGCTAATGCCAAACATTATTGCCAAGTCCAAAATTTGCCAAAATTGTGATGCCTTCTCTAAAGTGTATCAATTTGGGGAGATTACAGAGTACCAAAGAGAAGAGAGTAGATTTAGAGGAAAGCAAGGTGGTCCCTATTACCCACCACTCTATTGGCTACCAAGTGAGGGGCAACCATAGTAAATCAGTTTCAAAAGGACACCTAGACGTCAAGGTGACATCACATTAAGGAGATTTTCTTTTATGTTGGATGGAATGGCAAGAAAGGTCATTTGCTTACAAGGGTAGCCATAATAAGAGGAGCCCACACTTGGGTGTATGAAAATCAGTTTCAAAAGGACACCTAGACCTCAAGGTGACATCACATTAAGGAGATTTTCTTTTATGTTGGATAGAATGGTAAGAAAGGTCAGTTGCTTACAAGGGTAGCCATGATAAGAGGAGCCCACACTTGGGTGTATGAAGTTGCCCCAGATTTTTTTTCCACCCTTCTTCATATGCCTTTCACCTTTTATTGATTTTCTTTTACAACTGCTTGGGGCTCCATGGG
This sequence comes from Pinus albicaulis, assembly GCA_034641835.2. Classification (NCBI taxonomy): domain Eukaryota; kingdom Viridiplantae; phylum Streptophyta; class Pinopsida; order Pinales; family Pinaceae; genus Pinus; species Pinus albicaulis. The sequence goes on from CM076574.1 coordinate 796,951,165, forward strand.
ATGAAAGAATGATGTGTGGGATATAGCAGTGATTACCCCCTTAAGGTGGGGTGGTTCATTACCCACAAGGGGTTGGGACAATCATGGGTTCCTTAATGATGTAAGGGGCCAATATGAGGGTCCCTAGGAACCAAGGTGATGGCCATAATGATAGGGGTAGAGGTCATGCTTGGATTTTGCCCACGTGCTAAATGTGTATGTCCCAACCATCGTTTGCATTTTATGGTACATTTCCTGTTGAGAGTGGCCAAATTATGCTTTTTATTTTCTTCTAATTGCATCAATCTCCAGGGCATCGTTCCAGGACCGACCCAAAGTGTGTACAAGGAGATGGGGAAGTTAACTCCTTGTGGACCCAATGGATAAATGTGGACCCAGATGGGAAAAGTGATGAATGGGGTTAAAATGAACGGAGGGGAGTGATGTATATGGTGTCAAGAAGCAGGACCATGCAACCAAAATCAGGATTTTTCATGTACTGCCATCCCTAAATCTAATAGCTAGTAAAGGACATCCCACGGGACTAGGATACAAGGTTAACCACCAAATCGAGAAGAGGAGACAAGAGTATAAACCTAGCCCATTCCTTCCGTCGAATCGCCCCGCCAATCCATGCACAAAAGTTTCCATGTAAGTAAAGAAAATTACCCAACTATACAACGAAAAGCCATACCTTCGAGGTCAGGAGACCCACCTTCAAACATACGATCATTACAGATGGGCGAGGGACCACATGGTTGTCTCAGGTGGTGGAGATAGTGGCACATCGATCTATCCGGTGGTTGCAAGGGGTTGTTGGCTGTCAATTGAGGACCATCTAGGAGAAAAAAAATTCTCCTATGGATACTATTCACAGGTGGTGTGTAACAGTGCCCAAAAAAGATTTCAGACTGATATCAGAGCACTCTTATATTGAGGGCAGACCTATAATAGAGAACATTTGAGGCCACATTTAGACCAGCTATCAAAGAGAGGGAATAGTGCATTTCCCATAGATTGAAGAGGGCATTACAAAAGGTTGAGCTCCTGAGGAATGACAGAAGCAGAGGTAATAGCAAAGCAAGTTGCAAAGGTAATGAAGACATCAACCCAAAAAAAATTGTTCGGATTAGGCCTAAGGCCACAGAGGGGAGCATATCAGACTATAAATAGGTTATGTGTCTTATATATATGTTGGAGCATTGAAATTTACAGCTAGGCTGACCTATAACATGCCCAAAGTTCCAACCATACTTGCGATACAGGACCAACCAATAATTTGTTTTGAAATTGATTTAAAGTAAAATAAAGGAGAAGATCTAACTAAAGTATGTTTAGAAAATGATGATACGCAGTCTGGCATATGTGGAAGAAACCTTTGTTGACACATGGGTGCTTCTTTGGTGACTGTTTATGTGGAGAAACAATTGGATATCACATTTGATGGTTCTCCTTGTTGAGTATTGCGGCAGATTGGTTTCATTTGGGTCCCTTTATTGCTCACATGGAATCGTATAACCCATATTTGTCACCATTGTGGTAATGTTAAGGTTGGCTTCCCCAATTGGAATCATTACTTATGAAAGAAGATGAGATTCTTGGTGGCCCTCAAGGCTAGTAAGTCCACATTGTAGCCACACTTTCCCAGCTTGGAAGGTTGATGAAGAGTTTAAGGGGTTTGGTCATTGGTAAGAGGGACACATGCAATTTTGGATCCCACATGTACCCATTGTTGGGGATGTTATATCATTTGTGGACAACCTTTCCACCCACTTTGGAGGCCATGTTTGGAGAACTACTAGCTGATTTTGTGGAGTGTCCACCATTTGGGGTTGTGTGCCTGAATTTAGAGGATTTTGGGTGGCAGATTGGAAGAGTTTTTGAGGAAGTTATGCAATTGAAGGGCCTTTGGAGGCTGAATGCTCCACCAACACCCCTTTCTTGCCCTTCATTTAGGGAGAAGGGTCATCTTTTTGGGGTTTCTGCCCATAGAGTTTGTACATGTGGCTTTGGAAGTCACAGCTTATAATATTTTAGCTTAATTAATTTGTAGAGAGGGATTTTGGGCCCTTCTTAGGCTAAATTAGGGGATTATAGCTTAGAAAAATATTATAGATTTCAGATTTCTGTGGTGAGAGTTTTGTGTTGTTGAGTTCGGAATCTCCACAGTCAACATTTTTACGTCTACGTTTCGGGTCTAGAACAAGACCCATCATCAGTACCAATTCTGTAAAGTTGAGAACCTCCTCTATAAAGTTGAGAACCTCCTCTATAAATAAAGGTGCATTTCCTCTCATTTTCTCACGGATTTTTGGGGAAGAAATCACATAGCAATATGGAATTTCTGTGGATCCTTGTAAATTTTGGCTTTGGATATTTCAAAGCCAAAATAAGTAGTTTTGAGGGGTGGAATTGTAATATCCCTGATTTTGTGAGTGCAGAAGTTATTAAGTAGTTTGGCCAATTTTGATGATATTAATAAAAAACAGGGAAAATATTATTTTATTAGAAAATGGTGGAAAAATATTATTTTATTAGGAAAAGGCGACAAATAATAATTTATTAAAAATGGCAGCAAAAAGTCAGGTAGTGGAGAATGGCCCCCACCAACAAAATAATATTTGAGAGACTCAATAGAAATTATAAAAGAAGGGTGGACTAATTTGCGAAGGATTTATTCTATCCTATGTCATTATTTTTCATTGCCATTGGAGAAGCTCAAGCAGTCTCAGTATTGAGGGTTTCAAGCGAAGCCCTCACACTAGTTTTGGTAGATCTCTTTGCCAAACTAGTTGGATTGGTTTTAGTGTTTCATTTTAAAGATCTTATTGAATTTGTGGTCGGAGAGTTTCAACATTGTGAATCAAATTTTTTGTTGCAGGAACAATCTCTCAGTGCCAAAGAAATCAAATTCTTCAAAGGCCAATTTTATCTTTCCAAGAGGCTGAATATTCATTGATTGGAGACCAAATCTTGGAGCAATTTTCTAAGGCCGAAATGTGTGATAAGGAAGGCCGGATCATTAAAAAGAAGTGGCCAAATTTTACATACTTCCAGCACTGTAATTCCTCAGAGGTCGTGTAGTTCCCTTGCTCAGAATTCATGAGTGTATTATTGGTGCATTCCCAAAAGTTAACTCTTTCATAGAATGTAGTGAATTCCTCAATATTTATGACTGAATTATCCTGTGCCAAAAGGTTGGAGTTTATTTCTGAATAGGGGGCATTTCATCAAGGAGAAAGAGCCATGCAGTCACAGTCAAGGTATTCATTTCTGGGCTGTTCCAGACCTTCATATATGAACCTTCTGTGGGTCGATTTCCTTTGATAAGATGGACAAGTTCCTCTCAAAACTTTTGCTGGTTCTGTCTATCTTCTGGAGTGTTGAGCTGCTATTTAAAAGAAGGATGAGTTTATTGACTTTGCCCAGAACAGAATGCTGAAGAAGAGGTCGAGTCACCTCTTTGTACATTCCTGGAGATTGAGACGAGTTTCCCTTGCTGATGTGGAAAAAAATCAGGTCAAAATTCACTCCTTGAAGGCTGTACATGACACATGTCACTACTAGTGAGAAATTAACTTCTCAAAGGTAATTTGTCCATCAAGGCCAGGAATCCCCACATTCTGGGTTAATCTCAGCTTTGTAATACACTGTTGTACCTGTGTATTCAGTTATGGACGCACTTGGGTATTTGAGAGTGAAATATATGTGATATATCTCTGCCAGGAGGGGTCACAAACCTCCTAATTATTGCTGAACCTGTGACTGTTGGTTATTGTTGATATCTCTCATATATTTGTGTTCTGGAGCTGAATATATATATATATATATATATATATATATATATATATATATATATTGTTGTCACCATGAGGAGTTATTTGTCTTGCTGGAGGTACTTTGATCATATAATATTCATTTACAACCATTGTATGTTCTACTGATCACTGGTATTTCCTATCTCAGCTCTCTTGTCATTATCAATGCATGCATTACAAGTGGTATGTAAGCCTCTAGTTTCAATATAAATTTGATATCATCATTTCTTAAGTGTTCATGTTATGTATGCTTTGCATTGTTGGTGTTATTTCTGATTACAAATTGTCAAAGAATTGCCTACAGCACATTGTCTTCAAACTGTTTGCAAAATTAGCCCAATCACCCAAACCATATAAACTCAAAAAACTTGTGAGTTTTTCAAGACATTCTGGGAAGGTAATCTTACAGGTATTTATTTGGATTGAGGAAGTGATGCTTGGATGAATAGTGGTATTTTACTGTGAGTTTTGTAGAAATTTCTGTTCCCAACCACAGTTTTCAGTTTCTCCTTATGTCACCCATAAAGTTAAATGCCCATTTCCATAGCCATACATTCAACAAGCTGGAAAAATAAATATTTTCTGAAAACACAAATTCGGGTAATTTCACAGTGCTGAAATGCAGAAATAAAAACTCAGAAAAAAAATCAGCCCCACAGAGAATTTTGACACGCTGATTTTTGGACAAGATGACTCTGGAAAAACTCCCTACAACTCTTGGGGTAAACCAATTCGAAAGCTTCTCTTTATTTGTGGAAAATGGTTTTACAGAGAAATGAAATATACAGGAAAAATTCCAGAAAACAACGTATAGACTTGTCTCGTTTTCCGTGCTTGCCTCCACCTCGAAAAATGTGCCAAATCAGCAAAACAGTAATAACAGAAATTTTACAGCAAGAAATAACAACATTTAATGCTGTATGTCCTCCTCGAAAACCATGTCAGAAATTCCTTACTGCTGTACGGAAATTACAACAGCTTCTTTCAGCCTTGAAAACCGTGCCAACTCAAACTCGAAATGCATGCTACGCATTGCTGCTTCTCCTCCTCGAAATCTGTGCCTCCTTGCTGCTGTATGGACCTTGAAAAATGTGCCCACTACTGCTATACGGAAATTTTCCTCGAAAACTATGCTGATTTATTGTTGTACGGATTGCTGCCTTGAAATGCGTGCAACCTCGCCCTGTTGTAAGGATTTGCTGAACTGCTCCTCTTCTTCCTTTCTCAAACCAAAAATGTCTCCAGCTCTCTCTTCTCCTTTCTCAATCTGCTCATGAAAGAATGAATGACCTTTTCCCTCATTTTCCTCCTTTAACATAACCCTAAGTGACTTTTGGGGAATCCCTAAATCTAATGGTTGAGATAGCTTTAGATCTAGGGCTGAGATTAAATGCTCATTTAAATCTCACTTTTTATTTTTTAATTCAACCCACTTTAATAAAGACCCACTTAGTCATTTATTTCCAAAGTCACTTTTGGTTTCTAATTTCACATTGACTTTATTAAAGTCACTTTAAAATTAGACTTTAGTAACTTTATCACTTAAAGTCACTTTTAAATTAGATTTGACTTTATAACTTTAGAAAGTCACTTTAGGAGAAAAATTAAATTCTTTTGGACACTTTTCCCTAGGCCAAAGATCAAAGCCTTAGGGAACCACCTGTCCTCCGATAACCAAATTTCAACACTCCCTCTTACCGAGGAAGGTGTTCCTCACCACACCCATCTTGTCTCTAAAGTAGACATGCTTGCCCCGTGGTAAGGCTTTGGTAAGAATATCTGCAACTTGCTCATCAGTGGGAATATACTCAAGCTTCACAGCTCCCTTCTGAACATAGTCTCTGATGAAATGATATTTGATCCCGATATGCTTTGACCTGTCATGAAATACTGGATTCTCCGCGAGTTTAATGCAACTCTGATTATCACAGTGTATCACTGAAGGTCTCAACGGCTAACCAAATAAGCCAAACAACATCTTGCGAAGCCAGATGGCCTCACAACTAGCTAGATTGGCTGCCATGTACTCTGCTTCCACTGAACTCAATGCTACTGACTGCTGCTTTCAGCTGAACTACGACACCACTGCCGAACCCAACCCAAAACAGCACCCTGAAGTGCTCTTCCTATCAGAAGCACAACCTGCCCAATCAAAATCAGTTTAACCTGCCAATCTCACTCCATCCCCCTGCCTATAATCCAAACCATAATCCGGTGTCCCCCGCAAGTACCGCAAAATGTGTTTTGCAGCAACCCAGTGCACCCTCCTGGGCTCACACATGAACTGGTTCATCGTGTTGACTGCAAAACATATATCTGGTCTAGTGTTGACCAAATACATCAAGGAACCAATCAATTGTCTATACAATGTGGGATCTACCAACTCGAAATCTAAAGCGAGAAGCTTCTTCCAATTGGTGATCATCGGTGTCGACATGGGTCTACAATCCTCCATGTGGAATCTGCCAAGGATGTCCACAATAAACTTCCCCTGCCCCAAGAAGAAATGCCCCTCCTCCTGCCACACCTCCAAAGCCAAAAAGTAATGCATCAAGCCAATGTCCTTCATCTCAAACTCCGACGCAAGATCTCTCTTGCAGCTCTCTATGAGTCTCTCTGCACCCCCCTCCTCCTGCCACACCTCCAAACCCAAAAAGTAATGCATCAAGCAAATGTCCTTCATCTCCAACTCCGACGCAAGATCTCTCTTGCAACTCTCTATGAGTCTCTTTGCACCCGTAATGACCAAGTCATCCACATACAAAACCAGAATGAGAGGCTCCTCACCTATCACAATAAATTATAGGTTCGGATCTGCATCACTCTTTGTGATACCCATCTCCTGCAAGTAAGTATCAATCCTGGAGTACCAAGCTCTAGGAGCTTGCTTCAGGCCATAAAGGGCCTTCTTAAGTCTGCACACATGGGACTCCTTCCCATGCACCTCAAATCCCTGTGGCTGCTCAATGTACACCTCCTCCTGTATGAAGCCATTGAGAAATGCGGTCTTCACATCCATTTGGTGGATCTTACAACCCATCTCTGCTGCTATCGATATGATGGAGCAAATCGAAGTATATCGAGCCATGAGAGTGAACGCCTCCTCATAATCTACTCCCTCTACCTGGGAGAACCCTCTAGCCACAAACCTTGCCTTGAATTTCTCAATGCTGCCATCTGCAGCATGCTTTACCTTGTAAATCCATTTGGAAGTAACCACAAATTTGCCCTCAGGCCTCGGCACCACCTTCCAAACATCATTCTTCATGATAGAAGAATACTCCTCCTGCATGGCCTCTCTCCAGACCTGCCAGCTAGTTGCCTCCTCATAGCTAGAAGGCTCAGAGTCAACGATGTTGGCAACCATTGCCATATAGCTACAGAACCTATCAGGTGGTCTGCTCTCTCTGACCAGCCTCTTAAGCCCAGCAACAGATGTGGCCTTTGTCAAGGTATCCTGAAGCCACTTGGGCTTCCTCTTCCCTGAGCACACTTCTCCCACTGGAGAATGAAACTCCTCCTCCTCATCATCAGGAGCTTGAACTCCTGACTGTCTGTTTGTTGTCCTCCTGCCTGAACCTGAACCTGTAGATGCTAAAGTACCGTGTGAACTGTCCATCAGTGGTGTTGGAGCAGGGTCCTCCAACGGCTGCAAACTGGGACAATTTCGAGTATTTTGTATAATTTTGGCATATTTTGGTCTAGCGCAGGGGTTTTGGGGTGGGTCAAAGCCCCGAAAGCATTGTAAAGAGTCAAAGGGTAGACCTAGAGTCCACAAACCACGGTTTGCGAACCACAAGAAAGTTTAGGCTAGATTGTTATAAATAGAAGGAAATTTTGAGTTGTAAGACAGACTTGGAATAGAGATTGATGCTAAGTGCGAACTGATAGATCTGGTTAGGGTTGTTGGGGAAGGACTCCTACTGCTATGTGCACGGAGATTCACTGTCCTGCTATGTGCAGACCCTGCTGCTGTGTGCGCAGGTTGGGTTTTAGGATACTGTAAGTAGATCTGAAGCATTAATGAATGCAGAAGTATTGTTGAATATCTGAATCTATTGGAATTACTGTGATATGAATCTGTGATGTTTGATTAATTAATATATATGCTGTTGTGTTATTGATTTAAGCCACGAACATACTAGTGTTACTTGTTTATGCTGCGATCTAGATCTTTTCTGTTGCATTTCACGTAAGAATATCTCGAATAGCTGCATTATGGTTATATGCGTTCATGATCTGTAGATTACTGTGAATATCATTGTTGTTACGCACGTGGATGCGAAGGGAATCTATAGATCTAGGATCTGTGATACAAGATCTGGTAACTATAAGGTTGAACGCAGCTCTGCTTGACTTACCTACCCTCTCCCAAGGTGCAGAAACCTGGTTCCAGCACCCACCCATACTACTTCGGGTGAGACTTTGGCCTAGGGCTAGTAGTATAGGGGTTTGTTGGCAAACCTTACATCCAAACCTGGGTCAGGGCTACTACCGAAAGGGCTAGTAGTATAGGGGTTTGTTGGCAAACCTTACATCCGAACCTGGGTCAGGACCCCTCGAGCCAACAAATGGTTTCGTTGCCGCGACTGGGAGCATTTTGAGAGAGGGATCGAGTAATGCCAAGGCCATGCTGGAAACCTGAAAGCAAAGAAATTGATGAATGGTTCGAACAGCAAGTTCAGGAATTCGCAGTGAAAGAGAACCGCAATAAGAGGTTGACACACCGAGGAGTAAGTATATTTTCACGGAGATCTACGAGATCTTCTTTGTAATAATTGCGATCGAGCTCCAGGAGTGGCTTGCAAGGTTGGTCAAATTTCAGAAGTGTTGGAAGGACGAACGGGTCACGCAGTGGACCCTCGAATTGATCCAGCAGTTAGAGAAGACTGATAACACCATCACTCGCACGGTGGACCACTGGGTGGACAGTATGCTAGGAGGCTCCGTGACAGAATTTGCCATTGATCATTTTGTATCCTACTCTGAAGTAGAGCGAAGATTCTTCAAGGGTTTCCGGGGTAAGTTTTTGAAGACCTTACCATTGTTGATTAAGATATTACTGTGTGAAAAGAGTGTCTTGTGTAGCCACACCGAATGAATGACCCCTGATCTGGACGGAAGTACGACATGAAGTGGCAAGTACTATCGAACCAACCAAGAAGGAGATAGGTCTGTCTACAGCCCGGTAAGGGAAGCAGCTACGCAGAGTCCTCCCGGCACACCACTTTCAAACCAACATAGGAGGAAGAATTCACCTACACCTCCGCCACCGCCGGAAGATGACATGGCTGCACACATGAAGTTGTTGACCTTTAAGGGTGTGGAGGATGAAGACATAGATCAATTCTGGTTTGTTGCAGGATCCGTATTGACTGAGAAAAATGCAGCTATTGATGCGGTGAAGCGGGCACAGCTATCCCTTGCCTTTGAAGGTAGAGCTTTGGACTAGTACATGGGATACATCGACCAGCATGCGAACGCAACCATTGAGGAAATTAAGAACATTTTGAAGCAACAATTCAAGAAGCCTAAGTCCTACTCTCAAATAGTGGTTGATCTAAAAGATTTCAAGCAAGGGCCTTCTAAGTCTGTTTGGGAGGCTGATCAGTGACTGAAGAAGGTGATCAAGGAAGGGGGATTTCAATATGATGATAGACAGCATACAGAATGGTTCATTTCTATGTTGCTGCCTCACCTGCGCGTACCTATGGGTCATCAAACGTTCGAATCACAAGAGAAAGCCTTGGAGGGTGCCATGAAGTTAGAAGCCTCGCCTTGAGACGAGACCTAGCTGGGCATCCAACAGATCCAAGGGCAGCTAGAAGCAATGCACGTGGAGATCCAAAACTTGCGAAAAGAGCGAGGAGCAGAGGCTAGCCCTGAAAGGTGGTGCATACGATGCAGGGTGAATGGTCACACCAAGGATAACTGTCCTCTATTAGCAAACTATATGCAGGCTGGGGGACCTAGCCTGTTGCGCCCAAGAGAAAATGCAGGGCCAAGTGGGCCGACATTGTGGTACGATGATTGCCGCGTTGCAAGGTTGCACGACACAAACCACTGCCCCCGCCTTGCTGCATATGTCCCAGAGATAAAACAACAATGGTGCAGGTTCTGTAGATCAGTAGGACATGATGAACAGAACTGTCGAACATATGATTTGATGATCGATCGTGGAAACTTATATAGGGTACAATCAGACCCTGCGTCGCCAAGGTCCCCCACAGGCATAAGTGGCTCCCCACCCAGGCGTAGGGGGGATCGAGGCAGAAGCACAGGTCGAGGACGAGGGCAACTAATCTGTTATAACTGCGGAGAGGTCAGGCACTTTGCAAGAGACTGCCCGAGTCCTACGAGGCTGTCCTGCTGGTACTGCAGACATCTGGATCATGCGATTGAAGATTGTCCAATCTTGCTAGCAAAAATGCAGGAGAAGCAACCAACACCTACGCAGAATGTGCAGAGGGTTAAGGTTGAGCTGCAAGACAAAGATCCAAGCGTAAATGTCGTAACGTGCAGTGGAACGGCCACCGGAGGACTTGGGGAGAAGGCTGTGACTGAATCTCTGATCCGACAAGCTGTTATCAAACAAGAGGGTTTGACCTAAGCAAGGAAAAAGAAACATTTATCGTAGCCCGCAAGGACTTTGCTAAGGCAGATGCATCCACTTCTCAGAGACCTGCGAACCTTAAGGCAGACGAGGAGGTTAAGCGCTTTTTACAGGCATGTTTGAAGCTGCTGCGCAACCCAACGGCTATAGAGAATCTTCAAGCAATGATAGATAGCTGCGCAGCACGACCTGGCCTACCTCTGGAAATCAAGGATGTGCACAAACTATACAGATATAAGAAATGCACTAGTAGGGAGATGTGGTTGACTTCGCAGATAGGTGATTATGAGATGGATCAAGTTATTTGCCTAGGGTCAGATGCGAATGTATTACCTAAACAGACTTGGCAACGAATGGGAGAACCTAAGTTGGAATGGTCCACTATCCAGCTGCGCATGGCTAATCAACAAAAGATTATACCCTTGGGAAGACTATCGAAAATCGTGGTGGATATCGCAGGAGTAAAGGCCCAGGCGGACTTTTAGGTAATTGAGATCGTAGAAGATGCGGACCCCTATCCTGCGCTCCTAGGCTTGGATTGGGCCATCGATATGGGAGGAATTATTAACTTCAAAAAGAGAAGCATGGTGTTTGAGAATAACGGTACAAGGGTGATAGTGCCATTAGATCCTGCGGAAGGCGAATGATACATTGAACCGGTGCGCGACGAAGAGAGTGTGGATCATATTTATAAGCTAACTGCGTAGGACGAGGATTGGATCAACCCCACGGCTGACGGTGTACTTTGCTGGGAAAAGGACAGTGAATGTTTCTCCGACTCCAATGGGGAGATGGAGAACTGGCAAAATCGGTTACATGATGTCTCTGCACTGCGATGCCTTCGAGTCACAAAGGACTTCCGCTGCATTTCCTCAGAGGTGAGAGACCTACCCTATTTTGATGGTTTTGTTAATATCAGAGACTTTTTGCGAGCATTCGAAGCTAAGGTCCCAAGAGGACAGAGGCTAGGGGCCCTTAATATCGCCATGCGTAAGACACCTGCGTGGTGGTGGGGCACACATAAGGAAGCCTTCCAGGACTGGTAAAAGTGCCGGGATATGATGATCCTGCGATTCGAACAGCCCGATCACATGCGTGTCCAAACATACATTGGCTCCAAAGACCCGCGCAGGTATCTGTTCACATGGATGGAGAAATGATGTGACAAGACTACGAAAGAATGGGTTCATCTGTTTATTCATGCCTTGGGACCACTTCCCACCGCATGGTATTTAGATTCGGAGCTACACTAGCATACCCGCCACTGGGAGACATTAAAGGATGAATTTCTGGGGACATTTGGATTAGTGGGTGGCATGGAAGCACTCCATGCAGCCCTGCAAGACACTGGCACTGTAGCATGGGATGAATCGCACCTATATGCCACACCTGAAGGGCCCGCATGGGAAACATAGGTAGCAGGCATGGTCGATTACCACGGTCTATCCCCAAAAGAAGGTAAGAATGATCCACGAGTTGCTTCTGACTCAAAATTGGAAGGGATGCGCACGATTACCGAGCCGTATAAGCTGCGAATGGGCGGCAGTGAAACACACCCTGCATTGGCTAAGAATGGGGATGCGGGTACAAGAAGCAGAGTTATCATGTATCTGGCAACTCCTACAACCAAGAGACAGCTACATTCATTCCTCGACCACGCAGGTTATTACAAGAAGTTTGTTCGATAGTACACACTAATCATAGCACCTCTGCGAAACTTGCTTACGAAGGGGGTTCGGTTCTGTGGGGATGACGCATGTCGGAGAAACATGTCTTTGGTTTCAAAGTTCCTAGGAAACGAGCCTGTGTTGAGGAAAGACGCGCAGGAGGCGCAGGCGTTTAATCCAAGCGCAGCAGGTACGCTGAGCACACATGAGGAGCGAAAAGTGGCGGTTGGAACAGTAAAATCTGGTAAAAAGGAAACGTTACTGTTGAATGGAGCGGGCGGCTGGCAATTAATGCAGAGATTCCTTGAGATTTTTTACCATTTACTTGACGATAAGTTCCAAGTGACATTTACCCTACCGTTGGATGACCACAGGCATTATTAAGTAGGAAGAATAGCTCAGACAAGGGTTCTGTATCACTTTCGTAACTCGTATGTATTTTCTCTATGCTGCAGGATTCTCTGGACCTGTAGCGTCCTGTTCATGACGAATCGACCCACTCCTGTTGCCTATAGTCCCCCCGAATCAGGATTCCCTTTTCACACTAGAATGACAGATACTAACCCCGCGGAAGCTTCGGTACCTATAGAGCCAGAACGAGAGGAAATCATGGTGATTGGGTCGGGGGACGAAGAAATTGACAGGATAATAGTGCTCTAGCTACCTACATGGAGGATTGACTTCACACCCGATGAAAAGAGAACCGTAGGGACATGCGTGACAGGTGTGAACCCCCCTGTCAACCTTGAGGAGACTGCAGGACCGAGCAAGATGGGCTCAGACGCCGCCACGAAAAAGGAATCACAGCAGCCACAGATCGCCAAAAAGGATGCCAAGGCTGGTTCGCAGCTAGACCTGAGCGTGCAATGGATGAATAACAAAGATACCACCTCCCTCCAGGGTACGAAGCGGCCAAGCGAGCCTGCAAAAGGGCCCCGAAAAAGCAGCGCGCCCAATGCCAGGAATATGATGCGACAGTCACGCTAATTGATGGTGACCTCAAGCAAATCACGGACACACTTACACTGGCTACAGAGGATAGGTGGGCAAACATAGAGAAACAACAGAAGGCTGCAATAAACACCATTCAGACTGAACTCTGCACCCTCCAGTGGAAGATAGATACGACCAGCGTAATTCCGGGGCTCCCTTGGCAACCAACAGTACAGTGCTAGCCATGAGAGAAGGCCGTCTCTGCTTGTTGCCTAGTGCTGCCCTTGTCGGAATCCAACTCCAAGCAGGTACAGGGATACAATTAGATCTGGCCCAGCTGCCCCACGAGGCATTATAGGGTCTCTACGCTGCCGTGTTCCGGGAGATCCACCATCGAGACCAGAAACACCGACAACTCGATGTGGCCAAGCGAACCATCACACGGAAGAACACAGAAATGTCCCTCACTATATTGCAGCAGGTGGAGCTTGAAACAGTGATCCACCAACTCTGCACAGAGGTTTCAGATAGGATCCCGGCCGCAGCTACGCCCCGGGCCAAAGTGGAAAGAATGGTTGCAACATTGGAAGCGTCTAGGACAGAAATGCAGGACATCAAAACACAGCTGGAGCATCAAATCTCCGACTTACAGGCCAAATTGCAGCCTGCCATGCCGCCGGAGGTACGAGCCCAGCGCGCTGCGTTAGTGGCCGAAGCTACGAACACTATCACTGGGCAAATTGCTTAGGGTGCCCAGTTGCTAGAGTCAACCATGTAGCTCTGGACCACGGTCCAATTCAATCCGCCCCTCCAAACGATCAATCAGAACTTACGGCACAAGGAAGCAGCTTTCGAGCAGGTCGAGGCTACATTGCCCACCTTGGTGCCTGCACAGCGTTTAGCACATTTGAGGACCATCAGCGCTCTCCAGGACGAGATTGAGAAACTCTGGCGCAAGAAGCACGTCGTCAAGGAATGATTGAAGCCGTGGGCTGCCACAGCCCTCCAGCTCTCACAAGATGCAGATGGCACGGTCAAGCGACTAAACCAAACATTGGACAGTGTCACCTCGACAATCGAAGGCCCAACATCCAAAAATCTTGTGGACCTTGCGCAGAGCGCCACTGCTCAGAGTCAAGAGGTGTTGCCTCCGCTGATTGCAGCCATCAATGCACTATGCACACAGGTGGAGACCACACCACTAAGTGACTCAAGACGAGTCACAAGATTGTGTTGGGGGACTGTTGGAGCAGGGTTCTCCAACGGCTACGAACTCGGACAATTTCGATTATTTTGTATAATTTTGGCATATTTTGGTCTAGCACAGGGGTTTTGGGTTGGGTCAAAGCCCCGAAAGCATTGTAAAGGGTCAAAGGGTAGACCTAGAGTCCGCAAACCACGGTTTGCAGACCACAGGAAAGTTTAGGCTATATTTTTATAAATAGAAGGACATTTTGAGTTGTAAGACAGACTTGGAATAGAGATTGATGCTAAGTTCGAACTGATAGATCTGGTTAGGGTTGTTGGGGAAGGACTCCTGCTGTTGTGTGTGCAGAGATTCGCTATCCTACTGTGTGCGCAGGTTGGGTTTTGGGATACTTTAAGTAGATCTGAAGGATTAATGAATGCAAAAGTATTGTTGAATATCTAAATCTATTGGAATTACTGTGATGCGAATATGTGATGTTTGATTAATTAATATATATGCTGCCGTGTTATTGATTTAAGCAGCGAACATACTTGTGTTACTTGTTTATGCTGCGATCTAGATCTGTTCTGTTGCATTTCATGTAAGAATATCTGGAATAGCTGCATTATGGTTATATGAGTTCATGATCTGTAGATTACTATGAATATCATTGTTGTTACGCACGTGGATGCGAAGGGAATCTGTAGATCTAGGATCTGTGATACAAGATCTGGTCACTATAAGGTTGAACGCAGCTCTGCTTGACTTACCTACTCTCTCCCAGGGTGCAGAAACCTGGTTCCAGCACCCACCCATACTACTTCGACTGAGACTTTGGCCTGCGCAAGCAGGTCACTGCCTAAAGGGCCAATAGTATAGGGGTTTGTTGGCAAACCTTGAACCTCCGAACCTGGGTCAAGACCCCTCAAGCCAACAAGTGGACTCCCTAGTGAACTGCTCTGCAGACTGCTCTGCATGCTACCCGAAGCACCACCCCTCTGACTCTGCGAGCCACAGTTCACTAATGGACCTGACACCGTAATCAATATACCTCCGGATCCTCTTGATCCCTGCCCACTGGATCCCTACGACTGACTCAGCTGCTCCTGAGGGTCTGGCTGATCCAAATACTCTAGCTCCCGTGACCTCCTGAAAGCCCTGTCCTCCTTGAACTTCACATCCCACCTGACAACAACTCTCTTCTGTGCAGGAATATAAATTCGAAAGGCTTTCGAGGTCTCACTGTAGCGCACAAAGATACCCTTCTCTGTGGTGGGCTCTAGCTTGGTCCTCTTCTCCTTGGGTACGTAGGAGTATGCAATACACCCAAAGATATGAAGATGACCAACGTCAGGCTTCTTCCCAGAAAAAGCCTCCTTCGGAGTCACATGCCCCAAGGCACGATGCAGACTCCTGCTCTGCAAATATACAGCAGTGTTGCGGGCCTCTGCCCACAAAAACAATGGTAACCCCTGATCATGTAGCATGGCTTTGGCATCCCCTCTAATGGATCTGTTCTTCCTCTCCGCAACCCCATTCTGCTGGGGGTTGTAAGGAACTGTGAACTCCCTCCTAATGCCTGCCTCCGCACAATAATCAACAAACTCACCAAGGGTGTACTCCCCTCCATTGTTTGACCTTAGGGACTTGATCTTCCGACCTATCTGAGTCTCCACAAGAGCTCTGGAGTCTGAACTCCTGAAACCGCTTGAAGACCTCACTCTTGGTCTTCAAGAAATAAATCCAGGTCCTCTTGGAGTGATCATCAATGAATAAAACATAATACTCATATCCACTCAAAGAAACATGAGACATCCGATCACTCACATCGGAATGAATCAAATCAAGTATCCCAGTCGATCTACTGTCACTGCTGGGAAAAGGGGATTTGGAAAACTTACCCATCGCACATCCTCTGCATGTATCAAAGTGATCAGTAATGAAATCTGGCACACCTGTAGTGATCTCCCGCAATGTCCTCAAGGCTCCATGATACATGTGCCCCATCCTGCGGTGCCAAATCTCGCACAGCTCTGAACTGCTAGCTCTACTGTCGGTACTACTGCTCAATGCCAAAAGGCGCTGAAATGCAAACTTGTACACTTTTGCATGGCGTACACTAATCACTCTAGCTGACTCAGCTGGAGAGCCCCTGGGATATATAAGCACATGTCCTCTCCTGAACAATATCTCATACCCTCTGTCCTCCAATGCTGAGACGGATATGAGGTTCTTCCTCATCCCTGGCACATATAAAACATCTGACACCATCAAGGGAGGTTTGGGTTCCCTATCAAATGTCAATGTCCCCACACCGACTGCTCTAACAACGATGTTATCTCCAAGAACTACCTCTATATCAGTGCCACCCTCTAAAAGCTCTGAGAATTACTCACGGACTCCTGTCATATGACGTGAAGCCCACTGTCAACATACCAGATACCTGAAGATGCTCCGCTAGTGGAGGGAAATGCACACTCCCTCTCACTCTTTGTGGTAGGTGATCCTGCATTGGTGGAGTCACAAGAAATGAACTCAAACTCTCGATCAAAGCTATCTGTAAAGTCCTCTATCTCTGCTGATGTTGCCATGGTCTTGTTCTTCCCCTTCTTCTTCTTCTCCGGACACACGACTGCATAATGTCCCATCCTCTGACAATTCCAACACTTCACTTTGGAATAGTCCTTCTGCGTGTTCACTTGATTACCTTTACCTTTTCCTTTGCCCCCACCACTACTTGTGGAAGCTTGCTTCTTTCCCTTACCTTTCTTGCCTCCTGCTAACAGTGCTACATCCTCATCATGCTCAACAGGTTTAGCTGCCCCAAGCTGGCTCTTCCTGATTTCAATCTGTATGCAATCATCCCAGAACCTCTCCCAAGTGGGAAGGGTCTCACGTGCACAAACCCCATCAGCAAAGTTCAGCCATGAACTGGGAAGGCCATTCACTACAATCCGCACCAACTCAGTGGGTGGAATGACCTCTCTAACTGCTGACAATGCATCTCTCACATTAGTAATATTTGTGAGATATCCAGTTGCACTATCAGTCTTACCCATCTTAATGGTCTTCAGCTTCTCCCTTAGGACCATTTTCCTTTTCTCATTGGTACTCTGGTAGAGATTGGTCAATGTTGTCCACATCTCATGAGCATATCTCTTTCCTCTCACATGAGGAATGCAATGGTCTTTGATTCCATCCAGAATCAGTCTCTTACCCTTGTTATTCTTCTTAAGTCTGCCAACTGAACAACATCAGTAGGCACATTAACAGGGTGTTATTGAGTATGCACCATTATACCCCAGACTTCTGCCTCCTCAAAGATGCTCTGCATTCTTTCCTTCCATACGCTGTAGTTACTATGCCCATCCAACCTATCCTCCACTCTCAAGCCCAAAGACATGTTTGTTGTCCTAATAAACTGAAAAGACATTGTTGTAGTAAAGGTACTGTTTTCTGTGTGAAAAATTAGCTTGCTGTAATTTTTCTTCTTGCTGTCCCAAACTGCACTTTTCAGCAAAATAGCTTTGATACCATGTAGAAATTTATGTTCCCAACCCTGGTTTTCAGTTTCTCCTTATTTCACCCATAAAGTTAAATGCCCATTCCCATAGTCATACATTCAACAAGCTCGAAAAATAAATATTTTCTGAAAACACAAATTCTGGAAATTTCACTATCCTAAAATGCAGAAATAAAAACTCAGAAAAATAAATCAGCCACACACAAAATTTTGACACGATGATTTTTGGTCAAGATGACCCTGGAAAAACCCCCTACAACTCCTGGGGAAAACCAGTTCAAAAGCTTATCTTTATTTCTGGAAAATGTTTTTACAGAGAAATGAAATATACAAGAAAAATTCCAGCAAACAATGTATAGACTTATCTCGTTTTCTGTGTTTGCCTCTGCCTCGGAAAATGTGCCAAATCAGCAAAACAGTAATAACAGAAATTTTACAGCAAGAGATAGCAGCATTTAATGTTGTACGTCCTCCTCGAAAACCGTCCCAAAATTTTCGTACTGTTGTATGGAAATTACAGCAGCTTCTTTCAACCTCGAAAATCGTGCCAACTCTGCCTCGAAATGCGTGCTACACACTGCTGCTTCTCCTCCTTGAAATTTGTGCCTCCTTGTTGTTGTACGAACCTTGAAAAACATGCGCACTACTGCTGTACGGAAATCTGCATCGAAAACTGTGCTGATTTATTGTTGTACAGACTGTTGCCCTGAAATGCGTGTAGCCTCTCCTCGCTGTACGGATTTGCTGAACTGCTCATCTCCTTCTCTTTCTCAAAACAAGAAATGTCTCTAGCTCCCTTCTTCACCTTCTCTCAATCTGCTCATGAAAGAAATGAATGACCTTTTCCCTCCTTTTCCTCCTTTAACCTAACCCTAAGTGACTTTTGGGAAATCCCTAAATCTAATGGCTGAGATAGCTTTAGATCTAGGGCTGAGATTAAATGCTCATTTAAATCTCACTTTCTATTTTTTAATTCACCCCACTTTAATAAAGGCCCACTTAGTCATTTATTTCCAAAGTCACTTTTCACTTTCTAATTTCACATTGACTTTATTAAAGTCACTTTAAAATTAGACTTAGTAACTTTATCACTTGAAGTCACTTTTAAATTAGATTTGACTTTATAACTTTATAAAGTCACTTTAGGAGAAAAATTAAATTCTTTTTGGACACTTTTCCCTAGGCCAAAGATCGAAGCCTTAGGGAACCCCCTGTCCTCAAGTAACCAAATTTCAACACTCCCTCTTACCAAGGAAGGTGTTCCTCACCACACCCATCTTGTCTCTGAAGTAGACATTCTTGCCCCGTCGTAAGGCTTTGGTAAGAACATCTACAACCTGCTCATCAGTGGGAATATACTCAAGCTTCACAACTCCCTTCTGAACATAGTCTCTCATGAAATGATATATGATCCCAATATGCTTTGACCTGTCATGAAATACTGGATTCTCCGTGAGTTTAATGCAACTCTGATTATCACAGTAGATCACTGAAGGTCTCAACGGATGACCAAATAAGCCAAACAACATTTTGCGAAGCCAGATGGCCTCACAACTAGCTAGACTAGCTGCCATGTACTATGCTTCCACTGAACTCAATGCTATTGACTGAACCACGACACCACTGCCGAACCCAACCCAAAACAACACCCTAAAGTGCTCTTCCTATCAGAAGCACAACCTGCCTAATCAGATTCAGTGTAACCTGCCAATCCCACTCCATCCCCCTGCCTATAATCCAGACCATAATCCACTGTCCCCTGCAAGTACCGCAAAATGTGTTTTGCAACGACCCAGTGCACCCTCCTGGGCTCACACATGAACTGGCTCATTGAGTTGACTCCAAAACATATATCTAGTCTAGTGTTGAACGAATACATCTATCTATACAATGTGGGATCCACCAACTCGGAATCTGAAGCGTGAAGCTTCCTCCAGTTGGTGATCATCAGTGTCGACATGGGTCTACAATCCTCCATGTGGAATCTGCCAAGGATGTCCACAATATACTTCCCCTGCCCCAGGAAGAAATTCCCCTCCTCCTGCCACTCCTCCAAACCCAAAAAGTAATGCATCAAGCCAATGTCCTTCATCTCAAACTCCGACGCAAGATCTCTCTTGCAGCTCTCTATGAGTCTCTAATCACCTGTCATGTCATCTTGGTGACTCCACTATGAAAAGGTACAAAATTGCAAATTTCAAATTTTGAAGTTTTATATGGATAAAAGATGGATCATTGGAATTTACATTTATTGTACCCAGAATTGGATGTTGAGAGCATCCCAAGATACCCAAGCGAGCCTCATCCAAATTTGTACAATAAATTTCCAACATTCGATGGTACTCCTTTGGTTGTTGTCCCACATGTTTTGGTACATAAAAAATTTGCAACATTTATCATCACCATTGTAAGCCCAAGGTCACAATTCAAAAGCGATGTAAAAATCATGTGAGGCCTTGTATTAGGCACCCTAGAACTGTGTCTTTGTCTTTAAGTTTCTATTTTGTTGCATTGGTCGGACCATGGTTGCTCCCTTGAAGTTTCACTTCAAGATACTCTTGTCATATACAAGATTGGGGAGCCTTGCGTAGACTCTCTTGTGGACTCATGGTTTTATGGAAGCCTACATTGGTAGGGGTGACCATCAATGTATGGCCCAAGCTACCTTGCATCAAGGTGCACCTATGTCATTCCCCATGGCTAGAGTCTATAGAATCTATAGGGGACCTTAGATTTGGTGCATTATTCCTCATGATAGCTCTCAAAGACTAGCAATCTCATTTGACAACATTTCAAGTTTTTTTAGGAAGTTCACAATTCCCAATGCAAGGTGGTCCCATTGGTCAAAAATTCAACTTAGTCTTAGAATGTGCAATTTGATGAAAGGATTCCATGCCATGTGGAATTTATTCAATCAAAGCACCCAGTGGCTAGTTATAGCTTGGTCATACTTGGTCATCATATTAATCATTAGAGCAAGTTTCTAGGGGCCAAAAAATGTAGAATCAAAGCATTGGTAAGAATAAGACATGCATTATGTCAAAAGTGGTTAGTACGAAGAGAAAAACAAGACCCATGTGTTTATTTCAAAAATCATTCAAGGAATTATAAAACTAGTACAAGGAGGTGATGATGTAGCATCACCCTAGATGACATGGAAAATATGAGAGAAACCTAATATAGATTAGGACTAGCAAAAAATAACCCAAGTTCTAGAATTTCCAAGTGAGCAAGGGTGTTGAAGCTCCAATAACTAGGTGGCTAAGTTGGTGTAGTCAAGGGAAAATCAAGCAAAAATCAAGTTGAACTAGTCGATGGAGATCAAACTAGTTGTTGGGATGAGTCAACTAGCCGTTAGAAGGAAGATGGATTGGGAAGTTGAGGAAATGACCAAGAAAATAGCCATTGCAACAAAAACTTCTCTTCTAATTGACCAAGTTGAACTTTCAAGGAAAGTGGCACCACTATTATGAGCAAGTTGAATTCTTCATGGACCAAGGGAGTGGAACATTGAGGCAAAAAAGTTTATTATTTTGATTATTGACCATTATGGACCATGAGCAATGGGAATATTGAGTTAAATCGTGGAAAATTTTCCAATCCAACCCTCTAGTGGATGAATTAAAAATTATATTGTAATATTTAAAGAAAAAATTATTAAGCATCCAACTTGTGGATGACTAGTAAATTACTATTTTGAGGAGTCAAAACTAGCCATTAGCTAGTTGTTGAAAATTGTTCTTCGAAAAACTAGTCTCCCCTCATTGTATAGTTGTTGTCAATTGAGATAAGTGGTATCACAATAAAGAGCTCAATTTTTTGCAAACCCTTGCGTAAATTTTATTTATGTATTGTGTGCAGTGAATATCATTTTCATTATTTTCATTAAAGCTAACACTTATTGCCATTATGGGGCTATCTAGTCACGTGGAAAGGGCCAACTAGGAGATGACCCAACCTGAGTTCTTTTGTTTTGCGAGTGAGTCGATCTAAGCAACTGAACCATCTCTAAAGTGGAGCTTCAATTTGTGTAGGGTCTCACATTCATCACACATAGGAGTTGAAGACTATAAATGCCACTTTAAGAGAGGTTGCTCCTGAGTGAGTTTGAAAGTCACCAAGAGAGTTAATTCAATAGTGGCGGTGATTTTTGTCTAAGAAGAACCCCAATCCTTTGAGTCCAACCAGCTGCATTGACTTAAGAGGGTGTCAACATCGCACACTGATAAGGGTAAGGTATTTAAAGGGAACGAGTATATCCAACAACCATTTTCTATCCAAAAATCCAAAAAAAAAAAAAAAAAAATCTATAAATTAGTTTAGGTTATTCAACTTGTTGATTTTTCATTGGTTGTTATTCTAACAAGCAATTCCTTGGGGAAAATTGAGCATATTGTTAAATTTAACAAAGGATATATACAAGTTCCATTTCAAGGTTATTTTACACTTGTATATAGCTTTTTGGTCCTGTAGATCTGAAGATTATATTGCTCTACCAAGTAGGATCTACAATTTCAGAGAAGTTTTCAACCATTCAAGTAAGCAAATCCTTCATTAGACCTCTTTCCATTACTCTATAGTGCCAAAAATCTATGTTTCTTGTGTTTAGATCATTTTTTGCATAATTTCCAATGACTTTTAAATTTTTTATTTAAATATGAAAATTTCTAGGCGAATCTCCCAAGAGGGTTTCACCTAGAAATCTGAAAAGTGATTTCCAATCTACTAAAAACCCACCTTTTTAGTCAATTTAGGATCAAGGGAGGTACCAAAAGCCTCAACATTAACCTTCATACAATTTCCACCCCTATAATAACAATCTAAAAGTGCTAAGAAACTTAGAGGATGGTTGTTATAGGAAAATTACACCATTGCCCTATGTTTTTGCAGATTTTACAGTCTGTTACACAAGATAGCAAGCTATTTTCACCTGTAACTTTCCAACTAGCAGCCCAAATCATAAAATAATCACATATCTAATTATAATTTTTCCAATAGACCAACATCCTAGGTTACCTAATATATGTTTGATGTTTTTGTGCTACCAAACTTGTTGTTTAGTTTTATGTTGCAAAAGTCATACAGTTTATAGCTACACAATTTTGATAAGTGACCATCTCTACTCTAAGTGACTCCACATAAGGCATTGATCTTATTTGGGTTAAGTGACGCTATATTTGGGACTCCTTCCTTGGTAATTTAGGAGGTTGTTGGGCCTATTACCCAACTAAAAGTGGGTAACCGCTAGGAGATTTTGTTCTCCTCCTTGGACAACTAGCCAACAACCCTATATCATCAACACATAAGATCATGATAGGATCCTCCACTTCTTGCACTATTCATATTCCTCTCGCCCATTTGGCATTCGTTTTTGAAGGAAGGAAGGTCATCCATCAACGAGTACTTTGACCATTTTTCACTCATGTGCTTTCACTTAATGTTATGGGCATATTAATGTGAATCAAAAGGAAAACTGCATGATTAACCAATCTTGATTATATTCATTCATTATATTTAATTTCTCCCCTCACAAGGAGAATAGTTAGGGTTTTAAAAATGGATTCCCTAGTCATCCCCCCTTACTCCATCAAAACCTTTCCATGGAATTTTAGCCCTAGAAAACTCCATTAAACACTTATAAGATAAGGCAATAATCTTTGTTGTGTTGATCATCCATAAAATTTATTAATTTTCATCCTCTTTCCCTCATTCTTAGACATCTAGGGTTAGCCACTAGGGTTTTTTGAGAAAATTTCTACATAAAAGTGAATTTTGGTTAGATGTTTGTGGCTTATAATTTAGGAATTTCATCTATAAAAATTATTAGGGCAAAATCTAGCATAGTGCATGGTTAAACCTCCTTATTTAGGGCTAACATCATCCCTCATGTGTTTTTTATGTGTATATTTCAGCCATAAAAATAAATTTCCTACCCTAACCCTAGTCTCTATTGGAAGGCCTTTGTTGCTTTGTTTGTTGATTATCATTGGGAGGCCTTTTCTTTGACTGCTATATGACATTGTGCACCTCACTATTGCATATAAATAAAACCCTAACTTATATCAGCCTTATCTTTGGTCTAGGAATAACGTATTTGAACCTTGGTATAGAACATCTAGGCCTCTCTAGAATTTGCAGCGACTATGTCCCATATTTTGACCTCTTATTATTCAGCTTGAGCCATAGCATTAGAATATCCTTAAGGATATAGGGAAACCTCCATTATGGTTGAATACCACTAAAGAGAAGGAGAAAGGATGCTAAGGTGATGGTGGCAACCCTTTCTCATGCTTCCATAAGGTTTGGTCCTGCCCATTGAGGATTTCCATCGGGCTTACTAGATTTTGCGAAAATAGGACCTAAATAGCGAGGGATAGTGCTAAGATGATAGTGGGCCCTGTGAAATTTTTAATCTATTACAGCAACTGGAAATTATTCTTCTAATTGATTAAAATTAAGTGTAGTTTATTTTCTATGAAAAAGTTGCGGAAAATAAAATGCTGGAAACCGAGAAAATGATAGCACACAGACAATACAACTAATACATATTTTTGGACAAATGTCCCCGGAAAAACCCAATGTGGAAAAATCGGTGGAGCGGATGAGGGTTTTATTATTATGCAACAGTGAAAAATCTGAGTACAATTTATGGATGCCCAACTGGCTATCCAATTATAAAATGTCTGGTAAAAATATTAGAGAGAAAAATCTCTCTCCACAAGCGATCCCAACACTAACTACCTCAAAAAATATGGCCATCCAAACCCCTATGCAAGCCTTCTGTGCAAACCCTCACGTGTGTGGCTCGATTCAACCTCTAATCAAGTCGTTTGGCCTATCTCTGCTGATAGGCCAAAGTGACTCTCTGACCCTCTGGAAATTTTTCCCGACCTCTGGAAGTTGAATTGACCTCCCTCTCAACTAAATCGAACTGCTCAATAAAGCTACTGTGTAACTTCATCATGGATTACTTTTGCCACTTGTTGTTGTCTCTCCGGAACTGGAATCTTCTCCAGAATCACTGTCGCTTGTGAAAAATCCTAGATCTGGATTCCTACTGCAACAAATATGAATTACTTCTTCTATTATGTTTCATAATTATTTCATTACCGTGAAGTATCAAAGTAATTTTTGAAGCAGTCTACACAAATAATGCTGCAGAAATAAATCTAAGTGTTGAAAGTATCTGAACAAAATGCAATGAAAAACATCCAAATGTGACATAGTTATTTTTGGACTAAGTCCCCGAAAAAACCCAACTTGGGAAAACCAGTGCAGCAGATCTGAGGGTTTGTATTATTAAGTAGCAGAATCTTGAATACAACTAGGGTGCCAACATCTAGCAAACCCTTCAGAGAAATCTAGACAACAAATGTAACTGTGAGATATACCTCACTCTGCAAGTCTCCGACTGATCTAGAACAGCGTTGGTGAAGCCCTCACTGCCTCTGTGTGACTGCCTACGTTGGATCTGCGTAAGCCTGCATGGGTAAGCTTGAGGAACTGCATCACCCCTTACTGCAACTGATCTGGCTAATCTGAGACTGGATTTTGGCCCTCCTGGCTCAAAAACCCTAGCCTCTAGCTAACTCCAGACTGACTCCAAGAGAAATTGCGTTGTTTCTGCGTGATTTCCTGCAAGATCTGCATCACCTTTTCAGAAAGCTGCATTGTCTCTCTCTACGTCACCTCTACCTCTCTCTAAAATGCACTCCTGGTCCTCCTGACCAGTCTCTGCTTCCACTCCTCTCTGGATATGATCATTGAATCACAATCACTTAGCAAACCCTGCCCTAGTGATTTGATTATTGATCAAAAGTTGTGTCTCCTCAGACAAATTCGAAAAATGCTCAATGGCTCAAGTGTCACAATGTATTTTCCATAGGCCCCTCACCCTCCTTATATTCTTCAGTTGACCCTTCAACGGCCAAGATTAAAACATAATCAAAGGCTAATATTAACTTGGAGGTGATCCATGACTTTATCTAGAAGATTCACACTTAGTTTAATTAATACCCTTTAATTAACCAGTTTTCCTAAGTTTAGACTTAGGAAAACATTAAAAAACAATTAATTAATTTAATTAAACCATCTCTAAGTGGAATTTTTCAAAATCCTTTCTGGGTATTATGGAATACTTGTATCCTAGCCTATATACAAAGTTACAAGGCTAAAGCACATCCGATGCTACCATAAATCAACACTCCCTCTTAGCTAGGAAAGTGCTCTATAAAAACAACTCAATGTGCTGCACTGACTTCTGGAACATCTGTTGTTGTGTTGTTGATGCTGCTCACCAACACTGCACAAGAAAATGTTGCAACTGTACTGCTGCTGACTCTGCATACTGCTGTCAATTGCCATTGTATTGCAACTCCCTCTAATTCTACAACCATGCTACTGCACTGTGTGAGCACTGCGTGAGCCCTACTCTGCACTGCGCTACACCTCTTGTGCACTGCGCTGCTGCTGCTCATTTGCTGCTTCTACTCATCTAATGTTGCTGCTGCACTGTTGCTAATTGCAACAGAAAAACATCTGAAATTGGACAAGTAAATCTGCAACTGAAAGATAAGACTGATTGCTGCTAGGTTCTGCACTAGCTCTCTGAAAATGCTGCAATGTTGATGCTTTGCACTGCATGAGCACTACACTGCACTGCATTGCACCAATGTGCATTGCGTTGTTGTTACTCAACTGTTGATGCTGTTGCTCCTTCTCTGCGCTCATCAGGCTCTAGCACTGCTAGCCACTACATTGTCTTCTCATCTTCCGCTGCAACTGTCCATCCTGCTACTGTCTTTAGGCTGCCATAGCTCACATGTGATCCAAGAGTTCAGAAATGCTCAAGGATCTCGCCTCCTTGTAGATTCTGGATCTACAAGGACAAAGTCAGCCCACTTTTCTCCTTTTAGAATGTGAGCTAACATAGCACAATCTTTTTCTGCCTCAATCTTGGCAGCTCCTGCTTGTGGATCTTCCTTCTCCTCTTTATCCTTTTTCTTAAGAGGAAACTGTGTGGCATAATGCCCCATTTCCCCACACCGGAAGCACTTGATCTTGGACAGATCTTTCTTCTTTTGCTTCTATTGCCCTTTTGATGCAAGGTAGTGTTATCTTCTTCCTCCTTGACCTTTGAACTGCTACTGCCATCCTTCAAGTGGATTTTTAGGAGATCTCTCCTCAACTCTTCTTGCTATAAGGCTGCCCACATTGCTTCTCATCCTGGAATTCTTTCTCTTCCCAATATACTTTGGAAAAATACCTGATAGTCCTCTGAAACAGAGTTCAGAGTGAGTCTTACTAGCTCTGAGTGTCTAGGAGTAGATCCTACTACAGACAGTTGATCTCGATTTTCCTGAATCCGAGACAAGAAGGAGTCAAAACGCTCTCCCTTATTCATCCTGATATTCTGCATCTTCTCTTCAAGGTAAATCTTCTGCTGCTCGAAAGATCCTTGGTATAACTTTTCCATCCCTACCCACATCTCTCTAGCAGTGGTCTTTACTGCTATGTGGGGTATGATATGATCCTTCACACCATCTAGGATCAATCGCTTGGTTCTTGCCATATTCTTCTTGAATTACCTCAGGTGTGATGCATCAAGAGGTTTTGCAACTGCGTTATCTATGAGGGCTTTTAGATGATGTTCATCAAGGAGAAGTTCTATCCTTGATTTCCAAATAACATAGTTGGAGGCACCCTCCAATCTATCATGGTCACGCAGTCCATTGCTGGCCATCTCCTCAACTTGTCAAAATCTTCCTCTAACCCTCTGCTCAGCTAGACTTACGCACTCCTTGAGAGTAAGTCACTGCTTCTGCTGCTGCACGGGAAAAAGCTGAGTTTCTTTGAGTAAGAAACCCTCTGAGGTCAAGAAATCCCCAACTGTGTTTTTCAAAAAAATTCTGATGCTTATGCACCAATTCTTACTGATGTGCAGTAACTTTGCCCTTCAGCTACGCTGATCTGCTACTGCCTCTTCTGCCACTGAAAAAGATTACCCCTCTGTCAACTCTCTCAGAGGGAGCCTTTTCTGCGCTGGAATGCCCTCCTGACCTGGAAAGCGTAATTTCTGAGAGGGTTTGCTGTTGCTTACGCAGATCCCAGACTCTTCAGTGTTGATCTGCTGGTTCACTTGTGTTTCACCTGCACTTCAGCTTGAATAAGCTCTGATACCATGTGAAAAATCCTAGATCCGGATTCCTACTGCAATAAATATGAATTACTTCTTCTATTATGTTTCATAAATATTTCATTACTTTGAAATATCAAAGTAATTTATGAAGCAGTCTACACAAATAATGTTGCGGAAATAAATCTAAGTGTTGAAACAATCTGAACAAAATACAATGAAAAATATCCACATGTGACACAGTTATTTTTGGACTAAGTCCCCGGAAAAACTAGTGCAGCAGATCTAAGGGTTTGTATTATTAAGCAGCAAAATCTTAAATACAACTAGGGTGCCAACATCCAGCAAACCCTTCAAAGAAATCTAGACAGCAAATGTAATTGTGACATATACCTCACTCTGCAAGTCTCTGGCTGATCTAAAACAACGCTGGTGAAGCCCTCACTGCCTCTGCGTGACTGCCTACGTTGGATCTGCGTAAGCCTGTGTGGGTAAGCTTGAGGAACTGCGTCACCCCTTACTGCAACTGATTTGGCTAATCTGAGACTGAATTTTGACCCTCCTGGCTCAGAAACCCCAACCTCTAGCTATCTTCACACTGACTCCAAGAGACATTGCATTTTTTCTGCATGATTTCCTGCAAGATCTGCATCACCTCTTCAGAAAACTGCGTTGTCTCTCTCTGCTTCACCTTTGCCTCTCTCTGAAATGCACTCCTGGTCCTCCTGACCAGTCTCTGCTTCTGCCCCTCTCTGGATCTGATCACTGAATCACAATCACTTAGCAAACCCTGCCCTAGTGATTTGATTCTTGATCAAAAGCTGTCTCCTCACACAAATTCGAAAATGCTCAATGGCCCAAGTGTCACAATGTATTTTCCATAGGCCCCTCATCCTCCTCCTTATATTCTTCCGTTGACCCTTTGACGGCCAAGATTAAAACATAATCAAGGGCTAAGATTAACTTGGAGGTGATCCATGACTTTATCTTTTAGATTCACACTTAGTTTAATTAATACCCTTTAATTAATCAGTTTCCCTAAGTTTAGACTTAGTAAAACATTAAAAAACGATTAATTAAATTAATTAAACCATCTCTTAAGTGGAATTTTCCAAAATCCTTTCTGGGTATTATGGAATACATGTATCCTAGCCTATATACAAAGTTACAAGGCTAGAGCACATCTGATGCTACCATAAATCAACATCGCTACCCCTCACTATAGTACTTCTCCTGTGGCTTGAACTCCTCTTCCGTGCTCAACTGCTACTCATGGCTAGCTCAATCTACCAAGGAAATCGATCTCTCTAGTCTATCTATCTCCAACCCCATCAACCTCCTCTTATAATCATTCATTGCAAAACCAATGACCATTATTAGATCCCCATCAATGGCTAAATTCATCTTTGAGTCAATCCATGTGAGTTTCTAGAGAAATCTCACCTTTCTCCATTAATTTTTGTTAATTAATCACTTTTCCTAAGTTAGACTTGGGAAAAATCTAATTATTCATCAATTAACTTAATTGAGTCATCTCTAGGTGATTTCTCCTTAAACTTTTTCTGAGTTTTGGTGATCTTGTGTTTCTTAGCCTCTCTAACCAAAGTTGAGACTAGAACACTTGCTTAAAGCTAAAAAATTAACAGGCCCCTGCCATGTGTGTGTCCATGCAACAGGTTGACATGACCTTAGCAATATTACTATTTGTGTCGATAAAAGGACATATCTCAAAGTTACATGGTGTTAATTTTGCAGCTTAGGGACAAATTCCCTCCTTTGGACAACCTTCGTCATCAAGAAAGACCCCTCCTAGCCATTTGAAGAATTTAATTTGGTTAAGGAAAAATATATTTTTGATGTGAAAACCCACATGTGCACAAAAGTTCAAGCCAAATTTAAAGAGAAATTAGGAACATAAAATAAATACAGGTCAAGTCAACCTCATTTGGACATCATCCTCAAGCATCTTCTTCAATTTTGTTCGTACAAGTCCGAAATTGCAAGATTCGAGCTCACATGTGTGAAAAGAAGAATTTGTTCTAGAGCTGCAGGGTTGGAACGAGGAAATCTCAGCTACAGTCGCTCACTTGATAGGGTTCTCCTTGCGACTAGAGGGCTACAACTGCACTGATGGTCACTAAGTCCCTGTGGCCATGACCTAAATTATTGGTGACCATTGATTGCAAAATTTAACTGTTGACTGCAAACTTGGATCAATTTTGGCGACTTTGGCTTTGATCTTATTTTCTATTGGACTCATCTCTTGGATATTGTTTGGTTGGTTTTGTTGGATAGTAAAAGGATTGACCTTGACTCTTGATTGGGGAATTGGATCATTGTACTCTCTTTGTTGAACATTTTATGACAATCTAATAAGAAGAAGAATTTGAAATGGTTTTCCCATTTGTGGGTTTTTTCCCTTGTCTTTGACGAATCTTGGTGTCTTTCATTATTGTTCTTGATTGTCTTCTATTGTACATTGCATTTACTCTTCCATCTACAATTGTTATTTATCATTGGCAGATTGAATTGATTGCTAATTGAACCTAAAAATTGGGCTAAAGTAATTGTTACAGCATAGAACAGTGGAAAATTAACACATGGATGCTCTCATGGCATCTCAACAAAAGGAGGATATTCAAAGCATGGTTGAAAGGGGAAATTATTTTGATAATAATGCCAAAACCATCATAACTTCCCAGTTGTTCCAAACCCAAATGATGAGATAGCAACCCATGAAAGGTATGAAGACATTGCTACGAAGAATCATGATGGTGCTAAAGATATCACCTTTTTTTAGGATAATGGGTTTGTTACCCACCAAAACCGAGTGACACTTGGGAGAATATTTCTCCTATTCATCTCTTCCAATCGGCGACCTGCCGCCCCTAAGAGCCACCTTGTAGTCTATGTGACATGCCATTGGTATCTCCACCACCTGCATCTGTTATATATCTCCTCGCCCATTTTTCAAGAGCACATGTTAGATGGTGGGCTTCTGATCAAAAGGTACTTTAATAACATTTCGTAATCAGGTTTTTATGTTTGTTTGTATTTGGGAATTTTGGTATGGATTATGGGGTAACTTGGAAGAACGAAAGGTCTTGGTCGTGATGTTGTTCCCTCACCTTAAATGGGGAGGGAGGTTACTTTTCCATCCTAGTCTAGTGGGATCTCCCCTAGTGGCCCATGGCTTTAGGAAGGGGTACTACATGTGAAGCCCTGACTAAGATAGCATAGCCCCATATCTCCCTCTTCCATACTTACCACTTTCCATCTTACATTATGAGCCCCTATTCCACCGCCCTTCTTCGGGTTAACTAACTATTGGTTCTCTCGGATTTCGCACTCACACATCCTCATTACCTGGGTAGGGCTTGGAAATGTACCCATGGAGGTTGATGCAACTAAAAGAAAAAGAAAGAGCATATCATGGCCATAAGAAAACCAAAAGAAAAATCAAAACGGAAAATATGGTTGGGAGTTACAAATTAGCACGTGGGAAAAATCCAAGCATGAGCTCTACCTCTATCATATGGCCATAATTTGGGTCTTAGGCCAATGTTTCCTTATCTCATAGAAGACAAGGAACCCTTGCATGTCCCAACCCCTAATGAGTGATGAACTACCCCATACTAAAGGGGTTAATAACTACAATACATCATACGAACCAAGCTTTCATTCCTCGAGCTACGAGCAATAATACAACGAAAATTCAAGAAAAAGTAATGGGAAATATAGAGGGGTGGAAAAACAAAGGCCGAGGTAACTCATGCATCCATGATTGCTCCTTCCTCACATCTATACATCTAGGTATTCCACCATAGTTGGTCCCCTTGACCATGGCACTTGGCCATAAGCCCTTTCCCCTCCATTCCATCATTATTCATATGGCACCTATCAATTATAGGGTGGATCAAGGACATGTCATTTCCCTTTGGGGATTGGGAACACCTAATAAGGTTGTTTATTAACTAATCCTACCTAGGGAAGTAACACCATTACGTGACTAAGCCCCATATGAAGTGTTATTTTTCCCATTTCTTTCAAGCTTGGTTCACTTAGAAGTAATAATGATTAATGTACCTAATGGTGGAAGTTGCAACTAGATATTGTGTGTAATTGGTGAATGGTTCTATCTATAGGTTTGGGCAACTTAAATAGGGTCCAAATCCTCTAGAGGGGCATATTGACACCCATAGGTGATGCATTGAGAGCCATGGGACTCTGGACAGTTATAGAGGATCATTCATAGCCATGGGAAACTACAACACCTACAATGTTCTTGCATTTTCTTTTTAATGCATGGGATAATGCACGTAGACCAATTTTCCCCCAGCTAGATTAGAAATAATTACATGGTGTGGCATCCAAGACCCAGATGAGGTATGTCTCATGCCTTGAGACACAGGAGGGATAGCACCATCTTTAGTGCCCTCAACATTGGATCAGAATCAGGATTAGTCATCGCTTGGAGACCCATGCGACCCATTTTTGTGCCTCAAACCCACATTTTTGGGCTATAGAATGATTTTCAGAGATATCTAGGGGCCAACCCCTAGACCTTGATTTTAGGAGCCCTCTACACTTGTCATGGCACTAGAGGAGCTCAACAAAATCCCTAGAAGGGCCTACGACAACATGATGTCATCAGTTTAGCCCTCTTGTTGGAGATTTATTATGTTTTACATTGGGTACAATGTTGGCTTGTACCTTTGATTAATTCTTGTCCATTGTTTTAATATTTGAGGGGCTTCTAGGAATAATTAGACATTAGTAGCACATGTATATATTAGAGATAATTCATTTGTGATCTCTCATCATCATCACTCTTGGAAATTCAGCCTCATTGAGGAATTCAACCTCTCTAGAGAAATCACACTTGTTCTCTTGTGGATGTTTTGGATCTATTGGATGCATTTTGACATTTGGAGCTTATTCTTGGATATTTCTTGGAGCTATTCTTTGGATAATGGAAATAATTCTTACATGTTATCTTGTAAGAAAACTTTATTGTTGAATATCTATTTTTCTATGTCTAATGCATAGAATTATAGATTCTAGCTCATGGTAAAATTGTTCCCTAATTTGTTGAAGATTAATTGAATTACTATCTAGAGGAATATTGCATACATTACTCATGTATAACATGTGATGAATAGTCCTAGTGATGAAATCATTGAAGCTCTCCCATAAAAATCCATTTTTCATTAAGTGGGTAAATTCTTGAAATTTGCTTGCTAGGGCAACAAATTTCGGCCTCCTTGGAAACAAGTTTAGCTAACCTAAATCATCCTAGACTCCAATCTCCCAAGGAAAAAGTAACTAGCCTAATTGGTTGGTGATCAAATCTCATCTTTTATCCATCTTTTCTCTCTCTTAATTTCAGTTCTTTCAAGGCTAGGGTAGAAAGCTAGGGCTTGGTGTGAATTTCTGTGGAGGAAGGATTTTGGTGATTAGAGAGCCCAAACATCAATAAGGTAGGGTTTTCCACAAAACATATTATTTTGGTGGGCTTCCACTCCAATTTCATCCATAAATTCTCTCGCCCTAGGTATTTTCCCTAAGAGGGAAACCCAGAGTGGGTGACGTAGTCCTTACGTTGCCTCTGCGGGCCTCTGCGTAATTATGGAAGCCCTCTGAGGCTTCAGCGCTACCCCTGTTGGGCCTTTGTAACGGCTGAAGCTGCACTGCGCAGCAGCTACGTAACTGCTGCTACTGTTTCCCTTGCTCCTTTGCACTGACCCTGAAAGCTGATCCTCTGCCTCTTGTTGTCTCTTAGCTCCGAGATCAATCATCCCCTCAGCCAATACTACCCCTCACTGTAGAAAACTCCTCTGGAAATTCTTAGCAAACCCTGCCCTAGAATTTCGGCTTAGTTTCTCAGCTCTGCGTTCGTGTGTGTGTGTCTCCAACTGACCCTCAAGCCTTTCTCTTATACTTTTTTGTTGAACTCATCAATGACCGAGATTAAAACACTCATCAACAGCTGAGATTAAAAGACTGCTTAATCCGCGTCATTTAGAACATTTCAGCACATGTGTTAACTAATTCACTTTAATTATTTAATTTTCCTAAGTTTAGACTTAGGAAATACATTAAAACAATTAATTATTTGAATAGCTTGAACACCAACTAAAATTTCTCCAAACGCTTTTTGGGTTTTGGAGATCAAGTGTGTCTTAGCCCCTTCACAACGTTTCAGGGCTAGAGCACACCCGATGCTACCCCAACTACACAAAATCTCAACAGTTTTCACTTGGCAATTTGTTAGGTACCTTATTGCTCATTTCTGGTTTATATATGCTTTTTGTTGCCTAAATCTAGAGTGATTTGTTCATTGCTGCCCTAAAATTAATAAGTGCTAATAATTTTGCAGTTATTGGTTATTTGGAATCTAATATTTGTTTGTCTTGTCATGGCTATAATAATTATCAAAGTTTGCACTTAAATCATTCACATATCTAATCCTTAGATCCTCTAATATTGCTGAAATTGTTTAACTCACTTTGGCATAAAGATCCAATTGACACTGTGATTGAAGTATTGTTGAATAAGTTCTTTAAGATAAGTACATAATCTTGTGCTCTTTCACAATCTTAGGAAGCTTTGGTAATTTTATTGTTTATCTTGAGAATTTGGTATCTTTCATTATTGGCATTGTCTAAGAACATAACCTTGGCATAATATTGTTGATAGGATATCTTGAGTAATTGGCCTCTTGTGGATTTGATATTAACACTAAATTATTAGCACTTTCTTCGTTGTAAGTTTACATTTTGATTTACAAGTACTCTTGTCTTTAAAGATCCATCATAACTTAAAGTACTTAAGACAATCTTAAACTAAGAATCTCACTCACAATCATTGCATAAGCATTCTAGGCTTAACTTGCATTAATAACTTTACCTCCAAGCATAAGCTTGGTTGATAAACTCCTAGGACAACCCTTTCTCATCTAGCTTGAGGGATTCAACCCTTTTTAGTGGTTAACATAGTTACCTTGCAGTCGTCAGAGCCACAATCTCTGCAAAGCCAGAGGCATTGGGTGTTTGGAACACAGTGGGAGTTATCGTTAATCAAGCCTTTGCTTCCTATTGGATTCCATCCCACAACATACTCTAAAGACTTCTCTCAAAATAGTTAAGAGAGAACTAGGCATATAATTTAAAAGTAACCAAGATCCTTGCATCACACTTAGATTTTAGGTCTTACATCTCATATAGGTTAGTTAGCAAGCAATAATTTTGACTCCATAAGGCACTTGTCTCATTTATAAATCTAATCAAATCCTTAAATCTTGCTAAATTTTTACCAAGTAGCTAGGCCACTCAATTGTGTCTCTCGGGAAAATTGGTTCCCAACTTGTTTTCCATCATCTCATTACCACGGGGACTACCCCTCATAGCGTGTTGTTGAGAGATAGCTAAAAACAGAGTGGGCGGGGATCAAAATGAGAGTTCTCGCCTTGAGAAGTTGTCGCGGTGTCGGTACAATATAAGGGACAACAGGTCCTATGGAGCACTCATATTATGCATCATTGGATGATAGGAATGATACATGAGATGAAGGGCAATTGCTACATGGTTAAAAGACTTGGTTTTTTACTATTTAAAAAAAAAACTAGTGCCCCGAAAAATGAATTTCAACCAAATGTCAACAAAATTAAACAAAAAATTGACCACATTTCATCATATATTTATTTGAATTTGAATTTGGCTTCAAAATCATCTTGATGTTCACCAAACCTAAACAATTTTATTCAACTTGGCTTCGAGTTCCAAGAATTATGAATTTCAACATTTACTTTCACCAAAGTCAGTGACCTAACTCCAAGAACAATAGCGGTCCTATCTTATTTGTTGCTATCATCGGAAACAACATAATTGTTACACCAATAATTAATAGTAATTCCCAACAACTTGTACAAATCTCCAATTTGAACTCCCCACATCAAAACCATACCTCTTAAAACCATCTTGCATGTTTCCTTCTCAAATATAGTGTGCACAGTTGCATCATTCATCTTACTTCTGAATATAAGTTTCTAGCCAAATCTAAAATGTTCAAAACCATAGAGATATATATAATCTTTCCATATTTAAGAAATCACTTGACCTTTCCATGTCCTATGATTACTCTGTTGCAACATCAAGAAATTACTCCCACTATGGGAGGAATGTGAGTTTCTTCTCAAAAATTGGTTGTCTGTGGAAATTAAAGAGTGCTAAGACTAAACTCTTCTAATATCTACATTTGGATGGAAATTCAATTGTTATTTTGTTAGAATCTACGTTTAGTTAGATGTTTGGCCCTAGAAAGTAGGAATTTTTCTCATATATTTTGAAATTTAGATAGATGTAGAAAGTCTTGGGATGAGTAGTGAAATGTCACTTGATTTGCATTCCATTGAAGGATTTCATCTATGGCTTATTTTGGTAGCCTTCTAGTGGCTATTCTAAGAGATTTAGTATTGGATTTTCATTTCCAAGTTTTGGAGATTAGATGGTGTGATGACTACACTAAGCTTCAACTACTAAAAATTTTGAGAGATTGGATTAATTATACTTTAATTGCTTGGAATATTTGTTGCAATAAGAGATACCATGTGTATTACAATCATGAGTGCAAATCAAATACAATTCAAACCTACAAGAACCAGAATCAATCTCATTACAAAATATCTCAAGCACTTATGATAGAGAGAAAATAAGTTGGATTAAGAAAAGCAACTAGAGGTGAAAATGCATTCTCTTGTTTCCATTGTTGTTGTGGAGGTCAACGCAAAAGAGAACTATCAAGAATGTTCAAGGAAGATCGAGTATACCCTAATCATCAATTAGCTTTGTGATGACATTTGTAATGGTGAATACCAAGCCCACTAAATGGATATCAAATAACGAGCTTGCCATAGAGATGGATAAAAACAAGAAAGCTTATGTTGTCATCGATTCTTCCATCGGTGAAGAGGTTAGTTATCATATTCAATATAATCAAATATTCTTGGAGAGCTTTGAGGAAGTTGAAAGAACTATCTGATTCACATTCAAAACTAGAGTTAATTCAATAACTAATGAAGGTCTTAACTTCAAAATGAAAGATAATGACCCTTTGGCTTTAGCTTCTGAAATTCAAGCCATAATGCATTGATCTTAATCGTGTGAATATAAGCATTTCTCTCATGGCCTTCATCAAGGCCCTTTACCCCACATATTCTCACTATCTTGAATCTCTTCAAGAGAGTAGACAAAAGAAAAAGTCCATAGAGATTCATTCTTTTGGGGAGAAAACTACTAAAGATGAGATGGATTTTTGGAAGAAGTTAGCTCGTCCCACTAGAGAGACTATATGCCTTGTTCAAAAAGGGAAGAATCAATCACATGATTCTTATAGGGGTGCAGTAAGAGAGAATGCAAAAAGAAGAATTTCAAAGACGGGGGGCTGAAGCACAATCAAGGTAACAAGTATGATATGCATTGTGTTCATTACAACAAGAATAGAAATGAAGCAAAGATATGTAGAACCCCAAGGGAGAAGATCAAAGACAAGAAAGAACAAAAGGAAGAAAAAGTTAAAGATCCTAAATTTGCACAGTAAAAAATATAGTAATCTATCAAGTATAAACTGATCTTTGGATTGGATGTGGTTGAAGGATAGATGCGGAGAGACAAAGATGTTGAAATTGTAACTAAGATAGGTATTCATGATTGTCATTGTATATATGTATTTTATGTAAAAGAAAAAGAAGAAAATTTTATTATTATTATTATTATTGTCAAAGCATGTTCTTCATGCCTTGCATTGGTCAAAAGAAAATATAAAAGAGCATGTTCTTCATGACCCTTGCAAAAGAAATAAAAAATAAAAGTTGTTAAGTGTCATTTGTCTCACCAACATGCCAAGTCAGCCCTCCTACCCCTCAAGTTGACACATTTAGTATTCACACCCATTAGACCTCGTCCTCCTCCAAGAGAAGATCGTCAGAGCATATATATATGGAGTTTTGAGGCTCCTAATGTCAAGTATAAAAAAGGA
This sequence comes from Pinus albicaulis, assembly GCA_034641835.2. Classification (NCBI taxonomy): domain Eukaryota; kingdom Viridiplantae; phylum Streptophyta; class Pinopsida; order Pinales; family Pinaceae; genus Pinus; species Pinus albicaulis. Next base: position 796,989,057 of record CM076574.1, read on the forward strand.
TCTAAGGCCACTTGTCTTTGTCATTATGCAAATTTCCTGAGATTATAATTCTCTGTAATGATGTGATTTTTTCAGAAATAAATTCTTATATGATAATGTGAGTTGCAGAGGTACACTCTCTTATTATGATGCATATTTCAGATGCACATTCTCCCATGATGGATCCAAAAATTGTTCATATCGGATCATTGGTTCCGAAGATATGATAATAGGGAGAGGACTAGACTGTTTGTCCGAAGCATAAACAAAATGGGATAGAGGCACCCTCAAAAAAGACAGGTTACTCACATTTGATCTGATGGTCAGAGGCGGATTCGGCGCTGGACAGTGGTAGTAATTCCCAAAAGAAAAAAAGACGGGGAGAGGAAAAAGTAAAAAGAGAGAGAAGAGAAAAAGATGTTTAATATGCCTCCTACGTTATCCATAAAAGACAAAAGTATTAGCGTAATTTGATAAAGTCATTCATTCTGAATGCTACATAAAGAATATAAGTCAGATGATGGAATAAAGAGACCTAGGATGTAGAGAATCGGGATATAGAGAATACAATAGATGTTCCTTATCATCTCGATTCTATTTATTTAATATATGTGAATATCATATACATCCAGAAAGTTGTATGCCCTGAGAGAGGCTTGTACAGTTTGGGAAGGGATTTTTATTCATCGGAATAAGAGTCTACTTCAACCAATATGCCCTTAGGCACGGCTATACATAACATAGAAATAACACTTGGAAAGGGTGGACAATTAGCTAGAGCGGCAGGTGCTGTAGCAGAATTGATCGCAAAAGAAGATCGATCGGCCACATTAAGATTACCGTCTGGAGAAGTTCGTTTAATATCTGAGAACTGCTCAGCCACAATTGGACAAGTGGGTAATATCACTGCGAACAATAGAAGTTTCGGTAAAGCCGGAGCTAAACGTTAGTTGGGTAAGCGTTCTGAGGTAAGAGGAGTAGCTATGAACCCTGTAGACCATCCTCATGGAGGTGGGGAAGGAAGAACCCCAATTGGCAGGAAAAAACCTGTGACCCCCTGGGGCTATAGTGCACTTGGAAAGAAAAGTCGGAAGAGGAATAGATACAGTGATGCTTCAATCCTTCGTCGGCGTGAGTAAGAATGGTTGGATATCCATAAAAAAAAAAAAAAAGGAAAGAAAGGTAATTGATCATGGCGCGTTCACTGAAAAAAAATCCTTTTGTGGCTAATCATTTATTGAGGAAAATTAAAAATCTAAACATAAAAAAAGAAAAGAAGATAATAGTTACTTGGTCCCGGGCATCTGTCATTGTACCCGCAATGATCGGTCATACAATTGTTGTTCATAATGGGAGGGAACATTTACCCATTTATGTAACAGATCGTATGGTAGACCACAAATTGGGGGAATTTGCACCTACTCTACTTTTTCAGGGACATGCAAGAAACAATAAGAAATCTCGTCATTAATTGAGAGAGACTTGTCATTCATTGGGGAGGATGGAGTCAATGGGAAATAATAGTCCAGGTCCAGAGATACGAGCTTTGGCGAGAAATATACGTATGTCCGCTCATAAAGCGCGTAGAGTAATTAATCAAATTCGTGGTCGTTCATATGGACAAGCACTTATGATATTGGAACTGATGCCTTATGGGGCCTGTTATCCCATATCACAATTAATTCATTCTGCGGCGGCAAATGCAAATCACAATATGGGTTTGTACAAAGCCAATTTACTCGTTGGTAGAGTCGAAGTGAATGAGGGTGCTGTTTTGAAAAGGATTCAACCTAGAGCTCAAGGACGCGGTTATCCAATACAAAAACCCACTTGTCATATAACTATTGTATCGGAGGAAATATCCAGATCGAATGATCCGATTATGTCAATAGAATCCCGAAAAAAAGGATATCTATGGCGCAGAAAATAAATCCACTTGGTTTTAGACTTGGTGTAACCCAAAATGATGGTTCCCATTGGTTCGCACAACAAAGGAATTATTCCAAAGATCTCCGAGAAGATCAAAAAATACGTACTTGCATTGAAAACTATGTACGAACACATATAAAGAGCTCCTCGAATTATGGAGGAATTGCACGTGAAGAGATTCGCAGAAAGATCGACTTGATTCAGGTCAAAATCTATATTGGATTTCCCAACTTGTTGTTAATAGAAGGTAGGGGTCAAGGAATTGAAAAATTAAGAAACGATGTACTAAATATGCTCGATTCTGCGGACTAAAAACTTCACATTGCTATAGAAAAAGTTGCGAAACCCTATAGAAAACCTAATATTCTTGCGGAGTATATTGCCCTACAGCTAGAGAAGAGAGTTCCATTCAGAAAAACAATGAAGAAAGCTATTGAACTGGCTGAACGGGAAGATTTCCAGTCGAAGAACAACGTCGATGGAGACGTGTAGGTGCACTATTACACGGTGAAGATTGCAATTTTCTATGAATTTCCCATTTGTCATCCAATGATGACACTTTGCTTTTTTCCTCCAAAGATTGACGAATTAAATGATATTTCCGTTCCAGTTCTTGTCTCTTCTTCTCTCTCTGAATGAGACTCTTTCTCGCCATAATAGTTCAGTCGGTACTATCACCTACCAGGAATAAAAATATAGATCAGATTTTAGATGGAGTAATATTACGTTGATTACTTTTTCTCTGTGGGGTATTGTCATTGTATCAATGACAATACACATTCACTGATGAAACTGATGAAGAAGAATTAACCAAATTTGCCTGATGTAGAGGCAATTAAAAAAGCTGCATAAGTGAATATATAACCTACGGAAAAGTGAGCTAATCCAACTAATCGTGCTTGAACAATGGAAAGGGCTACTAGCTTGTCTCTCCATCGAACTAAATTAGCTAAAGGCGTGCGTTCATGGGCCCATGCGAGAGTTTCAATCAGTTCCTGCCAATATCCACGCCAGGAAATAAGGAACATAAATCCAGTAGCCCAAACAAGATGCCCGAATAAGAACATCCACGCCCAAACAGATAAACTGTTCATACCAAAAGGATTGTATCCATTAATAAGTTGTGAAGAATTTAACCATAGATAATCTCTTGACCTTCCCATTAAATAAGTGGAAGACTCATTAAATTGCGCTACATTACCCTGCCATAACGTTATATGCTTCCAATGCCAATAGAAAGTAACCCATCCAATAGTATTCAACATCCAGAAAACTGCTAAATAAAAAGCATCCCAGGCCGAGATATCGCAAGTACCCCCCCGTCCCGGACCATCGCAAGGAAAACTATAACCAAAATCTTTTTTATCTGGCATTAACCTGGAACCACGCGCATCCAAAGCACCTTTAACTAGGATCAATGTAGTTGTATGCAAACCTAGAGCAATAGCATGATGAACCAAAAAGTCTCCGGGACCAATTGTTGAGAACAATGAATTATTATTATCATTAATAGCATTTAACCAACCGGGTAACCATATGCTCTTACCTGCATCGAATGCTGGACCACTTGTTGAAGATAGGAGTATATCGAAACCATATAGCGTCTTACCATGAGCAGATTGTATCCACTGAGCAAATATGGGCTCGATCAATATTTGTTTTTCTGGAGTACCAAAAGCAAGCATAACATCATTATGAACATAAAGTCCCAAGGTATGGAAACCTAGTAATAAACTAACCCAACTAAGATGAGATATTATAGCTTCCTTATGTTCCAACATTCTAGCCAATACATTATCCTTATTCTGTTCCGGATTATAATCCCTAATGAGGAATATAGCTCCATGAGCAAAGGCTCCTGTCATAATGAACCCGGCAATGTAATGATGATGAGTATATAATGCAGCTTGGGTGGTGAAGTCTTGTGCTATGAATGCATAAGCGGGTAAAGAATACATGTGTTGAGCTACCAAGGAAGTTATAACCCCCAAAGAAGCTAAAGCAAGACCCAATTGAAAATGAAGAGAATTATTAATTGTGTTATAAAGACCCTTATGTCCGCGTCCTAATAGGCCTCCTGGAGGAACATGTGCCTCCAAAATATCTTTCATACTGTGACCAATCCCAAAGTTGGTTCTATACATATGACCAGCAATTGAAAAAACAAATGCAATAGCTAAATGATGATGAGCCATATCAGTCAGCCATAAACTTTGAGTTTGTGGATGGAATCCTCCGAGAAGAGTTAGAATAGCAGTTCCCGCCCCTTGGGAGGTACCGAATAAGTGACTAATAGAATCAGGATTTTGAGCATAAAGATTCCACTGACCTGTGAAAAACGGTTCTAACCCTTGGGGATGCGGTAATTCATCCAAAAAATTGTCCCATCTGACGTGCACTCCCCTTGATTCGGGAATAGCGACATGAACTAAATGCCCTGTCCAAGCTAGAGAACTGACTCCGAAGAGTCCTGACAAATGATGATTGAGACGGGATTCGGCATTTTTGAACCATGAAACACTTGGTCTCCATTTGGGTTGTAAATGTAACCTACCCGCTATTAAAAAGATGACAGAAAGAAATAGCAAGAAAAGAGCTCCAGCATAAAGATCTTCGTTAGTGCGTAAGCCAATTGTATACCACCACTAATAAACACCGGAATAAGCAATATTGACCGGACCGGGAGCACCTCCTCGGGTAAAAGCTTCTATAGCTGGTTGACCAAAATGAGGATCCCAAATTGCATGGGCAATGGGTCTTACATGTAAGGGATCGCGTACCCATGCTTCAAAATTGCCTTGCCAAGCCACATGGAACAAATTACCGGAGGTCCACAGAAAGATTAATGCCAACTGACCAAAGTGGGAAGCAAAAATTTTATGATAAAGGCGTTCTTCGGTAATATCATCATGACTCTCAAAGTCATGTGCGGTCGCAATACCGAACCAAATACGACGAGTAGTTGGGTCCTGGGCCAAACCTTGGCTGAACTTTGGAAATCTTGATGCCATAATGCTTTTCAAATCCTCCTAGCCATTATCCTACTGCAATAATTCTTGCCAGGAAGAACGCCCATGTTGTGACGATTCCACCCCGAAGGTAATGAGCTACTCCTACAGCACGTCCCTGTACAATGCTCAAGGCTCTGGGCTGGATAGCAGGAGCAACCTTCAATTTGTTATGGGCCCAAACAATAGATTCAATGAGTTCTTGCCAATACCCACGGCCGCTGAATAAGAACATTAAACTGAAGGCCCAAACAAAATGAGCACCTAAAAATAAAAGACCATGTGCAGATAATGAAGAACCATAAGATTGGATCACTTGCGAGGCTTGTGCCCATAGAAAGTCACGGAGCCACCCGTTAATCGTAATGGAACTTTATGCAAAGTTTCCTCCCGTAATATGAGTTACCACTCCCTGATCACTTATACTACCCCAAACATCGGACTGCATTTTCCAGCTGAAATGGAATATTACTACCGAAATTGCATTGTACATCCAGAATAAACCAAGGAAAACATGATCCCAGGCAGATACTTGACATGTTCCTCCTCTCCCGGTGATTGGATCCATGATGGTGTGAGTTTCAAAAGCATCCAAGGACAAGCATTACACAGATTGATTGACGATCTTATGGGAAGAACATGGTAGAGTTTGGAGGGATGACTTAGCATTTGGATCACTGGTTAGTTTAAATTCGATTTCTCTTGTTGACTAAAAATCTATAGGAAAGGATTGTTGGGTTTTCCCCTTGTGGGTTTTGCCCTGGCCTCTAGCGTAATTTCTGGTGTTCCTTTTCTTTTTGTGCATTGTATTCATATAATTGCTTGATGACCTCATGAATGAAGCTAATTCTAAATGGAAAAACATATTTAAACAATCACAAGTAATTATCATAATTAGAAATTCAATCTTTCAATCGAATTTAACATCGTATCAGAGCTAGGAATATTAAAGAGAAGTTTAAAGAACCTAAGAAGGACGTCTACGTCACAAATAGACAAGCTGGAAAAGGAGTAAAAGTCAAGTCTGTTCTAAGTCTGAAAAGAGGCCAAGTTACACTTGTGGAGCAGCCAAATTTTTTCTGAAGAAAGACATTTGTCCCTGCGAAGTTCTGGGCCAAGTAAGTCTGCAATTCTCTTGATGATTTAGGCTGAGATTCAAGCCTTCTCCTCCTGACAGTAATCTTGTGGTTAATTCAAGCTACATTTGGTTGACAATGATCTTTTCCGAATTCCCGTGGTTAATCCTGATTCCTGTGGATGAAATGATCTAATGATTAATCCAAGCCTCTGTAAAATGATAATGAGCTTGTATAAGGTATCAAGTCTGAGTTTGCAACTGTGATCTGAGTTTGTTACTGTGAGAATTTTGGTTAGCTGGTTGTGGCTTATAATTTAGGAATTTCATCTATCAATAATATAATGGTAAAAGATAGCATAGTGTGTGGTCAAACCTCCTTATTTAGTTCTAACATCATCCCTCATGTGCTATTTGTGTGTATATTTCAGCCATAAAAATCAATTTTATATACCCTAACCCTAGTCTTTATTGGAAGGTCTTTGTTCCTTTGTTTGTTGATTGTCATTGGAAGGCCTTTTCTTCGGTTGCTATATGACATTGTGCAACTTATTATTGCATACAACCCTAACTTATAGCAACCTTATCTTTGGTATAGAAATAGAGTATTTGAACCTTGGTATAGAACATCTAGTCCTCTCTAGAATTCGCTGCTACTCTATCCCATATTTTGACCTCTTATTAATCACCTTGACCCATAGCATTAGAATATCCTTAAGGATCTAGGGATGCCTCCCTTGTGGTTGAATACCACTAAAGAGCAAGAGAAAGGTTGCTAAGGTGATGTTGGCAACCCTTCCATAAGGTCTAGTCCTGCTGTTGGAGAATTTTCATTAGGCCTAGAAGATTTTGTGGCCATATGGCCTAAATAGCAGGGGATAGGGCTGAGATGATAGTGATCCTCTTCCTTGTGTGTGTCCATCCAGTAGGTTGAAATGACCTCATAGATTCCCAGTTGTTCCAGACCCAAATGATGAGATAGCGGCCCATGAAAGCTGCGAAGACACTGCTACACAGAATCATGATGATGCTGAAGATATCACATTTTTTTAGGATGATGGGCCCTTTTTTATGATGTTTCCATCAATTTCCATATGTGTTAGAATTTTGGGTAGCTCGAAAGGTATTTTTGAGATAAGGAAACCCACCAAAAGTAGTTGGTTGGACAATTTACCAAAAGTTGGGGTCTTGGACCCAAGGCAGTGGGTTTGGGACCTAAAGAAACTATTTTTTTATTCTAAAGGGTAAGATAGTGAAACCCTAAAGATCTAGAGTTTTCCTAAATGACCCAAAAGAAAAATATAAATATAAGCCAAAGGAAGAGGCCTAGACACACAAGTGGAAGGACTCATTTGTATGAAGAGTGCCTTAGAGGAGGGTCGAGTTATGTCCAAAAAGAATCTAGTTTGATGATCTATTTTTCCTACAAGAGGCTGAGTCTAGCAATGTCACTGTAGGAATGTTCTTGGGAGTCCTAAGCCTAGGTTTTAAGGGTTGAGGCTATTGTGGCAAGGAGAGGGCTAATTGCAACCACAAAAAAAGTATGTCTATGCTTGAGAATGGACGCAAATTGAACAATATATTAGTTTATGTAGCTCAAATAGGTGTTCTAGTCTCATATTGTGTTTATGAGGCTAGGGAACACATTTTCTCCAATACACAGAAAAGGTTTCTAAGGAAAACACCTTGATTAGAATTAATTAGCTAGTTTATTAATTTTCACAAGTCTAACCTAGGGAAATGGCTTAATTAATCAGAATTAATTGAGGTAAATTGATTTTCCTTTAGAGACTTTCAAAAAAGTCACTTGAAGGAGTCAAGATGATATTAGCGATCAATTGAGATTTGATCATGGATATTGATTCATCAACAAGAGATTATAAGAGGAAATCGATGGGCATTTGGAGAACACACAAGATCAGTGAGGGATCGAGACACGGAAGGCTATTATTCTGGGAAACAAGATGAACAAAAGGCACAAATTGAAGGGAAGAGTGCACAAATGGAAAGACACGAGGTGCAAGAGGGGGTACAAGTTGAACATCAACTCCAAAAGACAGTAGCCTCCCCACAAACAGTTGAAAGACAAATCACAGTATTTCAAGAACCTACCCCACAACCTCATTTTGGATCATATTATAAGTTCATTAAGGGAGGAAGATTGATCCCTCAGAAATTCACAATCCCGCTCCTACATGAGTTGGAGATTGAAAGAGGGCGCACCCACAAGTGGATGCAGATAGCCAAATCGAAGGATATTTGGGATGTGGGGTTGATGGAAGAAATACTCCTTGAAATGGGAAAAGAGTTGGTCAATGTAAGACTCAAAGAATCTATGGTTACAGAACAAATGCAAGCAGTTTAATAAGCGAACAAGAGGCTGCATGGGCGCTACAGGAAAGGACAACCAAATTGCCACCAAGGCTAGCATTTGTTGCATGGAGGCCATGCAGTATAGACAACCCTCAAAGTCCTATGCAGTTTACCTAAAGGAGAAATGGTTACAATTCCAAATCAGAACCGTATCTCAACATGGCTCCCTACCCTTTCAAAGTTATAGACAATTCATTGATTTCTACAAACAGTCTAGTGTAGGAGAGAGGGCTAGGATGGCTAAATTCTACATGCACAACCTCATTTTCGCTGATATGAATAATTGGGACCCAAATTTCAGGTTGGGTGATATGCAATTAATGGCTCTAACATCCTAGCTCACACATGAAGAAGAAAGAGCAGTAGAGACTAAAAGAGTCATGGTAAGAGAAGAAAGAGAACCTCTACAGATCAAATCAAAACTAATAAGCCCCATCGAGATCATTAGTAATCATCAATTGATCTCAAATGATGATGTCCTAGAACCTAGATACATTGAGACACAAGGTCAGGCCATTGCACACTTTGATGATATACCAGGTTATTAGGAGAAAAAAGTTGCAGACATGCCAAAGAAGATGGCACACCTTACCACTTAGCCTACAGTTGAGGGAATATCATTCTCCTGATAGAATGAGCAATGCATTGGAAAGAGCACCCTTCGACAAACAAACTATGCAGAGAAATAGGATACAGTGGATAGGCTTGAAGCTCAGCCCACATTTGTTGTTGGGGTTGCATGAAGGGAGAGATCAGACAGAGGAACAAAAGGAGTGGGTTGAGGCAGAAAGGAATGCAAGTTTCCACCCATCAGAAGGCACTCCCTCTTTGTTTCCATGGGATGTCAGAGAGGCTACCAGGGCCTTGAAAGAGATCAGCAAGGAGGACTGAGTTGCTTAGAGGATGAGAAACCATTTCAGTAGGGGGTGATGATGAGGCCCATCATAAGGTATATTTTAAGGGGTTAAAATGCCATACTTCAGCTATTAAGTTACCTATCTCTCACATTTATTTACATTTTTTTCATGTTATGCTTAATGAGAAGAGTGTATGATGTTTGTCATGTCTTGTTGCCGAAGAGGAAGAGAAGTTATGGAGGGAGGTCCTACGTCCTAAACAGGCCACTTAGCCAAAAGAGACTGATATATCCCCTCACCAAACTAGTCTATCACCAAGGAACACTGAGGATGAGGTGGCTGTCACTCTAGCTACTTTGGGAACTCCTGTGAAATCCAAGAAGAAAAGGACCAGAAAAACCCCTCTCTACTTTAAAACAAGGAAAAGCACCAAAATAAGACAAGGCAGACGCCAAACTCCCACAAAAGTTCCAATTACCATTGAGGGGTCCCCAAGTAAAAAAGAGGAGGTAGGGCCAGATGAGGGCAAGATTGAGGAGGTCACCCCTCCAAAGCCAAAACCTTAGGCTCTCATTGTAGAAATTTCTGAATCTTAACACTTATGCAGAAATTATTACTGTTAATTCGGTTAAGCTCCTCCTACTTATATATGTTATCAACTGAATAAATTCAAGTTAACATCAAAGAAAAACACATAACATATCTCTACCAATTCAGATCTAGAATAAGCACATGCACACATTGACAAAGTGACACAGTTATTTCTGGACAAACTATCCCCAGAAAAACCCAATCTGGGAAAACTGGTCTCTAGCTGCCAGAGGGTTCTATTATTGAGAATATTTCTGAAAACACAACACTAGGTTCTAGATCTGGAAAACCCTACAGAGAAAACTCTAGATCTACAGCTCCTGGCTGATCTAGGGCTAAAAATACTAACTGATCCACACCCTCAAACGAGATTTATAGAACTCAGCCAAATCTAGACCTAGAAACCCTAGCGCTGCCCCTGGAAGGCTCTGCATCAGCCTCTGAAGCCCCTGAAAGCCTTGGATGGCCTCCAAACCCTCAACGATGCTCCTGAAAGAGACTATGTTACCCTAGAAGGGGTGAAGCAATCACTGTGCTGCCCCTGAAGGGTCTCTGCGCAACCCCTGAAGGATTTCCTAAAAATGATGTTGTCCCTGCTGTTGTTGCCTTCCTCTGCGCTGCCCTTGCGCTGATCTCTTCTCTGCCTCTTGTATATTCTAGACCCTGGGATCAGATCATCCCCTTGGTCTAAATTCCCCTCTTTGCAACTGAAACACTTCTGAGTATTCTTAGAAACCCCGCCCTAGAATCTCAGCTTAGCTTCAGTGCTCTGCTTCTGAAGCTAAGCCTTTCCTTTATACTTTTCTCCTTGACAAATCAACGGCCATGATCAGATCTTGAATCAATGGCTAAGATTAAAAGAAAGCTTGATCCGTTTGACTTGAGACAATTTCATCACATGTTTAATTAAATTCACTTTAATTATTTTATTTTGCTAAGTGTTAACTTAGGAAATACATTAAAATAATTAATTAATTTAATATCTCCTAAACTAGATGAAATTTCCCAAATCCATTTCTGGGTCTTGTATATCAGGTGAACTCTAGTCCTTCCTAAAAATTTGGGACTTGGAGCACAACACAAATACACAAAATCTCAACACTCCCTCCTAGCATCAAGGGTGTGCTCTAGCAATACATCACACTTATGCATTACATGATTTTGGGCATTGGTTCTGTGTTGCTAAAGCTTGGCCTCCTGCCACTCAACTCTGCACTTCTGCCATTCTGTACTGCTGCCCATGACTCTGCCACTGCCACTGCAACCACTATACTGCAGCTCCGTCTCAATATGCTGCATCTGTGCTGCTCATAGCACTGCAACTTCAGTTGTTGAGAGAAACAACTGAATCTCTTGCCCAATCTTTGACAGACAAGTCAGATGGGCTGCATCCTTATCACTGAAGCTCCATAGGCTACAGATCTATGTTGGCATCTAAAGAACGATGCACAGCTATAGCTATGCTAGCGTAATCAGACTCCCTCTGCACTACTGAAGTCACATCAGCTCCTTGTGCTGAAATTTATCACGCTGCTGCTACACTACGTTGTCCCTCTGAATATCTCTGCGCTGTTGCAGCTCTACAATGCGTAAGCAGCACTGCACTGCGCTGCTGAAGTCACATCAACCTCTGCGCTGCTACTGCTTCTACGCTGTTGTTGCTTTGCTCTGCGCTACTCCTTCCAGCCTTCAGATCTGCCTCTGCTTCCACCTCTGTGATCTATGCACCCATTGCTTCACTTGTCCCACTATTGTCTTAAGGCTGTCGTAGCTCGCTTGTGATCCAAGAGATGAGCTGCTCAAGGATCCTGCCTTACTTCCATTTAGCTCCTCTACATGTCCATGTCACCCCACCTTCGTGGTTCATGAGCACTCATGGCTGCATCATCTCCTGACCCATCATCTGCCACCGCTGCTTTGGAAGAAGATGCTTCCTTGTCCTTCTTCTTTTCTAGACAATGGTTGGAAAAATGTCCCATTTCGCCACTCTGGAAGCACTTGATCTTTGAAATATCCTTCTTCTTCTTCGGCTGCTTCTTCGATGCCAAGGCTGCATCTTCCTCCTCTTCCTTATTTACTTTGCTCAACCCAGGGCTGTGCTGCTTCTTGGTGAATCTTCGTAGTTCTTCTTGCTGCAGGATTGACCACAAGTTGTCCCAATCTAAGAGATCCGCTCTGCCCAAGATACTTTGGACAAAGGTTTCCCACTCATCCGTGACTGCATTGAAGGTAGTCCTGACTATCACTGCATCATCTACGGTTGCACCCATTGTAGTCATCTGATCCCTGATTGAATGCAATTTGAAGAGGAAATGCTCGATGTCTTCTCCCTCGGTCATCATGAATGACCTCATTTGGGCCTCCAACAGCATATTTCTTTGCACTGATTTTCCCTCATACAAGGAAGTCAAGGCCTTCCACATCTCATTAGCTGTCCTCTTCTCAGCTATATGTGGTACAATATGGTCTTTGATACTGTCCATTATCAGCCGCTTGGCATGCCCGGCAGCTTCCTTATGCTTCCGTAGGAGATCCGCATCTGTCAGTGTAGCCATAGTCTGCTTTGCATGGTCTCTTAGACCGTATGCCTCAAGGACAATCAGGATCCTTGCTTTCCACATCGAAAAGTTTGAGAGGCCCTCTAGCCTATCCTGATCACACAGTCCATGAGAATCCAACTGCTCAGAATATGTCAGAGCTCCTCCTCTCTATACTAGAGATCTGGATCTAGGGTCCTTTACGAACTGGGCACCCTCTGCTCCCTTTAACACTTGATTTCCCTCCTTGGAAATCTACCAAATCAACTATGATTCAGCTTTTTCTTTGATACTCTGATCAAACTGTAAGTTTCCTTTGGCAAGAAACTCTCTGAGAAGTTGATCTCTTCCCAATCTTTGTCACTTGCACTAAGGCTAAAAATCTGAAAACTTCAGAAATTTAACCCCACCAACGCTTCTGAATTTCTACAGCTTTTCTGCAGACTTTTCTGGATCTGACAGATTCAGATCTGAATCACACCGGCTAGCTTCAGACCCAACCAGCGTTGTTTCTGAGCTGCCTCTACACAGTAATTGCGTGGGCTTGCTAGGACACAGCGCTGGATAGCGTCACCCTTCCCTTTGCGTGAATCTACTCCTGAAAACTACGCTGTCCCTTCAGATCTGCTTCTCTACTGCTTTTCCGGCTGCTTTCTGCAGCTAGATCCTTCAAATTCTTCAGCTGGTGACCCTTCTAGATCTGCAATTGCTCTAATACCATGTAGAAATTTCCGAATCTTAACACTTATGCAGAAATTATTACTGTTAATCCGATTAAGCTCCTCCTACTTACATAAGTTATCAACTGAATAAATTCAAGTTAACATCGAAGCAAAACACATAACAGATCTCTACCAATTCAGATCTAGAATAAGCACATGCACACATTGACAAAGTGACACAATTATTTTTGGACAAACTATCCCCAGAAAAACCCAATCTAGGAAAACCGGTCTCTAGCTGCTGCAGGGTTCTATTATTAGGAATGTTTTTGAATACACAACTCTGGGTTCCAGATCTCAAAAACCCTACAGAGAAAACTCTAGATCTACAACTCCTGGCTGATCTAGGGCCAAAAATACTAACTGATCCACACCCTCAAACGGTATTTACAAAACTCAGCCAGATCTAGGCCTAGAAACCCCAGCGCTGCCCCTGGAAGGCTCTGCATCAGCCTCTAAAGCCCCTGAAAGCCTCTGCATCTGCCTTGGATGGCCTCCAAACCCTCAACGTTGCTCCTGGAAGGGACTGTGTTACCCCAGAATGGGTGATGCAATCACTGCGCTGCCCCTGAACAGTCTCTGCGCAACCCCTGAAGGGTTTCCTAAAAATGATGTTATCCCTACTGCTGCTGCCCTTGAGTTGATCTCTTCTCTGCCTCTTGTGTATTCTAGATCCTGGGATCAAATCATCCCCTTGGTCTAAATTCCCCTCTCTGCAACTGAAACACTTCTGAGTATTCTTAGCAACCCCGCCCTAGAATCTCAACTTAGCTTCAGTGCTTTGCCTCTGTGTGTCTTTACAAATGACCCTAAGCCTTTCCTTTATACTTTTCTCGTTGACAAATCAACGGCCATGATCAAATCTTGAATCAATGGCTAAGATTAAAAGAAAGCTTGATCCGTGTGACTTAAGACAATTTCATCACATTTTTAATTAAATTCACTTTAATTATTTTATTTTCCTAAGTTTTAACTTAGGAAATACATTAAAATAATTAATTAATTTAATATCTCCTAAACCAGATGAAATTTCCCAAATCCATTTCTGGGTCTTGTAGATCAGGTGAACTCTAGTCCTTCCTCAAAATTTGGGACTTGGAGCACAACTGATGCTACCCCAAATACACAAAATCTCAACACCCATAGCCTATGTAAGGAGGTACACCACCAAAGCATCAACCTTCAAGCAACCAGAAGCACCCACTGACATCCAAAGAGAAGGAAAGAGCATTCTATAGGAAAAACAGAGCATGCTACATGAAACTCAGAAGATGCTACGGGAAGAGAAGGATGGGCAGCAAGATGAACAAAAGGCAGAAATTGAAGGGCAGGGTGCACAAATGGAATACAAGAGGTGCAAGAGGGGGTACAAGTTGAACATCAACTCCAAAAGACAGTAGCCTCCCCACAAACAGTTGAAAGACAAATCAAGAACCTACCACACAACCTCATTTTAGTTCCTAATATAAGTTCATTGAGGGAGGAAGACTGATCCCTGAGAAATTCACAATCCCCCTCCTACATAAGTTGGAGATAGAAAGAGGGTGCACCCACGGGTGGATGCAGATAGCCAAATCAAAGGATGTTTGAGATGTGGGGTTGATGGAAGAAAGACTCCTTGAAATGGGAAAAGAGTTGGTCGATGTAACGCTTAAAGAACCTATGTTAAAAGAACAAATACAAGCCGTTTAAGAACCGAACATGAGGTTGCAGGGGCAGCGACAAGGAAAGGAAAACCAAATTGCTAGCATGGCCAGCTTTTGTTGCATGGAGGCCATGCAGTATAAACAACCCTCAAAGTCCCATGCAGTTTACATAAAGGAGCAATGGTTACAATTCCAAATCAGAGCCTTAGCACAACATGGCTCCCTACCCTTCCAAAGCTATAGACATTTAATTGATTTCTACAAACAGTATAGTGTAGGAGAGAGGGTTAGGATGGATGAATTCTACATGCACAACCTCATTTTAGCTCATATGAATAATTGGGACCCAAATTTCAAGTTGGGTGATATGCAATTAATGGCTCTAACATCCTGGCTCACACATGAAGAAGAAAGAGCAGCAAAGACTAAAAATGGGAAAGACTCCTTGAAATGGGAAAAGAGTTGGCCGATGTAAGGCCCAAAGAACCTATGGTAAAAGAACAAATACAAGCAGTTTAAGAAGCGGACATGAGGGTGTAGGGGCAACTACAAGATAAGGACAACCAAATTTCCAGCATGGCCAACATTTTTTGCATGGAGGCCATGCAGTATAGACAACCCTCAAAGTCCTATGCAGTTTACCTACAGGAGCAATGGTTACAATTCCAAATCAGCACCTTAGCTCAACATGGCTCCCTACCCTTTAAAAGCTATAGACAGTTCATTAATTTCTACAAAAAGTCTAGTGTAGGAGAGAGGGCTAGGATGGCTGAATTCTACATGCACAACCTCATTTTAGCTGATATGAATAATTGGGACCCAAACTTCAAGTTGGGTGATATCCAATTAATGGCTCTAGCATCCTGGCTCACACATGAAGAAGAAATAGTAGCAGAGACTAAAAGAGTCATGGTAAGAGAAGAAAGAGAACCTCTACAGATCAAATCAAAACTAATAAAACCCATTGATATCATTAGTAATCATCAATTGGTCTCAAATGATGATGTCCTGGCACCTAGATACATTGAGACACAAGGTCAGTCCATTGCAAAATTTGATGATATATCCAGGTTATTAGGAGAAAAAAATTTGCAGGCATGCCAAAGAAGATGGCACACCCTACCACTTAGCCTACAGTTGAGGGAATATCATTCTCCTGATAGAATGAGAAATGCATTGGAAAGAGCACCCTTCTACAAACAAGCTATGCAGAGAAATAAGATACAATGGATAGGTTTGAAGCTCAGCCCACCTTTGTTGTTGGGGCTGCATGAAGGGAGAGATCAGAGAGAGGAACAAAAGGAGTGGGTTGAGGCAGAAAGGAATGCAGGTTTCCACCCACCAGAAGGCACTCCCTCTATGTTTCCTTGGAATGTCAGAGAGGCCACCGAGGCCATGAAAGAGATCAGTAAGGAGGACTGAGTTGCTCAGAGGATGAGCAACCATTTCAGTATGGGTTGATGATGAGGCCCATCATAAGGTATATTTTAAGGGGTTAAAATGCCATACTTTAGCAATTAAGTTACCTATCTCTCACATTTATTTACATTTTTGTCATGTTATGCTTAACGAGAAGGGTGTACGATGTTTGTCATGTATTGTTGCCTAATCTGAATTAATTGCAGGAAATGAGACCATTTTTGAGATATTTTCCACTTAAGGGCTCGAATTAGACAACAAGTAGAGATTGTAAGAGGTTTGTCCACCTCCTTAACTCTCTCAATCAGCCAAGATCACATCGATATCTCTCCCAACAGCTCGAAGGCAAAGGCAACCAAGAAAAGTGACAGTTATCAGGAGGCAAGCTCCACTCTTCTCGAGATCAAGGACGACTTATTCCTACTTTTTAAGGAGTTGTTGGTAGCTACCCACTTGTATAAATAAGCATATGCAAGAGCTCAATAGGATTCAAACTTTGTATTAAGCTAAGTAGCTCTTGAGCTCCAATTTAGTGTTTTTTTTTACTGTCATATGATGTACTAGACCCTTTTATGCAATGATAATGAGAAGTTGCTTGTTCCATCACTGATTTAGTCTCAGAGGGTTGATGCTTTTGGGTTAGGGCTCAATCAATTGGCTAGGTCCCTCTTGTGTATTTATATTCTCTTTTTATGTTTCAACATTTTGTCTAGTCTTTTTATATTCTAGTAGCATCAAAAATCCATCAAAATTGTGCTTGTAGCCTCTCTTCCTTACCTCTCTCATGGGGGCTTGTGGAGAAGGATATCCAACCGCAAATCAAAAGTAGTTTGTTTATGATTTCTTGGAAAGTTAGATAGTGTGATTATCATGCTCATAATATGCTTACTGTAAGTTAGGAGTGGGATTTGTGTTTAGATGAGATTTTAGCATAGATTAAGTAAGGTTTTCCATTCAACTCATCTTTTCC
The DNA here is from genome assembly GCA_034641835.2 of Pinus albicaulis. NCBI lineage: Eukaryota > Viridiplantae > Streptophyta > Pinopsida > Pinales > Pinaceae > Pinus > Pinus albicaulis. The sequence goes on from CM076574.1 coordinate 797,006,163, forward strand.
ACTTGTTAACATGTTAGTTTGTCAATAATAAATGCATGAATGTGTGTAGTGATTGCAGGGTTGTCTACAGCTGCAAGTAAAGGATCCCTTTCATCTCATTCATCCTTCTTCTCTCCAACCTCCAAATCCGCCCCCAATCTTTGTTTTCTGAAAACACCTTCACCACCACTGTGAGTACCCTTCCAAGTGAAAAACATGCCTCCCAAGGGTTTTGAGTTGAGCTGGAGGTGTTGGCCACCTCTCCCTCACCTCATTCCACCTTCTCTCACCTTTCCATACCTTCCTTCCACCTTTTCCATCCTTGAAACCCTCTTGTCCCGTTTTCTGTAGCACTTCAGGACATCCTGTAGCAATTTCCTGTAGCAATGTTGTAGGTCACCTCTTCACTCCATTTTAGCTCATTTTTTTCCTTTTGAGCCTAGAATAGGATGCACTTGACCCCCAGCTTTGAATTCATGGTTAGAAGAGACTCTTAGGCCACTCCAAAGCTCCTTCCTTGATGCAAAAAAAAAAAAAAAAAATTGGAATTAGGGTTTTATTTCATTTCAGAATGAAAACGAATTTTACATGAAAATACAAGTTGAATGAAACAATAGATAGGATTTGGTTTATGCTTTCATGAAGTGTGTGATGATAGAATAGTTTCTTTACTGCAAATGAGTAGATAACTAGATGAATGATTGCCCATAGCATAGTCTCCTTTTTCTGCAACTAGGTTAACTATTTATGCTTTCTTTCAGTGTCAATTGCAAGTAGAAGTTTGATAGCATTCTCTTTGTCTTTGAATAGAAGCAATTCCCTGCATTACGTTAGCTAGTGGCACTTTAATCAAGTAGAAGGAATGGCCTAGAAGTACCACTGACCAAAAGACCTAGTTGAGGGTGGAATGAGTAGAATCCATCTGCAGTGCATATAGCACTATCACCTCTAAGTTTATACGAACCTCGGGTTGATAAGTAAAGTTGAGTAAGTATCTCTTGGGAGTTGCAGCACTCTTGTTTCAATACAAGAGCTCACCAATTATCACAGTAGAAGAGGGGCCTTTGGAGACATGATTATCACTCAATTCAACAACATACTAGAGGTCATTTACCCATTCCAAAGAGTAGATGTGACCTTGTTGATGTAGCATCACCCACTTAGAGAAAAGAATTGGGATACTTGATGATTCTGCATCGTTCTTCACACTTAGAGGTACCATCAGATGGTATAATGATGAGCCTATGAAGCTTGGTGTTGGATTTATAAACATTGTTCCCAATGGACCCAATGGACCCATAGCCTTGACACTATTTGATGGACATTACTTGTTCTGGAGCCCTAATGATGATGGTTATCCTTAAGATGACAGGGAACAACTCGCACATCACTATTTGGGCCCAATGCTTGGGTAGATTGATGCCAAGTCACCACTCTTTCCCTTTAGAGGGTGATGTTGGGCATTTTGATGATGACGTCTTCAAGTGGAGGCACTTTAGAAGCATTCCCACAATCCTAGAACTACTTCCTGGAGTATGGAACACTCATTAGGCCATTTGACACTTGCTTATGGACTTTAGAGCTCCTTTTGAGGATGATGTCATAGTGGAGGAGATTTTCCTCCACACATGGCCATTTTTGGCATCTTTTGTTATGTTTTTGAGCTATACGATTGGCTTGTCACCTCACTATTGTGGAACAATCAAAGTAAACTTGTAATTGGGGCTTTTACTTGTATTTTTATAAAAATGAGGGAGTTAGGTCTCATATAAATAGAGACTTCCCCTCATTTCATATGATCATCACACATTACATCACTCTTCTCTCTAAAGGAGTGTGATTTAGTCCTTTTCCACTACTTCGAAAAAATGGGATCTTCCTATGGTGTAAATTTCACTTGGAGATCGACTTTTATGTGGAGATGTTTTCCTAGGATTGAAATAAGTGTTTTTTGGAGAATTTTCTAAGTTTAATGCTTCATCTTATATATTTTACGTATTGTATGTGTGAAGTAGGGTTTCCATTTTGTGCCATGACTAAATGCTATTTCTTTGGTGAAGCCTTGCTTTGGTATATTATGCAAAATTGTTCTCTTGAAACCTATAAAGAAACTTTGATTGTGCATTCGTTATATTTAAATTATTCCCTCATAAGGAAAATAATTAGGATTTTAAAAATGGATGCCCTAGGACGAACAAAAGACAACGCAGACAACCTGAGAAGTATCAAGCTTTGGTAGCTCAGGTTGCAGAACCTTCCAGCTTTCAGGAAGTCGCACAACATCAGGCATGGATACATGCCATGGTAGAAGAGTATAGCTCTATCATGACAAACAATGTTTGGGAGGTAGTGCCAAGGCCGTAAGACAAATCAGTTGTAGGTTCTAAATGGATCTACAAGATCAAATATGTTGCAGATCAGCTGAAGTACAAAGCTAGGTTTGTGGCAAATGGGTATGCACAGAAAGAAGGAATAGATTAAGAGGAGACTTTTGCCTTAGTTTCCATGTACACTTCTATCAGGTCAGTTATATCCCTAGCAGCTCAGATGGGATGGCAGATTCACCAGATGGACGTTAAGACAAAATTCTTGAATAGGGTGATAGAGGAAAAAGTGTACATAGAACACCCAGAGGGCTTCGAGACTCATGAGAGGCGCACTCATGTGTGCAAACTAAAGAAAGCTCTATATGGTCTCAAGCAGGCTACCGGGGGGTGGTATGATTGGATTGACAGTTACTTGCAGCAGATGGGATTCGTCAAGAGTGATGCAGATCCCAACCTCTACTATTTGATAGTAGAGGGTGAGCCACTCATTCTAGTTTTGTATGTGGATGATCTATTTTTGACAGGATCATCAGGGCTCATAGAAGATTTCAAGAGGAACCTGGCAGCAGAGTTTGACATGAAGGATCTGGGGTTGATGAACTATTTTACGGGTTTGGAAGTGTGGTAGAAAATGGGGAGATCCTCCTTGGAAAAGGAAGATATGCTACAGATATTCTGAAGAGGTTCAGAATGCGGGATTGCATACCCATGATCACAAATTGGAAGAAGATAGATGCCTCGAATGACAAGGATGTCGATCCCACCTTGTATAGACAGCTCATTGGGTCCTTCATGTATCCGATCAACACTAGGCTAGACATTTGCTTTGCAGTCAATGCCCTAAGTCAGTTCATGGTAGAGCCAAAGAGGGTACATTGGGCAACAACGAGGCACATTCTGAGGTATGTGCGGGGCACAGTCGACTATGTGTTGAGATATACTCAAGGGGATGATGTCAGACAATGTGGATTCACATATGCAGATTGGGCAGGGAGTTTAGTGGACAGAAAAAGTACCTTTAGGTATTTCTTCAGTGTTGGATCAAGGATGGTTTCTTAGTGTAGCAGGAAGTAGAAGTCAGTAGCACTGAGCTCTACAGAAGCAAAGTATATGGCAGCCAACACAACTATGTGCGAAGCTATATGGCTTAGGAAGCTGCTAGTAAGCTTGTTCAGGCAGAGGATGGAAGCGACCAGTGTCTACTGTGATAATCAGAGTTGCATAAAGCTCTCTGAGAATCCAGTGTTTCATGACAGGTCGAAGCACATAGATATACGATGCCATTTCACCAGAAATTGTGTACAACGTAGAGCAGTCCAGCTATATATGTTAGCACAGGAGAGAAGGGTGTTGACATACTCATGAAAGATCTAGGGAGAGCTAAGTTCATCTATTTCAGGGAACAGATGGGTATGGTGGAGAATTCGTTTCAGTAGAAAGTACAGGGTACTTTGGTTGCAGTTACAGCAGCAACAGATGGGAAAGAGTTGCAGTGAGTATATAGTGTTGGTGGCAGTTCAGCAGGGTCAGCGGCAGCACAGATGCAGCTCATATCAGAGTTGCGCAATGGTTGGTGGGCAGTATGGCCAGACATCAACAACATGTCAAGAGATGGTGAAGAGATAGGGTGTTGTGGCAGCATGTGCAGCACTAGAACACATTCCTCGCTAAGAGGGATTGTTAGTTTTTGTAGCATCAGATGTGTTCTAGCCACGAAATTTTGTGGAGAGGCTAGAATCCAGAAGATCTCCAAAACCCAGAAATTGTTTCTGGACATTCCACCTAAAAGAATCTCAATTAGATTATTTACCGTTTTTTAAATATTTCGTATGTCTAAACTTAGGGAATATGGTTAATTAATCAGTATAAATTGAGATAAAGTGATAATCATCTAGAAACTCACACGGATCGACATGGAATTAATCTAGAACATTGATTATGTTTTAATCTTGTCCATTGGTGTTCCAATAGAAGATTATAAGAAGAAGTTGATCGGCAGATGGAGATCACACCAGTGCAGTTACTCAGTTGCCTAGTGTTAATTTTGGGCAACTAGGTCCAAACTCCATGTTGTACTGCTCAGATGATGATGCCAATATTTTTATTGGGTTCCGCCTTCGGAGAGGTGCAAGATTGATCTAAAGATCATCTTGATCGGATGAGCAGAAGATTTATTTTGAATTTATTCCACTTATGTGCAAGGTTGGCCAGAATTGTAATGTAGGCTTGGAGCCCCAACAAATGTGTCACACACCCTCACAGATGGATATAAATTGGACAAACTTGGAGGTCATTTCATCATCCACTCATCATGCACTTCTCTCGTGCGTTTGATTGGTCCGATCATCTTTTGGAGGCTTTTCTTCTCACATGTGTGGAATAACAGCTAGAGTTTTCTATTCGGATTTGTCTAGGGTTTCAGCGCAAGTTTGACCAACGTTGACTTTGGTCAATGATTGGTCCATTTGACCTCAAACTCCACCAAACTGCCAATTTCTAAAGGCCGCATTAATTAGCACAAAAACCGAGGCTAGACGTTGACCTTTGACCTGCCACATTGACTTTTTGTTGTTGCTGTTATGGGTTGACTGTTCACTCGTTGAATTTTGTGGAGTTGTCTTGAGGGTTTTGTGACACTTCTGGTTGGCTGACCATGGGGACACTTTGTTGGTTGAAGCATTTTGTTGACCGCCATAATGCACCACAACACATATATTTTGTTGATCAAGTTAAGTGTATTTTTGGCTTGTCTTCCGTCGATCTATTGGTATGTTCTATCAACATTTTACTTTCATGTTCATGTGATTGCTATTTGGTATCGGGCTTGAAGTAAAGTTGCATCAAGCATAAAACATCTTCAAAATTTTACATGGTATCAAAGCTAAGGTGAAGACAAAGCCCAAGTTTTTGTTGAGAGAAATCACTGAAGAAGTAGCATTTATCAAGGACCCATGGGCACCTCAAATTATAATGGCTTCAAAGCTGATGATAAGTTGGCAAGTCTGACTATCATGCTTGGAAGATGTCTTTGGACTTGATATTGGAAGATCAAGATGTCATGGACTATGTGTAAGGAAAAATCCAAGATCCTCCATCATCTGCACTAGCTGCCACAAAGACGACGTATAGAAAAGGGGAAATCAAAGCTAAGCTGATCACCCGGGATTCCATCCATAAAAGTATGGTTTCCTACATCTCTAAGCTGGGCTCATCTAAAGAGATGAATGATAAGTTGATCAACATGTTCAAGGCCAATAATGCAAATCAAGTTCTCTTCTTAAAGAACCAATTGAAGAATCTCAAGAAAGGCAAGATGAGTCCGTTCAATCATATTTTTTGAAGTTGACCGAAATCAGGAATAACCTTCTCGCCGTTGAGGAAACAATAGCTGATCGAGAAATGGTTCTCACTGCACTTGGAGGTCTCCCCTCTAAATGGCATGTATTCATTACTAGGTAATATCCCGAAGGAGAAATAGACAGTAATACAAAGCATACAACAAGAGATATAGTGCTAAAAACAAATCATGAAGCAGATACAAATGAAATAGAGAGAATGCTAAGCCATTTTATTATACTGAGAAATAAAAATGAGTACAAGAGGTGATTAGAATGATGTCACCTCGACTTGCACCAGGCAAGTGTAGAAATACTCTCTAAATATCAATGGAAATGGCTGCTCTCTGCTGTAACTCCAGCCTGCTGAAATACTGTCGTGCTGCTACTACTGCTGGAACAAAACGAGTCTTTGGGGCTGCTCCCCTACTCGGAAAATTCTGATACTCTGGAATCGGCCTCTGCTCACAATACCCAGAAAAGCCCAGAGAGTGTTTCTGAAATGGTCGACCCACGAAAATGCCTCCCTTGAGGATCTACGCTATCCTCCCAAGGGCCACGCTGGTGCTGAATGAAACTCTCCAAAATATGGTCTCCCTGTCTCCCAAATGTCTCCAATAGGCAAGGGTTGGCCCCTTGCTCAATCCTCCAGCCTGAATCCTCCAAAATGGCTCCAATTCGGAGCTCTCCCAAAATGAACTGCGTCCCCCTCTCTCAAGACTGTGCAGTCCCTCTAAGATCTGCTCCTCCACGAATGCAACCACCAATCCTCCTGCAAAATGCTGATAGAATACCTCACCCGAGAAAGCACTCGAAGTCTCCCGGGGCTGAGGGTGGGATCTCCAAACGGAGACACTCTGTGTACTAAACAGTACTGCAAACAAGCTAAACAGCCAGCGTGCTCCAAGTCGAAATGACAAGCTCAAGATGCATAAACATGAATGATCAAATGAGGAGGCTCTCCTCCCTTTTATAACGATGGGTCTCTCTCACCCTAGGCCCCACCATCTCCCACGTGCTCCTTGGCCCACGCTGTCCCTCTCAACTGCGTGAGGTAAGGCCCCACGCTGCCCACGTGGTCTGCGTCCTCCTCTCCCTGCGCTGTCCACTTGGCCACTAGGCCCCACGTCCTCAAATACGATGTGGACTTACGAAAATACTTTATCCTAAGTGAGTTTATTGATATTTCACCCACTTTATTCATGCTCCGACTATAATAAGGCAAAATTGGTCAAAATTAATATTTCCAATTAGCTACCGCTAATTGGGAATATTACAGTCTCCCCCGGCAAAATGTTGCTTGACCCCAAGCAACTGTAGTGATGGATGCTGCAAGATCTTCTCACTCTCCCAAGTGGCATCCTCATCCAGCAAATTCTTCCACCTCACTAAGAATTCCCGCACTGTCCTGCTCCGCAACTGTCTCTGCCTAGTATCAATAATGGCCTCCGGCTGTAGCACCAAGTGCCCCTCATCATCCGTAGGCGGAAGCTCCCCTGTCACTGTCACCTGCTGTCCCAGTGCCTTCTTCAGGCACGATACGTGAAAGATGTTATGAATCTTGCTAACCTGGGGTAGCTCCAACTCTGCGTATCACCCTGTAAGGCCCATAAAAATGGGGCTTGAGCTTCTCAGCTCCCTTCTGCTTCAGAGCATACTGTCAATATGGCTGCAAACGTAGGTAGACCAAGTCCCCTACCTCAAAATGTCTCTCCACCCGACCCCTGTCGGTATATAGCTTCTGATGGTTCTGCACTGTAGCCATGTTATCCTTGAGAGCTCGGAGGATGTCCTGACTCTCTTGGATCCAATCCCTGGCTCTTGGAGCCTCGCTGGCACCAAACATCACATCAACAAAAGACAAAGCATGATAACCATATAATGCGTAAAACAGAGACATACTGATGGACATGTGATGTGTGTTGTTGTAGCAGTACTCTCCTAGGTGCAGCCACTTCAACCACGCTCTCTACTGCCCACTGACATAGTTACGCAAGTAGCCCTCCGACCACTTGTTAACTATCTCTGTCTGCCCATTTGTCTGTGGGTGGTAGCTAGTGCTCGGTATCAACTTTGTACCCACCAACCGAAAAAGCTCCTGCCAAAACCCGCCCATGAAGCGGCTGTCCCTGTCACTGACAATGGTCTTGGGAAGACCATGTAACCTGAATATGTCCCTGAAGAACAGCTCCGCCACCTGTGCTGCTATATAATGTGCGGATATGGAAAAAAAATGTGCATACTTTGTCAGTCGATCAACGACAACGAATATAAAGTCCTTGCCCTGCACCATGGGCAATCCAGTGATGAAATCCATCGAGATACTCTCCCATTTCCCCTCTGAAATGGGGAGAGGCTGCAACAACCCTACCGGATGGTTCCTCTCCCCCTTGTTGCACTGACAAACCTTGCACTCCCTGACATGCTGGAGTACGTCCTCCTTGAGGCCCTTCCATGAGAACCTCTCTCTGATGACCCTGTAGGTTTTGGTAAACCCCTGATGGACAGACAATGGCGAATCGTGGGAAGCCTGCAATATCTTCTTCTTGAGCTGAGAGCCCTCAGTCAAGAAGATCCTGTCCCTGTAGTAGATGATCTCATCCATCACCCTATATTTGTCATCTGTCACCTGTCCATCCAAAACCTCACAAGCAAATCTGTCCTTGGAGGACTCCACTAATAGTCGAGCCCTCCAATCTGCGTCCAAACTCATAAGAGACAACGTCGCTGGTCTGCGTGAGAGTGCATCAACCACCACGTTGTTCTTTCCTTTGAAATACTCAATGTCAAAGTCGTAGGCTTGGATCTTGCTGACCCACTTCTGCTGCCTCTCCTGTAGCTGTTTCTGCTCTAAGAAAAACCGGAGGCTGTTGTGGTCATTCCTCACCCTGAACCTGTTACCTACCAGGTACTGCCGAAATTTGGCCAATGCATGCATGATGGCCAGCATCTCCTTGTTGTATATGGCATACAACCGCTCATGTGGAAGGAACTTCCGGCTCTCAAAAGCTATAGGGTGGCCTCCCTGCATCAACATTGCGCCAATCCCCTCTCCTAATGCATCACACTCTAGAACGAATGGCTGCGTGCAGTCTGGCAATGCTGGCGCTGGACCGCTGCTCATCACCTCCTTGAGCCTGTCAAAGGCTCGCTGCGCTATGTCTGTCCAACTGAATGCCCCCTTCTTCGTCAGATATGTAAGAGGTGCAGCAAGCTGAGAGAAACTCTTGACGAACTTCCTGTAGTAGGTGTAGATACCCACAAACCCCCGAAGTTTCGTCACGTTTCTCGGCTCTGGGCAATCCCTGATGGTCCTAATCTTCTCTTCGTGGACCCTCACTCCGTCCACCCCTATGATGTGCCCCAAGTATAGCATCTTCGTCAACCCAAACTCGCACTTAGAGAGCTTAGCATAAAACTGCTGCTCCTCCAAAATACGCAACACTGCCTCTATGTGCTAGAGATGCTCCTCCCATGTCCTGCTATATATCAATATGTCATCAAAGAAGACCAACACAAACTTCCTCAGGTGACTGCAGAAAATGTGGTTCATACATGACTGGAAGGTAACCGATGCATTGGTTAGCCCGAAAGGCATCACCAAGAACTCAAAATGGCCATAGTGGCACCTGAAAGCGGTCTTGGGAATGTCCTGTTCCCTCACGCAAATCTGATGGTACCCGAATCTCAAATCAATCTTTGAGAAGAACTGTGCCCCTCTCAACTCATCCATCAGCTCGTCTATCCATGGAATAGGGTACCTGTTCTTCAGGGTCTTTTTGTTCAGGGCCCTATAATCAATGCACATCCTCAATGTGTCGTCCTTCTTCTTCACCAACACAACCGAAGAAGCGAACAGACTGGTACTAGGCCGAATGTGTCCAAGAGCTAACAACTCGCGGATAGCCTGCTCGATCCCGTCCCGATAGGCCTTGGGGTGCCTATACGGTGTGGCAACGACGGCCTGTATGCCCTACTCTAGCTCAATCGTATGCTCAAATCCCCGATCCGGTGGCTGTCCCAGTGGTATCTCCCCAAACACCGTGGCATACCTGTCAAGGATGGTCTGTACCTCTGGATGAACTGTCTGCCCGGTAGTCCCTGCCTCTGATGCACGTAGCTCTACTGCCCACTCTATGTCTCCCTTCCGGAAGTCTGCCTCCATCCGGTGAGCTGAAACTGTCTGAGGTGGGTAAGTGTGGATGCCCCGTATCTTCTCGTGCTTCCCAGTCTTCTTGTCATCCCACTCTATCTCCAAGGCCTCCCAATCTGTGGTGACCTTCCCTAGAGTGATCAGCCACTGTACACCTAATACCACATTGGTATCTGATATGTTAACTACGAAAAAGTGGTCAATCACTGTGTAGGTGCCCATCGTCACTGCCAGCGCTGGGACATATCTGGCACACTGCATAGTCTGATCTCCTAGGACCAACACTGAAAACCCATCGAAGCTCTCTGTCTGTATGCCTCTCCGCTCTACCATATGTGCATCGATGAAGTTGTGGGTTGCCCCACTGTCCACCAGTACTGATACTCGTTGTTCCCGCACTGTGCCTCGGACGCGCAGCGTCAGATACTTGGGAACTCCTCGCAATGCTGCAAGGGTCCCTTCGGTAGGTGCAAAGCTGCACCTCCTACTCCTGGTGGTGGAGGTGGCAAATGATCTTGCGCTGCATGGCTGCCCCCTGCCCCCACATCATCATACTCATCTTCTTCCCCACTGCTCTCGGAAAAGACTTCGACATAATGTGCTTTGCCAGCAGCACATCTGTGTCCTGGTGCCCACGGCTCCTGATAGGTGAAACACAACCTCTTCTTTTGCAACTCCCTGCTAGCATCATCATCCAACTGTCTTATACCCTGATTCCCCTTTGGAGGCGGAATCCTCACATCCTTCCCCTTAGGCTAGAAGGCCTGTCTCTGGGGGTAAGGCGTCCTGGTCCTGGGTAAGGCATCATGCAAGTCCTGCATCCTGCCAACTGCGTCACGGAGTGTGGTCGGTCTAGTGGATCTGACCAATCCTCGAAGCGGCTCTACTAGCCCATCAATGAACATGTAGATCATCTGTGTCGCGGATAGATCTGGTACCATCACCGAAAGTCTCAGGAAATCTAAGATGTATGTATCCGGACTCCCGGTCTGCTTGAGCCTCATCAGCTCAACAAAGTGCTACTCCGAATCCCTCCGATCAAACCTCTATCAATCTCCGGGTGAACTTAGCATATGCTGTCACTGTCGAGTGCTCGAGTGTAACCATCCCGTGGAACCACCAATCTTGGGCCTCGCCATCCAGATGCAGTGCTGCCACCTTGATGGCCTCTGTCTTTGCCATCTGGTTGAGCTGGAAGTATATGTCCAGCTTCTCCACCCAAGATTTTGCCGAACTGTTTGATGAACCATCAAACATAGGCAAATGGAACCTGCTCATAGTACGCTGAGTGTCTCCCTCGTGATAATGCCGGTGTCCCCTGTGATGGTCGCGGGGTCTGCTGTCCCGCTGGAGCTGGACAAAATCACGAAATGATAGGGCATCCCTGAACTCCTGCCCGTATGCCTGGTACTCAGCAAAGTAATCACCCGTGTGGCCAGATTCCTGCTCCTGCTGTGCTCCTGCCCCTGTGTCTGCAACGAGGAAAGTGGGCATAGTGGAACGTGTGGGTGCATGAGATGCCATGTGCTGAGTGGCATCGTGCTCCTGCAAATGGTGGGATGTGCCTGATCCCTCACCAATCTGGAAACCCCTTGGGGTTTCACGCTGCCTAGCCTCTACAGCAATGAATCTCCATCCCATCACCTCAATCTGCCTTGACAGATCTTGTACTGACTTGAGGAGCATTTCCCCAAACTTCTTCGCGTCACTATCATCTGCCATCGGTTCCTCTTGCTCTGCGTCCACTACTGGAACGCAATCACCTTCTCTGTAGGCGATTTGCAACGTACGCTCTCAGTCACGGTACTTCCTACCTCTGTAGAAAATATACGACTTCTCTTCCGATGTCATAAACAACTTGCTCCACAAGCTGAGCCAAGTCTATGAGCTTTGATACCAGTGTAATATCTCGAAGGGGAAATAGACAGTAATACAAAGCATACAACAAGAGACATAGTGCTAGAAACAAATCATGAAGCAGATACACATGAAATAGAGAGAATGCTAAGCCATTTTATTATACTGAGTAATAGAAATGAGTACAAGAGGTGATCAGAATGATGGCACCTCGACTTTCACCAGGCAAGTGTAGAAATACTCTCAGAATATCAATGGAAATGGTTGCTCTCTAATGTAACTCCAAGCTATTGAAATACTGCCATGTTGCTACTACTGCTAGAACAAAATGATTCTTTGGGGCTGCTCCCCTACTCGGAAAATTCTGATACTCTGGAATCAGCCTCTACTCACAATACCCAGAAAAGCCCAGAGAGCGTTTCTAAAATGGTCGACCCCCGAAAATGCCTCCCTTGAGGATCTACGCTATCCTCCCAAGGGCCACGCTGGTGTTGAATGCAACTCTCCAAAATATGGTCTCCCTCTCTCCCAAATGTCTCCAATAGGCAAGGCTAGCCCCTTGCTCAATCCTCCGGCCTGAATCCTCCAAAATGGCTCCAATCCGGAGCTCTCCCAAAATGAACTACGTCCCCCTCTCTCAAGACTGTGCAGTCCCTCTAAGCTCTGCTCCTCCACAAATGCAACCACCAATCCTCCTGCAAAATGTTGATAGAATACCTCACCCGAGAAAGCACTCGAAGTCTCCCGGGGCTAAGGGTGGGATCTCCGAACGGAGACACCCTGTGTACTAAATAGTACTGTAGACAAGCTAAACAGCCAGCGTGCTCCAAGTCGAAATGACAAGCTCAAGATGCATAAACATGAGTGATCAAATGAGGAGGCTCTCCTCCCTTTTATAACGATGGGCCTCTCTCACCCTAGGCCCCACCATCTCCCACGTGCTCCTTGGCCCACGCTGTCCCTCTCAACTGCGTGAGGTAGGCCCCACGCTGCCCACCTGGTATGCGTCATCCTCTCCCTGCGCTATCCACTTGGCCACTAGGCCCCACTTCCTCAAATACGATGTGGACTTAGGGAAATACTTTATCCTAAGTGAGTTTATTGATATTTCACCCACTTTATTCATGCTCCGACTATAATAAGGCAAAATTGATCAAAATTAATATTTCCAATTAGCTACCACTAATTGGGAATATTACATACTACCATTCTCAATAATAATGTGATTCCCTATTTTGATGAAGTATTGTCGAGATGCACTCAATAGGAAACAAGAATGATGGAATATGAAAATGAAGGTAATGCTGCCTTCACCACTCGTGCTAAGAAGTAGAACAATGGCGGTTTGAGAAACAATGGGAGAGCAGGGGCCAAAGGAAAGAAAGGAAGATGTTACACATGTAACAAGTTTGGCCACTATGCTAGAGAATGCCTTAATAGAAGGGATTCTTCAAGGGATGATGACAACAACAACAGAGGGAATGGGAATCAAAGGAACAACAAGTTCAAAGGAAAGAGGAAGGCTCCCTCTAGTCGTAATGGAAATGGGAAACCTTTCAAAAGATCAAGAAATTTCAGGTATGATGAATCTAATGTTGTTGACAATAAAATAAATGAATTCATTCTTGTATCTGCCCTCTCTACTGCATCTCCACCCGACACCTTAGATGTCTGGTTGATTGATAGTGGTGCTTCAAGGCACCTCGCTAGTTTTAAAGAAGCCCTCTCTGATTTGATTGAGAAGGATACTAATCTGCAAATTATCCTTGGAGATAATGCCACCTATCCCATGAAAGGGACAGGGACTGTGACCCTCCATTTATCTCAAGGCCAAGTCCTCTATTTGCAAGATGTATTGTATGTACCTGATTTGAAGAAGAACCTTGTGTCTATTTCAGCCATGGAAGACAGGTTTCAAGGTGGCATTCGTTGATGGAAAGGTACGCATCTGGAAGAAGAGTTTCAAGGAAGCTCCCACTATTGGTTTTAGAGTTGATACACTCTACCAGGTTGGAGGAAGTCCATTGGGTGCTATGACATGTGATACAATTCGTCAAACCGAATTATGGCATCGGAGGTTTGGACACCTTCATTACAAAGCCCTTCCCGAAGCAACGAAGGTGGTGACAGGGATGCCCGAATTCAAAAATGATCATGAAGGTGTATGTCAGGGTTGTGCCGAAGGAAAGCATACAAGGGGACCTTTCCCCTCAAGTGTCACAAAGACATCTGATGTCTTGCAATTGATACATTCTAACTTATCTGGTATGCTGCTCGTGACATCCTTGGGAGGATGTTCTTATTACATGACGTTCATAGATGACTTCTCTCGCAAGACCTGGATATATTTCTTGAAGAAGAAGGACGAAGCATTCATGTGGCTTCGTACCTTCAAGGCCTTGGTGGAAAATCAAACAGGAAAGAAGATCAAGATTTTGAGGACCGATAATGCCACCGGATATATGAGTCAAACGTGTTCAATGACTTTTGCAAAGAAGCTGGCCTTAAGAGGGAGACCACAACTGTTTATGCTCCTGAGCAAAATGGCGTTGCTGAAAGAAAGAATACGACCATTGTGGAAGCTGCTCGTGCCATGCTATGTGACCAAGGTCTTCCGAAGTTTCTATGGGGAGAAGCTGCGAACACTGTTGTGCACATACAAAATCGATGCCCGCATTTCGCTCTGGACTCCAAATCTCCCGAAGAAGTCTTCTCTGGTAAGAAACTTGATGTTTCTCATTTTAGAGGTTTTGGATGTCCTGTTTACTTTCATGTGCCGAAAGAGAAGAGAAGCAAGCTGGATGCTTCTGGAAAGAAGGGAATGTTTGTGGGCTACAATGAAACTTCAAAGGCATATAGAATCTATGTGCCTGGTCAAAGAGAAGTGGAAATAGGCCACAACTTTACCTTAGCTCCAAGGAAGACCATGATGAAAGATCAGGGAAGCAGGAAGAGCTGAAGGATGAAATGATGCCCGAGGTTGAAGGACCGATGGACCCTATTGATTCACCTCCCTCAAAACATTAGCGTTTATTTTTCCTTCTATTGAGGTGATAGTGAAGTCCCCATTCCTCCAAGATCATAAAAGGCCGCCTATTCTTGTTCTTTTCATTTGTCCCACTAGGGAACTTGCAAGTCATGTTGTTGCCGAGGCTATTGTTTTGTTTAAATTCCATGCAAATACTAGGGTACAGATAGTTAGTGGGGGCACTAAATTACCAAGGGAACATAAATGACTACAAATAGAAGACCCTCATGGCTCTAGGATACTCTCGAGGATGCTGAGAGACATATGGCCCCAAGGGGGGCATTCCGTGAAATCAAGCAGCCGAATAGATACCAAGGGTATCTAGCAGCCATGAGTACAATCGAACAATCTGAGCCTAGATCATTTGAAGACGCTGTAAAGCATCAAGTCTGGAAAGATGCTATGCACGAAGAGTACGAGCCCATTATGACGAATGATGTTTGGGATGGGGTCCCGAGACCAGAGGAAAAAACTGTTTTCACCTCGAAATGGCTCTATAAGATCAAGCATGGATCTGATGGTAGTGCTGAAAAGTACAAGGGAAGATTCATTGCTCGAGGCTTCTCTCAAAAGGAAGGCATAGACTATGATGATATATTTGCACCTGTGGCCCGTTATACCACCATCCGATCTATTATTGCCCTTCTTGCTATGCAAGGATGGAGTCTCCATCAGATGTATGTGAAGACCGCTTTTTTGCATGGTTTGATAAAGGAAGAGGTGTATGTGGAGCAACCTCTGGGGTTCGAAGTCCAGGATAGAGACTCTCATGTATGCAGGCTGAAGAAAGCCCTCTATGGGTTGAAGCAAGCTCCTAGGGCTTGGTATGAGAGGATAGATAGCTACTTGATGAAATTTGGCTTCACTCGAAGTAATGTTGATCGAAACCTTTACTTCAAGGTTGATAGAGAAAAGTCTCTCATTCTGGTTCTCTATATGGACGATCTCTTCCTGGCAGGTGTTGACCCTCTCATTCATCAGTGTAAGAGGGAGCTCACTTCTGAGTTCAAGATGGAAGACCTAGGACTAATGCATTACTTCCTAGGCTTGGAGGTCTTGCAGAGACCTGGTGAGATTTTCCTCTCTTAAGGAAAATATATTGTGAAGCTGCTGGAGAGATTTGGTATGGTGCACTGTAAGTCCGTGTCGACACCAATGGAACTCAACTTTAAGAAGTTGAGTGGAAACGTTGTTGGGCCCTGATGTTCTTAGTGAACACCCATTCGGACGTATGTTTTGCAGTGAACACTTTGAGTCAACACATGGTTGATCCTCATCACATTCACTGGGTTGGTGCCAAGAATCTCTAGAGATATCTTCAGGGCACAATAAACCATGGGCTGAGATACACTACCGGGAGTTTGAGACTCCATGGATAAACTGATGTCGATTGGGCTGGCAGTGTGGTGGACGTAAGAGCACATATGGATGTTGCTTCACACTTGGTTCTGCTTCGATATCTTGGATGAGCAGGAAGAAAAAGTCGATGGCTTTGAGCACTGCTGAGGCCAAATACATTACAGCGACTATGGCCTGTTTTGAAGCTGTTTGGTTGCGAAAGCTATTCAGTGAGTTGTTCGGGCATGTGCTAGATACCACCGTTATCCTTTGTGATAACCAAAGTGGGATTCATTTGTCAGAGAATCCTGTGTTCCACGATCGATCCAAGCATATTGATATCAGGTACCATTTTATCCAAGATATGGTACAGCGAGGCATTGTAAGGCTCGATCATATAAGAACTGATGAGCAGGTCGCGGATATTCTCAGAAAGCCCTTGGGGAAGATCAAGTTCCTAACCTTTTGTGAGAATCTTGGAATTGTGGAATGACCCTATTATGAGGGTCCTGTCAGACAATGAGCTCTGGGAGCTGCACGGGGCTTTGAGGATAGCTTCCTCGAGTTATAAGCAACCACAGGACTAGGCTTGCCGAACCTTGTTGGTGTGCTTCCACCCCACCGTGATGATATTGAGTTGGTTCACCTCTCTTTGATCTGTGCCCCATATGCATCCTACCCATGGAGTCTCGGACTCATGGGAAGTACCTCTCCTCTTGGCCAATGAGGTGGGAAATGTGGATTGAGACCTGTTGGAACAGGGTCCCCTAGCTGCGTTTTGATATGTTCCAACGTTGTTTTTTGATATAAATTTTGTAATAATTATTCTAGCGTAGGGGCTTTGGGGCGAGTCAAAGTCCCCAATGTATAGTAATGGGTCAAAGGGTAGACCAAGAGTCTACAAACCACGGTTTGTGGACTATAGGATAGCGCAAGCTAAGATGGTATAAATAGATAGATAGGTTGAGTCTAGAAAAAAAGGTAAGTGATTTATGCTAGTTGCGAACTGTTGAGATATGTTTTGGGTTGTATTTGGGTAAGGACTCCTGTTGGTTGTGTGCGCGGAGATCCTCAGTCCTGCTATGTGCGAACCCCGCTAACTGTGTGCGCAAGTTGGGAATCAAGTTTGTAGGTGGATTTTGAATGCTAATGAATGAGAAATCTGTGTGGAAGTATCTTTGTGTTATGAGAATTGGTTGTGTTTGTGTTATTGCGGTGATTCTGTCTGTTGATGAATATTGATGCGCACGTGGATGCGGAGGCATCACTTAGATCTGATTACTAATAATTGCTTTACTTATGTTTACGTGCTATCTGTGGGTTTATGAGCTTCGGATTTTGCAAGTATACTATTAGAGGTTCTGTGATAAGACTTCTTTTGCGCAAATCTGATAGATCTTAACATGGCTGCCTCAATTAACTCTCTTCCTCTCAAGGTGCGGAAACCTGGTTCCAACACCCTCCCATACTACTTCGGGTGAGACATTGGCCTGTGCAAGCAGGTCATTGCTGAAAGGGCCAGTAGTATAGGGGTTTGTTGGCAAACCTTAAATCTGAACCTGAGTCAGGACCCCTCAAGCCAACAAATGGTTTTGTTACCAGGACCGGGAGCATTTTAAGAGAGATCGAGTAATGCCACGAGGTCATTGGCGGCCGGTGAAACCTGAGCTTGAAGACTGGTTCAAAAAACAGATTCAGGAATTTTCCCTAAAAGAGAATCGAAGTACAAGGCTGACTACTGAAGAGTGGAAGAACAAGTATATATTTACATAGCTATATGAGATCTTCTTTGTAACTTTCGCGCACGAACTACAGGAGTGTCTAGCGAGGTTCGCAGAGTTCCAGACCTGTTAGAAGGACGATCAGGTTACACAGTGGGCTCCTGAATTAATCCTACAGTTGGAGAAGGCTCATAACAAGATCACCCGGACTGTTGATCACTGGGTGGATAGTGTTTTAGGAGGATTTGTAATGGAATTCGCAGTTGATCAATTCGTATATTATTCTGAAGCTGAGCGGAGGTTCTTTAAAGGATTCCGAGGTAAGTTCTTGCAAACATTGCCACTGCTAATTAAGATGTTATTGTGCGAAAAGGGTATTATGTGCAGTCACACCAAGTGAATGACCTCCGATCAGAGTGAGAGTACGACACGAAGTGGTAAATACTACAAAGTTGATCGAGAAGGAAACAGATCAATATATAGTCCCTTAAGAGAGCTGCCTACACATGCAGAAACTACTCCTCTGGTTACCCCACCGTCGAATCCGCATAAGGGCAAGAATTCTACCACCCCACCACCACCGCCAGAAGACGATATGGCCACGCGCATGAAACTACCCACCTTTAACAGTGTGGGGGATGAGGACATGGACCGATTTTGGTTCATGGCAGAATCAATATGGACTGTGCAGAATGTTGCTAGCAATGCTGTAAAAAGAGCGCAACTATCCCTAGCCTTTGAAGGAAGGGCCTTGGATTGGTTCGTGGGATACGTTGGCCAACATGCGGATCCTTCAATACAGGAAATTAAGGATGCCTTAAAACAGCAGTTTCGGAAGCCTAAGTCCTACGCTCAACTTGTGATTAACTTGGAAGATTTTAAACAGGAACCTACACAGTCAATATGGGAGGTTGATCAGCGGTTGAAGAAAGATATCAAGGATGGATAATTTAAGTGCGAGGATAGACAACACAAGGAATGGTTCATTGCCCTGCTATTACCACACCTGCGCGGACCTATGGGTTAGCAGACGATTGATACACAAGAAAAAGCCCTGGAAATTGCCATGAAGCTAGAAGTTGCGCCAAGGGACGATGCCCAGTTTTGGGTGGAGCAAATCCAGGGCCGGTTAGAGGCAATGCACCTAGAAATCCATAATTTACGAAAAGAATGGGGAAAAGAAGCTAGCGCAGACATTTGGTGCATACAGTGCAGGGTGTCAGGCCACACCAAGGATCAGTGCCCTCTGCTGTTAGACTACATGCAGGCTAGGGGGCCTAACCCATTACGCCCCAAAGAGGTTGCGGGACCAAGCACCTCCACGTTATGGTGCACTAACTATCGAGTAGCCAGATTGCATGATACAAACCACTACCCACGACTTGGTGCCTATGTCCTAGAATTGACGCAACAGTGGTGCAGATTCTGCTCATCTGTAGGACATGATGAGCACAATTGTCGGACATATGATTTAATGACAGATAGAGGAAACCTGTATAGGGTGCAGGCTGACCCTTCATCACCATTATCTCCCTTTGGATGAGGAGGCTCCCCTGCAAGAGGCCGAGGGCAGGGGGGAGGTGGAAGCGTAGGTCGGGGAAGAGGACAACTGATCTGCTATAATTGTGGGGAGGTGGGACACTTCATAAGGGACTACCCGAACCTTGCAAGACAATCTTGTAGATATTGCAGGCAGTTGGATCATGTGATCGAAGACTGTCCTGTACTGATAGCAAAGATGCAGGAAAAACAGCAAACACCGATGTAGAATGTACAAAGGGTTAAGGCGGAACCGTGCGATGAGGGACCCAGTGTTAACGTAATTATGCGCAATGGCATGACCACTGTAGGAGCTGAGGAAAAAGCTGCAGTCGAACCACTTATCAGAAAAGCCGCTGACAAAAAGGAAAGCTTGGACCTACAGAAGGAGAAAGAAACCTTCCTTGAAGCTAGAAAAGAATTTGCCAAAAATGAGGCATCTACCTCAAAGGCCCCAACGGATCTAAAAGCAGACGAAGAAGTTAAGCCGTTCCTGCAGGCATGTATGAAGTTACTACGCAACCAGAAGGGAGTAGAGAATCTTCAAGCATTGATAGACAGCTGCGGAGAAAAGGTTGACCCTCCAGTGAAAGTTAAAGATGTCCACAAACTTTATAAGCATAAGAAATGCACTGGTCGGGAAATGCTTCTAACTACGCAGATTCGTGATTATGAAATGGATTAGGTCATCCTTGATTTAATATCTGATGCAAATGTCCTGCCCAAACAGACTTGGCAGAGGATGGGAGAACCCAAGCTGGAATGGTCTACTATACAGCTACGCATGGCTAACCAACAGAAGATCATACTGTTAGGAAGGTTATCAAAGATTACGGTAGATATTGCGGGAGTTAAGGTGTACGCGGATTTTGAGGTAATTCAAATTGTAGAGGATGCGGACCCTTACCCTGTGCTCCTAGGACTAGATTAGGCTATAGACATGGGAGGTATTATCGACTTGAAAAGACGAAGCATGGTTTTTGAGAACGAGGGTACGCGAGTAATAGTCCCTCCAGATCTGGCGGAGGGTGAGCAGTATACAAAACCGGTACGCGAAGAGGACGACATTGATCATATTTACAAGCTGACTGCCCGGGACGAGGATTGGATTAACCCTACGACTGATGGCATGCTCTGTTGGGAGAAGGACAATGAATGTCTCTCTGACTTAGACGGTGAGATAGAAAATTGGCAGAACCGGTTGCATGACGTATCTGTGCTACGATGCCTGAAATTCACAAAGAGCTTCCGGTGTATCTTCTCAAAGGTAAGAGAGTTGCCCTATTTTGATGATTCAGGTAGTGTTAGGGATTTTCTTAGAGCATTCGAAGCAGAATTCCCCAGAGAACGGAGAATGTGGCGCTTAACTTAGCTATGCGTGCGACCCCTGCGCGATGGTGGGAAACTCATAAGAGGACTTTTCAAGATTGGGAGGAATGTTGCAGAATGATGATCCTTCGATTCGAACCTCCAGTCAACCTACCCATGGAGATTTTCCTTGGCCGCAAAGACCCACGTAAGCACTTGTTTGTATGGATGGAAATATGGAGCAAAAGGACTTGGGATGAATGGGTCCACATGTTTATCCATGCCTTGGGACCAATTCCCACCACGTGGTATTTGGACGCAGAGCTACATCAATGCACTCGCCACTAGTAGACCATGAGAGAAGATTTTTTGGGGACATTCAAGTTGATAGGCAGAACAGAGAAATTAGACGAAGCCTTGCAGGACATAGATGCTCTAGTATTTGATGAATCACTCCCTCATGTAGAGTATGGGGAACCAACTTGGGATGCGCAGATGCAAGATATTGCCAACTGCCGAAATCTATCAATAGAGGAGTGTGATGAAGATCTGTGAAATATCACTATCCCTGAATCAGAGGGTGAGCGCGTAGTTGTTGGACCCCTATTTCAGGCATTTGATGTGACTAAACCTCTCAAATTAAAGGAATTCAATATTGGAACAAAAGAACAACACAAGATGGCTAAAATTGGGGATTACTGGGATGACGATATCGTTGGAAAGATCACGAAACTGCTCACCGAATATCAGGATTTATTTCCCACAAATTTTTCAAAGCTCAAAGGCATTATAGGAGATCTGGGTGTCATGTGAATCAACTTACAACCAGACACACGTCCTGTCAGGTAGAAACCCTACTGACTGAACCCCATGTATAAGCAGAAGGTCAAAGAAGAAATCGATAAAATGGTAGCCGCAGGTATCATCAAACCGGTAGAGTAGTCAGATTGGGTAAGCCCTATGGTGGTCCAAGAAAAGAAGACTAAAGGGGAAATAATAATCTGCGTAGACCTGCGCAAGTTGAATGATGCTTGCGTACATGATCCCTTCCCTACACCGTTCTCTGATGAAATTCTGGATAATGTGGGAGATCAAGAAGCATACTCATTCACCAACGGGTTTTCAGGCTACCATCAGATCAAAATAGTGCCTGAAGATCGTAGCAAAACTACCTTCGCAACGGAATGGGGATCCTTTCAGCACACCATCATGCCCTTTGGGATCAAGAATGCCCCTGCCATATTTTCGCGTGTGGTAGTAGCAGTGTTCAAGGAATTCATTCATAAGTTTCTGGAAGTATACTTCGATGATTGGATAGTGTTTGGGTGGGTAAAGAAGCATGTGTCGAACCTGCGCATGATGTTGGATGCCTGCAGCAAGCACCAGATTTCACTAAACATTAAGAAGTGCATATTTTGTGTACCTTTTAGGATCCTGTTAGGGCACGTGGTATGTCGTCAAGGAATGATGGTGGACCCGGCCAAGGTTGCAGTTATCATCAACTTAACAATCCCCACCACTGAGAAACAGTTGCGCTCCATCCTCGAGCACACTAGCTACTATAGGAAGTTTATTCAAGGGTACGCGCTGATCACGGCACCAATGAAGAAGCTGCTAAAGAAGGATGTATCTTTTTTCTAGGATGTGGAGTGCCATAAGAGTTTTGAGCTACTCAAGGAAAATATGGTCACTACGCCTATCCTCATATTTCCTGACTGGGCGAAGGTCTTTCATGTCCACATGGACACATCAAGGATCGCCCTAGGAGTTGTCCTCACGCAGCTCAGGGAAGGGGACATTGACCACCAGGTTGCGTTTGCTAGCAGGAAACTTTCTAGCGCAGAATGTAACTACTCTACTACTGAACACGAAGGATTGGCAATGGTGTATGCCCTGCAGAAATATCGGCACTATCTACTAGGAGGGCACTTCAAAGTGTTCACGGATCATTCAGCTTTGAAATACCTAGTCAATAAGCCTGTGTTGGGGGGGAAGAGTTGTCGATGGTTACTGCTGTTTCAGGAATACGATTTTGAAATAATTGTGAAGCCCAGGAGACTAAATGCTTGGCCGGACCACTTGTTCTGAATCGAGAATGGTGAAAGAGCCAACTAACCTAGAAGAAGGGTTGCCTGATGTACATATTTTTGCTATTAAGGTGGTTAACGAGCACTTTGCAGATATTATCCATTTCTTAACTACGGGGATGGCACCTGCAGACTACTCAATACAAATAAAAAAAGAATTGGTAACCTGCGCAGCTGATTTTACCATCATTGCGGGTCAATTATACAAGCTGGGAGCTAACGAGGTGCTTGCGAAGATATGTACTAGAGCATGAAAGACAAGCCATTTTAGCGGAAGCCCACGGTGGAGTAGCGGGAGGTCACTATGCAGGAAAAGAAACTGCGCAGAAGGTATCAAGAGTTGGGTTGCGGTGGCCCACACTACATATCGACTCCCACGCATATTGTAAAGCCTACGATACGTGACTACAGGAAGGCCTTCACGCAGGGATTAGATGCCCTTGCAACCGCAGATGGCCCTGCAAGTGTTTGACAAATGGACTATAGATTTTGTCGGACCCATCAACCGACCAGGAAAGAAGACAGGTGCCCGATACATCATAATCACAACTGATTATGTAACCAGATGGGCAGAAGCACAAGCCGTGAAGGATTGCACGGCGGATACTGCTGCGCACTTTATTTTTGAGCACATTTTAACCAGGTTCGGTTGTCTGAAGATCTTGATGAGCGATAGAGGTACGCATTTCATTAACGAATCTATTCAAGCTTTGATTGAAGAATTCCGGATCCACCATGCGAAGA
This sequence comes from Pinus albicaulis, assembly GCA_034641835.2. Taxonomy (NCBI): domain Eukaryota; kingdom Viridiplantae; phylum Streptophyta; class Pinopsida; order Pinales; family Pinaceae; genus Pinus; species Pinus albicaulis. Next base: position 797,029,579 of record CM076574.1, read on the forward strand.
GTACCCCGTATCACCCTCAGGCAAATGGAACAGTGGAAGCTTTTAATAAAATTTTGGAGCATGCGCTTACCAAGGTCTATAATTCTTATCGAAGCGATTGGGATGTGCGCATCCCTTCAGTACTCTGGGCCTATCGGACCACATGCAAGAAGTTGACTGGGAAAACGCCTTTTCGGATGGTTTATGGGAAGGAGGCCATTATGCCCATGGAATACATTGTCCCTAGCCTGCGCATTGCAGCTTTGACAAACATGGCGGAACCAAAAATCATGGAGGAACGCTTAACGCAGCTAGTTGCCTTGGAAGAGGATCGGTTCATGGCTCACTTTCATCAACAAGTTCAGAAGGCCCAAGAAAAAGCCTGGCATGATAGACATATCCGACAAAAGTCGTTTAGGGAAGATGAGCTAGTATTACTATATGACAGCTAGTTTGCGCGCCACCCAGGAAAATTCCGACAACATTGGTTGGGTCCGTATATTGTAACCGAAATTACAGATGGCGATGTGGTTAGATTGACTCCGCTGCGTGGAGACCCCCTACCAGGGTACGTTAATGGAAATCGTCTAAAACCATATAGGGCCAACCTAACACCTACCAAATGACTATATTGCCGGAGTAGCTGTATAAGGGTGCCTACGCGCACGCAAGGGGAAGAACGAAGGGAGTCCCGACATGAGCGCAGGGGTCATCCGCAAGTAAGTAGGCGCAAAAGGGTGCGATGGGAGTGCAGGGGTGGTCTGAAACTGCGAAAACTAGCCATTGGAATAGTAAAACTGGGTAAAAATCCAAGCTTACCTTTGAATGGAGTGGGCAGTTGGCAATTAATGCGACGATTTGGGAGGATTTTTTTACTGTTTTCTTGATGGTAAGTTACAACTAAGTTTCATCTGACCATTGTTACCCTTCAGTAGCTATAAAAGGAGGCGCGTAGATCAGAATGGGGTTCTTTGCGTTCTAAAACTCTTGTGCCTTGTGAGTTTCGGTGAAATCTGTACTTTGTGTAATATCGTTGTCTGCATGTCTGGGGATGTTACACCCTCTAATAGCAGCAACCCTGAGTTCGTCTTCCGAGCAAGAATGACTGCGTCCAACCCCGCTGAATCATCGTTTGCCACGGCCTCTACCGAGATGGCATCTGACAAATTATTGGAAATAACTCCCGAAGTTGAGGAGGTCGTGTCCACGCCGACCAAGGGGAAAAAGACAAGAAAGGAGAAGTAACAGGAAACAGGTCAGAAGAAGGGGAAGGGGAGAACTGCGAAGTGGGCTACGGTGAAGTCGCGCACGTCCCCTCGGATTGTGCAAACCCCTTGGGGGGTGTCTAAGGAACGCTCACCTAACCTTGCGAAGCGTCCTCTGACTGCTCAGGAAGATGCTCTATTGGCGGCTCCGCTGACTTGGCTACCACCTTATGTTCGACCAAGGAGACCTACCGTGCGCACGCCCGAGAATATTGACGTTGTTCACTCCTATCTACAAATGCCGCTGGTTCCGGATGAAGTTCCCATAATTGGAGATATGTTTGCAAGTCTCCCCTCCATTAAGTTCGATGATCACGACCTTGCCAACATTGAGGCCTTCCCAAAGTTGGCGGCTGAGTTATATCTTGAGCGAGTATTGTATGATATGGTGTTGAAGGTGGTGCCAATGTCGTGGGCATGCGAGTTAGCATGTTCGGGGCTATTGAACTTGCTGCAGATACCCCACTTTGGTCGATACAATATCACCGACCTAGTTGTGTGACAGCTGCTGGCACTGATCCATGATGGAAGCTTGTGCATCCAAGAACACATTCCAATTGACGCTGCCCTAATTCACCACATTACTGGTCTCCCCATGAAAGGGCCAAATCCCATGGAGAGTGTCGGCAAGAAGTATGAGCAGCAGATCGCCGACAACGTACGGAAGGACTATCACGTAGAACATAACAAAAGAGGATTCTTGGTAGGAACCATCGCTGACGCAGGGGTGCGCATGGGCACCCTGCTGCTGGCCTGCAAGATGATGTGCAAGTGCCAGGTAACGGATGTCCCCGCCTATGTAATTCAGCTCGCTGGCCGCTGCAAAAAAGGGGTCTGCTATAACTGGTCACAGTTACTTTGCTCTGAATTTTTGGAAAATGTGCACGAGACACAGGACCACGGGAAGGAATTTTGTTACTCCTAGCTGTTGCTGCTAATTGCCCTAGTGGCGTGGGAAGCCCCTGAAGGAGCAATCCTCCAAGAGCTTGAACCAGATATGTGCAAAGGGGCGCGATATGCGAACCTGTGGGATTCGAAGGATGCGAAACGTGTCAAAGAAAACAAGCTGTTTTGGGTGTTATTTGATAGTGCGCTGGCGGCAGCAATTCATTCTCGGTCGCGCGTGTCGCCTACAGTGTATGAAAAATATAAGGGCATTGCGACATTTCAGGTTACGAGGCACAATGTGCAAATTCGGGGCCTCAAGGATCCTGCTTGGATGTCACTCCCATACATGGTCACCGATGAGGAAATTGATAGGCTCATCGCCACTTGGCCGCCGCACTAGAGATTGGGATTCAAATCTACTGGCACTACGGGCACCGCTGGTACGAGCGTAGCTCCAAAAGAAACCACCCCGGCTGATACTGCCAAGGAGTCGGAGTTGCGCGTCATGGAAGGCACCACCAGGACAGACGTCCCAAAAGATGCAACCCAGGGCATGGAGCAGGAATCGCAGCAGGGTATGGAGACCAAAGGGTTGGACGGACAAAGCGCAAGGTCCTCGCGGGGCACGAAACGAGTAACTGAGCCCCCCACGGGTCGGCGAGTGAAACATCGGGCTACTAGGCCCGGTAAGGAGATAGAAGTCACTCTGACCGAGGAAGATTTGGAAAAAATTTCAGATGCGGTCACTCGCTTCGTAGGACAAGTGGCTTGCCCTGGAAGAGCAGCAGAAGGCTGCAGTCGCAGCATTACAATCTGAGCTACACACCCTCCAGCTGAAAGTCGATACCCTGTAGACGAGCATGGTTCAAGCGAGGCAGCATCAAGCGAGCCAAACCACCACCAGCACAGAATTGATCTCCACGACTGAGAGCCGACTCTGCCCCCTACCAGGTGCATCGTTCATTCTGAGTCCGCCCAGCTTGTGCGAGCAAGTCCATGCTTGTGCGGAAGTCTATCTCAACCTAGCCCGGCTCCAGGGAGAGTTGTTGCAAGCTCTCCATACGTCCCTCTTCAAGGAGATCCAACACAGAGACAAACGAGCGTAGTAGTAGCTGAGTGAGGCAGAGCAGACCATCGCGGCTAAGACTACTAAGGCTTCTTAGGCACAGGCCATGTGCATCATTGCCACCACGCAGCAGACAAAGTTGGAACCTCTGATCAACAGACTCCGCGAAGATGTGCGAGAGGACATTCCAGCCTCCGCCACCCCGCATGCCAAGACTGAAGGACTAGTCGCAACCCTAAAAGCCTCTCGGACCGAAATGCAAAACGTTAAAGAAGGGTTGGAACAGCAGATTGCTGCGCTGCAAGCTAAGTTGCAGCTTGAGACCCCTCCCGAGGTGCGCGCCCAGAGAGTTGCGTTAGTTGAAGAAGCTACAAATACCATTACAGCGCAGATTTCCCAGGGCGCCAAGTTGTTTGAGACAACTATGAAGCTATGGTCTACGGTGCAGCACAACCCTCTCCTACGTGAATTTACCCAAGAGTTGCGCTAGAAGGAAGAATAATTTGAGGAAATGAAAGCTACGATGCCCACGCTTATTCTAGCCCAACGCCTGGCACGTCTGCGAGCCAGCCACGCGCTCAGGGATGAACTCGAGGGGCTCCGCCATAAGAAGCAGGTCCTCAGTTTACCACCTCAAGCCTTGGATACATGAAGCCCTCAAGTTGTCACAGGATTTGGAAGTAGCGGTCAAGCAGTTGAATCAGACCTTGGAGAGTGTTACCGCCGCCACAGAAGGCCCAACTTCGCAAAAGTTGGTTGCCATTGCAAAACACGTTGCCGTGCAGAGCGAAGGTGTTTTGCCCCTCGTGTCGTCACCATCAAGAAACTCCAGGAGAAGATGCAGACCCCACAGCCGCTATGACTCGTTCGAGTCACAAGATTGTGTTGCGGGCATGTTGGAACAAGGTCCCCTAGCTACATTTTGATATGTTCCAACATTGCATTTTGATATAAATTTTGTAATAATTAGTCTAGCGCAGGGGCTTTGGGGTGAGTCAAAGTCCCCAATGAATTGTAATGGGTCAAATGGTAGACCAAGAGCTCGCAAACCACGGTTTGCAAACCATAGGATAGAGTAGGCTAAGATGCTATAAATAGATGGATAGATTGAATCTAGAAAAAAAGCCAAGTGATTTATGCTAGTTGCGAACTGTTGAGATCTGTTTTGGGTTGTATTTGGGTAAGGACTCCTGTTGGATGTGTGCGCGGAGATCCTCAGTCTTGCTGTGCGCGGACCCTGCTAGCTGTGTGCGCAGGTTGGGAATCGGGTTTGTAAGTGGATTTTGAATGCTAATGAATGAGAAATCTGTTTGGAAGTATCTCTGTGTTATGAGAACTGGTTGTGTTTGTGTTATTGCAGTGATTCTATCTGTTGATGAATATTGATGTGCACGTGGATGCGAAGGCATCACTTAGCTCTGATTATTAATAGTTGCTTTACTTATGTTTGCGTGCTATCTGTGGGTTTATGAGCTTCGCATTATGCACGTATACTGTTAGAGGTTCTGTCACAAGACTTCTTCTGCACAAATCTGATAGATCTTAACAAGGTTGCCTCAATTAACTCTTCCTCTCAGGGTGCGGAAACTTGGTTCCAGCGCCCTCCCATACTACTTTAGGTGAGACCTTGGCCTGCATAAGCAAGTCATTGCTGAAAGGGCCAGTAGTATAGGGGCTTGTTGGCAAACCTTAAATCTGAACCTAGGTCAAGACCCCTCAAGCCAACAAGACCGATAGCAAGACCGATGGACACATCAGAGATTGTCGTACTCTCTATGTCTAGGATGGCACGTGTCCCAACCACTTGATCTGGGATCAAGTCTAGTGAGGTTTCGGACCTCCAACTGACTTCGGGTCAGTTAAACTAACTCCGAGTTAGTATGAGACTCCTTTGAGTCCTATAGAGTTTTCAGACCTCTAAGCTGACTTATGGTCAGCCGCGAGTGATGTCTTTGTGACTCACCGTTTGAAATAAAGAAGCTAGCAAAGCAAGTTACGGCAGGATGACGCACGATGTTTGGATGGCACTGGTGGATGGAGTTCTCCCTAGTTGAGAGGGAGTGATAATTTTGGGAAACTAGTTCCAAACTCCATTTTGTACTTCTCAGATGATGATGCCAATATTTTTATTGGATTCCTCTTTCGAAGAGGTGCAAGATTGATCTAAAGATCATCTTGATCGGATGAGAAGAACATTTATTTTGAATTTATTCCACTTACGTGCAAGGTCGGCCAAAATTGTAATGTAGGCTTGGAGCCCCAACAAATGTGTCATACACCCTCACAGATGGATATAAATTGGACAAACTTGGAAGTCATTGCATCATCCACTCATCACACACTTCTCTCTTGTGTCTGATTGGTTCGATCATCTTTTGGAGGCTTTTATTCTCACACGTGTGGAACAACAGCTAGGGTTTTTTGTTCAAATCTGTCTAGGGTTTCAGCGCAGGTTTGACCTCAAACTCCACCAAACTTTCGATTTCTGAAGGACGCATTCATTGGCACAAAAACCGAGGCTAGACGTTGACCTTTGACCTGCTGCGTTGACTTTTTGTTGCTGTTGCTCTGTGTTGACCATTGACTTCGGGTTGACTTTTGTGGCGCTGTCTTGAGGGTTGTGTGACACTTCTGGTTGGTTGACCGTGAGGAGACTTTGTTGGTTAAAGCATCATGTTGATCGTCGTAACGCACCACAACACATATATTTTGCTGATCAAGTTAAGTGTATTTTTGGCTTGTCTTCCATCAATCTATTGGTATGTTCTATCAACGTTTTACTGTCATGTTCATGTGATTGCTATTTGGTATCAGGTTTGAAGTAAAGTTGCATCAAGCATAGAACATCTTCAAAATTTTACACCCAAGAAGTTCGATTTTCTCAGTGGTTGTGATTCAGCAAAGAGGGTAGGGTTAGAGGGTGAGTAGCAGGGGAGAGAGGAGGGAAAAATATTCTAGGTGAAAGGTTTCTAGCTCCTGGAAGAGGCAGTAAGAGGAAGGTCGAATTCCACAGAAGCTCTGCGCAGAGACTGAGGGAGAAGCTCCCGCATGAGGATAGGGAGTCCATCTCAGGGGCAGAAATTTGGAGTGGAGTGTGAGAAAAATCTCACAAAAATTCTACTAGTATTTTCCTCCTATCAAATTGCTAGTAAGGCATCGAAATTTTTGTACTAAGAATTGTTGTTGAAGAATAATAATAAACCCTCATTTGTTGCACTGGTTTTCCCGCATTTGGGTTTTTTCAGGGACATTTGTCAAAAAATAACTATGTTAAAATTCTCGTGTGTGTGCTAGAATTTTCCAGTTTCCAATATTTTATTTTCCTCGGAATTTTTATTGTGAAAATTGCAGTTGTGATTTTATTCATCGTTCAGCAGACACTCAAGGATGCTCAGGAGTTTATGGGGACTACTAGGATTGGCAGGAGAGAGCAAAGACAACCAGAGAGGTACACTGGCTACATGGAATTGGTAAGTTAGTTGATAGATAGCAAGCCATCTAGCTATCAAGAGGTTGCACAACAACAAGTGTGGTGGGATGCAATGGTTGAGGAATATTCCTCAATTATGCAGAATGATGTTTGATAGGTTGTAATGAGGTCGAGAGACAGGGTGGCGATTGGATAACGTTGGCTCTATAAGTTCAAGCATGGTACAGATGGCAACATTAAGAAATACAAAGCAAGGTTTGTGGCCAAGTATTTCTCTCAACAGAAGGGAATAGATTATGAGGAGACATTTGTTCCTAAGGCCAAGTACACTTTTATACGAATCATGATCTCATTAGCAGCACAAATGGGATGGAAAATCCATCAGATGGATGTCAAGACAAAGTTACAGAATGGTGAACTAGAGGAGGTGTACATTAAACAACCGAAGGGCTTTGTGGCACACATCATAGATTGTGTGTAGAGCAGGATTTTTCAGCTACAATATATACCCATAAATGAGCAGGTAGTAGATATTCTAACAAAGGCTTTGGGGTAGGCGATATTCATCTTCTTTAGAGACAAGTTGGGTGTTATGCAAAACACCTACCTCATTAAGAGGGAGTGTTTGTTTATGTATCTTGGACAAGTGTTCTAGTATCAAATTGTGTCTATGATGCTAGGGAACACATTTTGTCCAATACCAAGAAAAGGTTTCTAAGGAAAACAACTTGATTAGAATTAATTGACTAGTTTATTAATTTTCCGAAGACTAACTTAGGGAAATGGCTTAATTAATTAATTTAAAATCGATTTTCCTCTAGATACAACCGGAAAAACCACTTGAAGGGATCAAGATGATATTCACCATCGATTTAGGTTTGATCATGGTCGTTGATTCGTCAACGAGAGATTATAAGAGGAAATCGATGGGCATTTAGAGAACATACAAGATCGGTGAGAGATTGAGACACATTATTGTAGTGAGAGCAAGGGTGAAGAGGCAGCACAGGGACACCAATAGCAGGGGTCTCAACAGGAGAAATTAAGGTGAGATTTCTACAAGAATTCTTCTTGAGATTCTAACATTTTGAGAGAAGGAATTAGAGACTGAATTATTTTACGATGAGGTCACACTAGCTAGAGCACATACCTAGGAAACAGTTCGATTTTAGTTGTTGAAGACAGGTGTTGGAGGACGTGCAAACTACGGGAGACTGAGATAATTGTTGGAACAAATTTCCAGAGGCAGTGCGAGTTCCAGAAAGGGCTCTGCGCATTTCCAGATCTGCTAGTGCGAGTTGTAGGCAGGGAGTGCGAGTTGTAGGCAGGGATTGTGAATTGAACAAAGGAGGTCATATGGTTTTGTAGAAGGAAACTTTGTGTTTCCACATCGATTTTTCCAGTAGAGAAAATTATCGAAGATTTTCCAGTGTTAGGCAAGCAATCAATGTACTCTTTAATTTGTTGAAGAATAATAAACACCCTCATTTGCAAAACTGGTTTTACCATAGATGTTTTTCCAGGTTCATTTGTCCAAAAATATTGGCGCTCATCATTTGTATGTGTTCATAACTTTCTTAGTTCCTACGGTTATTTGTTTTTTAGTGAAGTTGCAGTAGCGTTTTATTCATTATTTGCCCCGAGTAATTTGCAAAAGACAAATAATATAAATTGATAGATGAATAATAACCAGTACAACAATAATCAAAATTCACACGGTAGTGGCAAGAAGGGGTCGAGAGTCTGTTGTGTGACAAGGACGAGGGTCGAAGCCCTAGAAGGAGGTTGTTAGACCTTATATCTACCAAGTAGAATAAGGAAAAAGCAATTTAGAATGTGAAGAAGCTTCTATAGGTGGACGAAAGGCTAAATTAGGGCCATGTGACCTCCAGTATGTGAGTAAAAAAGGGCAGTGAGGTCTCTATGGGTGGACAAGGATAAAAGGAAACCATGAGATTTGTCCAACAAGCAAGTTAAGGGTGGATTAGATCAAATCTATCCCAGACGACAAATCAAGGAATCTGTGGAGTGAAGGCCACTAGAAGGGTTTAGCACCCTTATAATCTTGGGAAAAATAGAGTTGAGGCCTAGAAAGGCAAGTCGAGTCTAGTCCATACCTAAAGAGCAACTGGCCAAGGGTGTAGAGAGGCCTGCTAGGGCCTTCCGCAGACCATTATAATCTACACGAAGAGTTGATGCAGTACCGAGACCCTTAGCATTAGGGTTAAGGTCAGTCAAATGGTGATGATGACTTGAAAAGGGTTGGACAAAGGCATACAACAAGTGATATATGGGTTGAAGGGTTTAGCCAAGGTCTAAGTAGCTGACATAGAAGCCTGCCATGTGAGCAGCAGGAAGACAGAGAGCAAAAGGATTTTTTCTCTATGTGAAGGAGGCAAAGGATAGCCAATTGCATCAAGGGAAATAAGGACTGAAAGGGTTGGTTACATCAACAAGTCAAGTATTTTGTTCTTGTTATTTTGGGCAGTTTGGAGGCCAAAAGGGATTTGACCTCAAGCCCTAATTAATTGTATACTATATATACTAGTTGCACTAGTGATATGAAGGGCCATGGTCCTTGTTATGGGAGCTCTAATGATTCTTTATTAATGGAATAATAAAGGTCGAGATTTGGGCCAAATGGATGTGTAATTAATTGATTTCACTTCTATTATTTTTTTTGTTGTGCAAAGTGTTTGTAGTTGAGTATCTTCAGTGTGTTTATGAACTAATATAGACATTGACTAGATCTAGGATACAAGGAAAATTCAGCATGGTATTAGAGCTGTTTTGATGGGCAATTGGATCAAAGTGTGTGCAAGAAGCAGTTTAAGAGGGAGTTGTTGCAGAGAGCAACAATTTTTCCTAGACATGGAGTAAGAGGTTCAGCAGTGAAGGTGCCTTTGCTGGGAAGAGGTAGCTTCCTATAGATGGAAGGTTGACTACGAGATACTGTCTTCATTGGGTTGGAAAGTTGCACATCCGGAAGGGAGCCATGTGCACATGAACTATTTGACCCAAGAGGATGAGATCACTTGCGAAATTGAGTTGTGGTGGTCTAGATTTGATTATACCTAGTGTTTGACCGCAGCTAAGGACTAAGTTTGGAAGGCCACAAGTTTAGTAGCAGCACTTTGAGGGAAAGTAGAGTGAGCCAATGGAGGTTGTGTAGATTCAGAGGGAGACTACAAAAGAACATCAGCCACTCAATGGGATTTTGAATCTTCAGGTTCTTCAACCCATGCAAGGACAGTCACGAACCATGCAAGAACACTCATGGTGGTGCAAGGAAAAGCCATGTTGCATGGAAGGATAGTCATCCACCATGGAAGTTAAATCATGATCAAGTACAGAAGAGGATGTGGCACATGCGAGGACCACTGTGGCTATGCAAAGGAAGGTCATGACTCATGCAAGGACAGTCATGAGTAGGCAAGGAGAATCATGGAGTTAGAGATTTAGACATGTGAAGGAAATACCTTCATCGCTTAGAGGGAGTGTTAGAATTTTGGGTAGCTCAGAAGATATTTTTGAGAGAAAGAAACCCACCAAAAATAGTTGGTTGGGAAATTTATCCAAAGTTGGGGTTTTGGACCCAAAGAAGTGAGTTTGGGACCTAAAGAAACTAATTTTTTAATCTAAAGGGTAAGAAAGTGAAAACCTTAAAGATCTAGAGTTTTCCTAAATGACCCAAAAGAAAAATATAAATAGAGGCAAAGGGAAAGGCCTAGACACACATGTGGAAGGACTCATTTGTGTGAGAACTCCCTAGAGCAGGGACTAGTTCTGTCCAAAAGGAATCGAGGTTGATGATCTGTCTGTTCTACAAGAGGCTGAGTCTAGAAATGTGACTTCAAGACTATTCTTGGTAGGCCTAGGCCTAAGTTTTAAGGTTCGAGGTTATTGTGGCAAGGAGAGGCCTATCTGCAACCACAAAAGATGTCTATGCTAGAGAATGGCCACAGATTGAACAGTGGTGGAAAGGAGGGGCCAAGAGTCTATTATGTGATAAGGAGTAGGGTTGAAGCTCGAGAAGCAGGTTGTTAGGCCTCAATTCTGCCAAGTAGAAGAAGGATGAAAGGCTTCAGAGTGTGCAGAAGCTTCTGTGGGTGTACGGAAGCCCTAAATCAAGGTCATTAGACCTAAAGTTTGGAAGCAGATAAGGGCAGTGAGGTCCCTGTATGTAGACAAGGACAAAAGGAAACCGTGAGATCTGTCCAGCAAGCAAGTTAAGGGTGGATTAGATCAAATCTATCACAGAATTCGAATGAAGGAATCCGTGTAAGGCCAAGACGCAATGGTTCTGTAGTAGCAGACCTAGAATAAGGCCTTATGTCTGTGGAGAGAAGGCCCACTAAAAGGGCTGAGTACCCCTGTAAGGTTGGTAGAAATAGGGTCGAGGCCTAGAAAGACAAGCCTGAGTCTAGTCCATACCTAAAGAGCTATTGCCCAAGGGTGTTGAGACTCGAGAGGCCTGCTAGGTCCTGCCGTTATAAGCTACACGAAGAGCTGATGCAGTACCGAGACCCTTAGTGTTAGGTTTAAGGCCAGCCAAATGGTGACCATGACTTGAAGAAAGTTGGATAGAGGAGTACAACAAGTGATCTATGGGTTGAATTGTTTAGGCCACGTCTAAGTAGCTGATAGAGAAGCCTGCCATGTGGGCAGCAAGAAGACAGAGAGAAAATGATCTGTTTTATATGTGAAGGAGGCAAAAGACAGACAAGTACATCAAGGGCAATAAGGACTAAAAGGGCTGCTTAAATCAGCAAGTCAATTATTTTTTCTTGTTGGGCAATTTGAAGGTCAAAAAGGACCTGACCTCAAGCCCTAATTTTTATATACTAGTTGTACTAGTGATGTGAAGGGCCATGATCCCTGGTATGTGAACCCTAATGATTCTTTGTTAATGGAATACTAAAATTCTAGATTTGGGCCAAATGGATCTGTGTGCATAATTGATTTTAACATTGTTATATTTCCACTATGCAAAGTTCTTGTAATTGAGTATCTTCAGTGTGTTTATGATCTAGTATAGACATAGGCCATATTTGGCATATATGAAAATTCAACAATATGGAAGATAGCACTAAAATCAAGAGAAAAGTACGGGGGATGGAGATCCACATGATAATAATAGCAATACTATTATAAATGAAGTTTTATTCTTAGAAGAAGATAGAAATTCCAATTAGACCAATAACAATGGAAAAGAGATTGTGGAAGGGGAAACAACAGGTCTTCTGCAACATAGACAAGACAGACGGCTGTCCACATATAGCAAATCATCTTGCTGATCTGGTGAACCTGTAACAACAAATCATCTTGTTGATCTGGTGATGAATTGCACACCTGGTGAACCAACTACAAATGTTGATGACTATGTGTAAGAGTTAGAGGGGTGCAAGCCTTTTAAAACCCCATCTTTCAGATTCTATGTAAGTGATTGAATACATTCATAACAATGAGGAATGCATTGTTGCAACTAGCAACATGATTAGAAGAACAAAATTTAAATAAGTGTGGAAATAATGGGAGATATTAGGGAAATTGACTTCTTTCTGTTTGAGGTAGAGAAACCCAGGTCATCTCCTTTGTATTATGATGAGCCTAAGCGAAATCTTTTAGTATATGACAGCAATGTGGAATTAACCATAAAGTGAGAGCCTAGAGGCAAAATTAAAGGCTTATAAGCCAAGCCTCATATTACTGGGATCTGCTAAGAAGATGGTGTTGAATGGGTATGTACAAGATGATGCCCTGCTTGGAATTATTTTAGAATGGGATAGGATCGCAAAAGTTGCCAGGTTGATCCTTAAATCATTTATGAAATAATAATCACTTTTGAGACCATAAATCTGTGATTAGTCTTGGCTGAAAGTAAAGAGTCCAAAGAAATTCGGCCATTGACCCTCATCATTAATCGTATGTGCAAAAATGTACCCAAACCGATGGAGAAAAGGTGGAAGGCTGATTTCTATATTTTTTAATAAAGTAATAAAGCCTGAATTCCATGGTTAGCTTTATCTAAAGTAAAGACTCCAAAGGATTTATGCCATTGATCCTCGATCCTGTTCATTAACTCTAGAAGTAAAAGTGTGAATGACCCTATAATTGGTGCATTCTTCAGTGGTATGACTTCTCTCTACAAGAGCCAAACCTGCCCTATTACGTCTTAATCTCCTTCAAATAAAGGCTATCACTAAAAATACCATGTCGTCAACTCTCTAATCTAATTTAACTTAAGTAGGGTAAGGTTAACTTAATCAGTTAGGCATCAACCCACTTTCAAGTCTCATACTCTCCAAAATTTCCAGCATTGCAACTATCTCTCAATTATTGTACAAACACATATCTACTGACGTGTTCATGTTTGAAAAAGGAAAGCGTAATAAATTGTAAGTGGAATTAATTAATGAGTGTTATTTGGAATTTGATGTGGTCAATGGAATTTGCTGCTAAAACTAAGGTGGAAATACTTGCAAATCTATTCCAAACAACAAAATTCTAGAGTAGAAAGCCTGTTTTGCTTCCCACTAACTGGTTAAAATGACTAATACTAGAGAACCAAACAAGATAAAGCTACAAAAATACCTTCTTATAACATTATCATTTAAATAAGAAGAAAAAGAAGTGCCATGATTAATTAAAAAACTATTTAAGATTAGAAAGAAAACAAGTAAAACAAATGTCACGATTAATTAAAAAGTAGATTATGTACATAATATACCTAGATATCAAATCTTTCTAGCACTCTGATTGTCTATCAATTAGTGTACAAACACATATATTTAGACCTTTTCATGATAGAAAAAGGAAGAGCGAATAAAGTGTAAGTAGGATTTGCTAATAGAGGTACTACCCGAATCCCTCGGAGGCACCTACCTGAATCCCCTGAATCCCTCCCGAGAATTTGATGTTGTTATGGTACTGGAGCCATCGTCATTTCTCCTCACAGGGCTCCAACTCCAATGCCTACGTAATCTGAAAAATGAAAATAAAATGAATGCCTACGTAATCTGAAAAATGAAAATAAAATGAAAGTCAGAAAACCAAACAAAGTAAATGTAAAAACTACCCTCGTCTAACATTTTCATTTAAATCTGCTTACAGATGGTGGTCTTCTGGTTGTACTCTCCTCTCATGATTGCTTCTGTTGCATAAGTCCATCCTTCTCGTGAAGTGCGAAAATATATTAATATTCCAAATAAAAAATCAACTGAGCAGAATTTTCTTGACTTACCAACTTGCAATAATTAAAACAGTAAAGGGAGAATAAACGAATAAACTTATTTTTTATCATTATAAACCATATGTCAATACACAGCCAATAAAAGTAAAAATACATACCTCCCCGGTCCCTTAATTGAACTTCAATTTACATTGGACAAGAGACTCTCCATCACCATTGAGTCCCGCAAAGATCATCATCACATCATCTATTGTCTGCCTATGATTTTGCTCATCCAAATGCTTCTTGACAGAAAGGTATATCTGTCTTCATCTATTGTAGGCCTATGATTTTGATCATCCAAAGACTTCTGGACAAGAAAGCATGTTGATCTCCATCTCTTAGACTCTTCATTTAACATCAAAGGCAAACTGAATACCAAAAAAACATAGAAAGACAACATAAACTACAGTCACAACAAAGAGTCACATATACATATCAAATAAACATCACACTAACACTCACCATACAGAGCCACAAGTACCAAGAACCACAGTCACGGATTCACTGAATAATCAGTTTTGAAACCAAGAACCTGTGGTTAATCCTTGTGGAAAATGAAAAACCAAAGGAATTTGGCCATTGACCCTTCTCATTAACTATAAATGCGAAAATGTAACTCTAACCAATGAAGAGAACTCAGAAGGCTAATAATAACTTTGGAGACCAATAATCCCTGGTTAGCCTTTGGAAAAATAAATACCCCAAAGGATTTCAGCGATTGATCTTTATAGTTGGTAGAGTTCCACATAATGATTTCATTCCTAAAGCTATGGTTTGGAACCTATTCCCCATTTTGCATTGTTATTGAATGTATGCGTATTTTTGCTTTCTATTCATTTGTTTGGACCTTGAACAGAAAGGACAATCACTGGTGGTATGAATCAAACTAGAATCTAGAAGGTACATCCCCATATTTGTAGAGCTAGATTAGGTTATCTGAAGGGGCCCCAGTACTGGCAGGGACAAGGGACCAGCAACCGCTTGTGTAGGCCTTCTCCCGCTACTTGTTTCACGGAAAGAAACAACTATTCATTGTCAGAGTATTTTATAGAGCATTGTATAAGACCGCCAGGACAATGATTCTAATTCTAATTGCCATCCAAGGCAGCGGCCAGACTTTTCTTGACCATACTCAACTCTGTCACAGATTTCCAGCAGCCAGATTTGACCATACCAGAATAAAAACAATTAAAGTACCATACAAGTCATGAACCAAATCTTACCTGACCTCACCTAATTAAGGTTAACTTAATCAATCTTCCTTCAGTAGCGGATCAACCCGCTTCCAAATTTCAGCCATGAAAACGTGGTTATTTTAAAATGCCATAGGTTGGTTTCAATAAAAACCCATTGACATCGGGATTTATATATGAAGTCACTAAGTGGGGAGGGATGGTACACCTAAACGAAAAACAAAAGTAAAATAAATTCGATGATTGATTGAAAAATCAATTATATAAGAAATTCAGTGTATATTCTCGGGAAAAGTAACAAATTATATATGTAAAGAATTTCAGTGCATATTCTCCCTAAAAGTTTCTAACCGTGTGACTAACCTGTCAGCTATTATATAAACTACAAGTAGCTACAAACTTTTTCATGTTGGAAAAAGGAAAACCCAATGAATTGTACGTGCAGGGATTAATTAATAGATGTACCGACCTGACATTTCGCCAGGAGGGCTTGAACGTTTGCTTTGTTTCCCAGGAACGGAAGTGAAAGATGAAAATTATAAAACCAAAGAAAGGAAAAGCGAAAGATAACGTTCATAACATTATCATTTAGCTTCTCTGGCACAAGTCCGCCTGTCCTTCCTGATAAATAAATTAATATTTCAAATCAAAATCAATTGATCCGATATTTTTTTTCTTGAATGACTTTGCAATAATCAAAACCTGAAAAGAAAAAGAAACAAATAAACATAATCTATTATTATTATAATAACTGCGTTATCATTATACAGCCAATAAAAATACAGATCGAAAAAATAAATTTACATTTGACAAGAGACTCTCCATTACCATTGAGATCATCACCACATTTGCAGCTAATGCCAATCCTTTGATTTGATTGTGGTAATTCAAGACTTCTGGGCCGAAAGGTATATCTGTTTCCGTCTCTCAGACTAGCACTCGAATGTCAAACAACATAGAAAAGACAACATAAATTACACATACACTGACAGTCACAACACAGAGCCACATATACAGATCAAATAAACATCGCACAACAGTCATGATACAAATTAAACAAACACCACACAACAAACAAAGAGGAGCGCTCCACAAAACATCACAGCCCAGCCTGAGAGACAGAGAGCAGCGCTCCACAAAACATCACAGCCCCGCCTGAGAGACCGAGAGCAGAAGAGGAACACAGAGAGTTGGAGAGAGTGCACGAAGTGCAGGAGATTGATGAAACTGGACGAATTAAATAGAAGATGGATTAGCTTTTGTTAAAGGTAATGAGCTTTTGTGAACGGTCGAATTCTATCCAACGTTGGATCCACTGGGGCATCCAGATCATTCCGCCCTTAAAAAAGGCTATCCCGCAAAATTTAAATTTATACCTTCCAGAATACTCCCACCCTCTCCGGAATCCACATTCACTGTTCTGGAATCCAACGGGCATCCATAATTCCAAAATCTCTTATATTCCACGGACTCCATGGAAATTCAGATATCTGTAAATTTAAATTTCTATCTACTACCGCCAGGTCACGAGGTCAAACCTTGTGACCTATGAGATGAGGATGGCAGAGACTCAGTTTGAATAAAAGTTATTCATCGGCTCCATCCATTGAAGTTAATTTGATTTTACATTGTTAACTATAAAACAAGTTTAGAAAAATGCAAATGTCTCATTATTATAATCATAATAATGGTTGATATACGGTTTGAATAAAGAGCTATGACAATCCATTGAAGTTAATTTCATTTTAGATAAGTTAAAAAGCAAGGTTAGAAAATGCAAATGCATAATTATTATAATCATAATAATAATTGATATCTCAACGCCTTGGTATTGGGTATAGTTAATATGAAATGAAATGAAATCGTTGATATTTAGACGCTTTGGTATTGGTTATACTTCATATGAAATGATATTTTAATCAGATTAAAAATAATTTATGGACCAAACAAATAGACTAAAAATATGAAACTTTAGTTTGGCTTAAATTTAATTATTTGGATGGGTGTTATACATATATATATATATATATTTTATAAATATGATAAAGTATTTTTTTTAATTTATAATAAGAAGGATTATTAGTTTTGTATTTTATATAAGTTTAAAATTTATTTTTAGTGATAAGATTTTTAAATTTTGCTATAAAATTTTAGTTCAAGTGGTTTGGTGAATTATTTGTTCTTTCTATTATATGACATCAAAATTATGTAGATATGTTGTAATAATTGGATTATGTGTGACATTTATGAAATAATTGTATTTGTTATAATAATAGTAAATGATTGTTTTTCTAAAAAAGCATTTCAATTAAAAAATGAATTTTAACTTGTATATATAACTAATATTATTTTATTTAAAATTATTTTTTATTAATAATTAAAGATAAACTATTTTGAATCATAAATATATTAGGAACTTAACTAAACGATTCATACTTTTGAAATTGTAGATTAAAATCTTTAGGTCAGATCATCAAAAGTAATTTGGTTCATCATCATGATTACTGAAATAACAACTAGTTTGACTAAAATAAGAAATAAAAATATAAAAAATAAAAAATAAAATTATTTATTTTTAAAGAATAAATTAAATGATTAATATTTTATAATTTGATTTTATTTATTTATATTTATTTTAATAAAAATAAAATTATTTGTCTATTGTAAAAGACAAATTAAATATTTTTGAAATCGCTTACGTGATTCATAATATAAATTAGTAGAAATTCTTTCAGTAATAATCACATGCAAAAAAACGAGGTCGACGCGTTTCGAACCAACCAGTGTGGTTCATCATCAGGACTATGTGAGAGATCAGATCCAGACATTAAGTATAAATAGATGTAGAGATGACTCAACTAGCCGTTAGGATAACGGCTAGTTTTACTTTGAAAAAGTAAATATTCCATTATTTATTTAATTTTATTAATTTTATTTATTAAATTATTATTTTATTTATTAAATTATTATTTTATTTATTAAATTATTATTTTATTTATTTATAAAACCTTTAATATATTAATATAATGGTAAGTAATTTAACAAAATCATAGATGTATATGTATGTAAATTTTGATTAAATTATATAATAATCAATTATTATTATTAATAAATATAATTAATTATTTATTCATGTAATTCAATTAAAACAAACCATCTATCAAATAGTCAAACATAGTAAAAAAAATAAATAAATAAAATAAAATAAAATAAATAAATAAATAAATTTAAAAAAAAAAAAATTAAAAATAAATAAATAAATAAAAATATAAAAAATAAAAAATAAAAATAAATTAAAATAAGAATATAATATAATTATTAAAATAACCAATCTTTTATTTATTTATTATAATAATTATTATTATTATTATTTTTTTTTTACGATAAATGTAAACAAATAAATAGATATAAATAAATTAATTAAATTAATTAAAATTATATTCTTAATACAATTAAATGATTCTAAAATGGTTAAGATTAGATTACATTTGAAGTTATGAAAAAATTCTGATGGGAAAGTCTACACGTATTTCACACTGTTCTTATGAGGCAGATGAATCTAGCCAATCAAAGGATCTGTGAGCATGCTGCTAATATCAAGCATAGAAGATCTCGCTCATCCGCCTTAGCTGAGCATGCAGAAAAGACTAACCATCATATTTGCATAGAAGATGCTAAGGTCATTGCTAGAATCGACCATTTCCATCATCATAAGTTGAGAGAGGCTATTGAAATTGAAAAAAGGCCCGTTAATCTCAATAGAGATGACGGTTGGAATATGTGTTGGATTCCTGCCTTATTTTCTTGACATTTTTTACTTATTTTTTATTTATTTATTTTTATTTTTATTTTTATTTTTATTTATTTATTTATTTAATTTAATTTAATTTATTTATTTAATTTATTTATTTATACTTTATTTATTTAAAAAAATAAATAAATAAATAATAATAATTAATTAATTAATTAAAATAAAATAAAATATTTTTATTTATTTTTATTATTTATTAATTTATATTTATATTTTGTTTTTTTTGTTTTTATTTTTTGATTATGTTTGACTATTTGATAGATGGTTTGTTTTAATTAAATTACATGAATAAGAATTAATTATATTTATTAATAATAATAATTGATTATTATATAATTTAATCAAAATTTACATATATACACCAAGATTTGTTAAATTACTTCCCATTATATTAATTAATTGGTTAATTAGTTGTATAAATATATTAAAAGTTTTATAAATAAATTAAAATAATAATAAATGAATAAAAATTAAATAAATAAATAAATAATGGAATATTTACTTTTTCTAAGTCAAACTAGCCGTTATCCTAACGGCTAGTTAGTTGAGCCATTTCTACATCTATTTATACTTAATGTCTGGATCTGATCTCTCACATAGTCCTGATGATGAACCACACTGGTTGGTTCGAAACGCGTTGACCACGTTCTTTTGCATGTGATTATTACAGAAAGAATTTCTACTAATTTAAATTAAATATTTACTATTATATATATTTTTATTTTTATTTTTAGAATAATAATTAATATATTTTATTTTGTTTTATTTTTATTTATTTATTTTACGAATTAAAAAAAATAATAATAAATAAATTTAATTTAATTTAAAATATATATATATATTATAAATAAAATAAAATAAAAAATATTATTATTTTTTTTATTTTAGTTCCTATTTTAGTTAAATTGGCTGTTATTTTATAAACGGCTATTTGGAGCTTTTCTTATCTATTTAAATGGGTTACCTAATCAGTTTTTTTTATCTTGTCCTGATGATGAACCACTAGCTGGTTCGAAAAGCGTCGACTAAATTTACTTTGATGTGATTTTCACCAAAAGATTTTACTCATAAATATATATTTTTAATTTCCAAAAAAAACTAAACTAATAAGTAATTGTAATTTTATAATTATCTACATTCAATAGATATTTATTATTTTAACGAAGCATCCTAAGATAAAATTTAAAAAAAAAAAAAAAAATTACTGATATATATAAACTTTTAATACAACTTAAATAACATTATAACTAATCATCTTAAAATAAAATAAAATAAAATAATGATATATATAAACTTTTAGTACAACTTAAATAAGATTATAATAGTATTGTGATTTTTAAAAAGCACAATTTAACAATTTTAGGTTTTTGCTTTTCCAAAAAAAAAATTAATTTTGTTTAAAATTGTGTAGGAATTTGCTTAAATTATATTTTTAAATTATGTAGGTGAATATCAATTTTTTTTTAATATTAAATTTATTTATATATCCAAAAATGTAATTTAAACAAATAAAAATAATGATTTCACCAAAAAAAAAAAAAATCAATGAAAAAGGGAAAAACTTAAAACAATTTACTTATTTTTAAAAATTAAAATATGTATAAATCTAGAGCCTAGTATGAGGAAATGAGTGATATTGTTTTGTGTTCAATTTGGAATTGGCATATGTCCCTCAAAAATAAAAATAAAATAGAAGAAACAATGTTGGAATAATAAAAAAAACAAAAATGAAGATGCATGCAGTCTACAACACATTATGACCTGGATGTTAACACATTATGATGGGGATGTGTGATTGTGTCCATGTTTAACATGGATTTGACATGTGTCTCTTTTAAAATAAAAAATAAAACATTCTCTAAATAAAAAAGCAATGTCAATTATAATAAAAAAACAAAAATAAATATGCATGCATGTTTTGTCATAAATGTCCATAATTTCTTATCAACTTTTTAAAAAAATAAAAAATAAAGATATTAATTTTTTTTTTTAAATGTGAATAAGAAGTTTAAACCGTGTATTTTTCAAAAATATTTGAAGATTTATGTTAACTAATTTATGTTGATATCAACTTCATATATATTTATATATAGAACAAAATATTAAAACAATATTTTAATGTTGTATATAATAAATAATATTCAATGTACA
Source organism: Pinus albicaulis (assembly GCA_034641835.2). Taxonomy (NCBI): domain Eukaryota; kingdom Viridiplantae; phylum Streptophyta; class Pinopsida; order Pinales; family Pinaceae; genus Pinus; species Pinus albicaulis. The sequence goes on from CM076574.1 coordinate 797,050,596, forward strand.
AAGAAAAAAATAAGTAAAAGTTTAAAAAATAATAATAATAATAATAAAAATATGAAGTACTTTCTAATAAAGATATACAGTTCATATCATTCTTAATATAAAATGAATTTGTGATGTTTAAAATATTTATTATAATAAAAAAATTCAATGTTTAATATGCAAGGTTAAGTAATATTGATCTATACTTAAAAATATATTAATAACCAAAAAAATCATAAAAATACATTTTAATGTGGAAAATGTAGTTCATAGATAAAATGTCTCAATGCACATGTTATGTAAAATAATTTAATGTCAATTATATATATATAAAACAATTGGGTAAAAAAAAAAAAAAAAAAGCTTTTATGATTAAAACATATGGAGGAGTCTAGTTATCTTACATTTTGGTCCATTTTCTCTCTCTCTCACACACACACACATATATAGAGTCCATTTTCCTTGGAATCCAACAATGATTTTTTGGACTTAAGAGTCTAAATTATGTACTCTACATAGCATTCAAAACCACAATTTAAACAATGAAAAGTTAGAGAGAGAGAGAGAGCCACTGCACATTCATTGGGATCTATATGAGAGGGATGCAATTTAAAGACATTTGAGAATTTAAACAATGAAAAGTTAGAGAGAGAGAGAGAGCCACTGCACATTCATTGGGATCTATATGAGAGGGATGCAATTTAAAGACATTTGAGTCATGCCGGATCTATTGTTAAGATCGATTCTATGCATGCTAGATTTGTGATTAAGGCAATCTATAAGAACATTTTAAAAGGTCATTAATGATAATTATTTTTCATTAAAAAAAATAATAAACTATTATTAATTCTTTGGTAACTTAATGATTTATATGAAATCATGGAAAGAAATTATCAACAACTTGAAAGCATGAAATTTAAGTTATATATTAAGTAATAAAAGAATTTAAAAGATTGAAAAGAAAATTTTTTGGTGCTTAAAATATTTTAAAATAAGATAAATTTGCATTGGTGTGTGTGTGTGTGTGTGTGTGTGTGTGAAGATAGAGTTTGGGAAAATCATGGTCCAATTAATAGCCATAGTGGTTATGGAAATATAGGGGAGAAACCATGACAATAATTGCATGAGGATAAATGCCATGAGTGACTATGATGTTTGATTCTCCCATTTGATTAAGTCTTTCAAACCAATAACATGCAATGTGCTCTATATACTACTTAGCCACTTCAAATTTTTAAGAAATGGTACCCCTCAATACCTAATCATCATCCTATCAAGCAACCATCATAACATTCATAATGAGGATGACACCTCTATACCTAACACATTCTTGACTATATATTAGAGAAGGGGGATTTTATTTTTGGGAATTTTTATGGCATGTGGCTCATGATTAAGATGATGGGGGCAAGGTCAACCATATCAATCATGAAGAGTAGAGGAAAATAGAGGTCTGTGTACATGAAGAGTTGAATTTATCTAGGACACCTTCATTAGATTAAAGTAAAATGTGTGGATGATACATAAAAAAAGGTCATGAGGTTGCTTGAATGCTTCTTAGTCATGACCACTAATATGCCAAATGACATATATTCCACTGAAAATTCATGCAAGATATTATATACATTTTCATATCAATTGAATGTGTTGATAAGAATAAGCTTGAGGTGTAACACTATTTTAAGGTACAAAACATGAAAAAGGTTTTCACCTCATGAGATTTGATCATTATTTGTGCTTGATCAATATGTAGTTAATATGGATCTATATTTGTTTTACACACATAACCAAGTGTAATTTTCATTGTCTAAATTCATTTTTGATGGCACATAGCACCCCATTGATGTCTTAGTTAGCGATACAACTCTAGAAAGAGTCTCAAATTGAATTCATAATATATGAAAACTCCTTATTCAACCCTCATGTCACCCCACTATTGACTTGTCCAATGATACAATGCCCCAATGTTGGCTAGTCCAATGACACAACCTCAAAACTTGACTTTAAGCTCACTTTGTAGCTTCTTTAGCCCAATTTATCATCTTAATGATTAGAAGGCGAATGCTAAATCGCTCCACTAAGCCTTATCTCAACCACATATCACCCTGCGATGCTCAAATTAGTAATATAGTAAGCTTTTTGGCCTCCTTTTCCATGAAAAACTAAGCCTTAGCTTTTCTAGCATATGGTTGGCTTGGTATTTAGTGGAATAAAAGTATAAAAGGAGTTTATTAAGGAAAATTAATACAATCAATCTAAAATTATTTAGAAAGGAAACATATCACCCTCTTTCTTCACATTTCTTAGTGATATCTTCCTCTTGTGAGATGGAGAATAATGATTGGAGAGAGCAGTCCCTCACTCCTTGTCAATGCTAGGTGTCAGCGAGCTCACTTCATGTACAGTCAAATCTACCCCACTCATCTATTGAATTCGGGATTTTGTTTGTTTATTGCATGCATAAAATCACCCATCTCTATTGTTAGACCATATTTTCCTCTCTTTCTCATTCTATGTCAACTTATTTTCCCCTTTTCAAACTGAGTGGGAAATAAACAAAAATTTTCCAATCTCAAAGGCTATGCTATTAATCTTCCTTATTTATTGCTAGCTTATTATGGTCCTCGTGCACTCAAAAAACACTTTGAACACCTCAACTCAACCCCATAGAACACATTGAGCGAGTGTGGAGGAGATGTATTCCCTTAGCTAGCTAATCTCATTCATTCCTATTGGTTTTCAAGTGCCATTTACAGATTTACCATCTCATGTAGTTATTGCAATGTTTTGAAAATCGCGATCGGGATTAAATCGGCGAGGGAAAAAAATCGGAAAAAATCATAAAAATCGGGAAAAAATCGGCACATACAAAAATATTCATTTTTTTTCAATTTTTTTAATATCTAAAGCACCCACAACATAAAATAAATGCACTGACACATAAATATGAAAAAAAAAACTAATATATAAGATGTGTAATATCATGTCTAGTGCTACATCACACATAATAGAGAATCATGTCCTGAATACTTAGTCCTGAGTCTCAACTCAACCTCAAAACATCAACAAAAAATATAATAATGTATCTCATATCATGAGTCATAATGTTATATACAAAGGAATGCACCAAATAACCTATACTATTGATTTCCTCTACCCCTCTTGCAAGAAAATGTAACAGCTTTCCCTCTAGACGAAGAAGCTGGCGGGGCTGGCAATGGACTCTGTTGTGCTCCAAATCCTGAAGCACCAGGAGCTAAAGGAGGCAGACCACGTCCTCTACGAGTGAGGGGTAGGTGGTGTCACCTCCTCCTCTCTTTGTTGCTCCTCCTCCTCCTCATGAAACTCATCATTGATTCATCGCTACTAGAAATGGGATCATCAACAAGAGAACATAAACATTCTAGCTCAAAGTCTTAGGACTTGGATTGCTCAACCTTAGAACATGATAGAAATTGAAAAAGTTTAACATGCTAACAGTGATTTTGGGTTTGAATTAGAAGGTTCATCTCCTGTTGCTTAAAATGGGTAGAAAAGATTAACATGCCTAACCGGTTGTTTTCCTTTGAGTGAAGGTACATTGTTAAAGGCCACGATAGAGAGTTTAACAATCAATACCACCAACATCAACAAAGTTCAACAATCAATACCACCAACATCAAGGTTCTTAAAGGACTTCATGCTCTTGATCAAATGCCAATCTCATACCCTTACACATAATAGAATCAAATGGAAACAATGCAAATCCCCAAACCATGAAACCCTGAAAACCATTAAGTCTGCCGAATTTTGAGCAAAATATAAAATTCTAGTTTATCGATATGAAATCCAATGAGGTCGAAACCACTCTTAAACATCCCGAGTCATTTCATGGTAATGTTAAAGAATTACCATTAACTTTAAGAATTTTTCATTTTCATCCTTTATTTTTCATTTTCATCCTTTTACTTTAAGAATTTAACATTACCATTAACTGCCAACAGGGTGTGTCAGGAAAATGAGAGGGCTGCAAAAATGACAAAAAAAAAATCGATTTTTGAACTTATAGGGTCGTTGTTTGATGGGCCCACCATTTTTACCAAAAAAATCGCGATTTTTTCAAATCCAAAAAATCGCCGATAATATCGTTTTGTTCGAAAAATCGCGATTTTTTCAATTTATCGCGATTTAATCGCGATTTTCAAAGCCATGAGTTATTGTATTCATAGTAATTATTTTACCTTATAAATGAACTTTGAACTTTTCCACAGTAAATAAAATATGAAACTACAAACAAAAAATTCTCTGGCCCTTTGACTCAACAAATAACAATGGAAAATATTTCAAAAAATGACCTTGAAAAATCAAATAAGAACAACAATTATTTTAATCCTCCAATCTCTCTTCATTAAATTTCTCAAAGAGATTATGGGCTCTCTTACGAGGGAAAATAACCCTCTTATAATACAAAGAAAATACAACTAATGGAACTTAGTAAAACTGATCCCCATAAATTTATTTTGCACTTTGTTTGTTCTCTTTCATGAGTTTTGGCCTCCAAAAGCTACTAATCTCCTCTGCTAGTGTCATCTCAACCCTCTCGGCCTCCCCACACTGGCAACACCACACTAAAACTCGAGCTCAACCCTCTTCTCCTCTCCAAGCTCATGGCACACCTCGTCCTCACCCTCAAAGCGAATCTCGACCTTCCTCTTGAGAACTCCACCTATAAAAGTGTACTCACTTGAACACCTAATTTGTAACAACCCCTGGTTTATTTTCCATGTAAATAAAATAAGACCATGGTCATGGGACACGTATTCCAAGCTTAATGTTGGGACAAATATTATAGTGGGCATCACTCTTAGTTTTTTAATGGCTATGGAAATTGGAAAAGGCATTCGCAAAGGTAAAGAGGAAATAAATGGCATTTAATTATGAGAAATCGGGAAAATAAGAGAAAAGGAAGGTGAAGAGACACAAATATGCATGTAAGGGAAATTAGAGAGAAAATGAAGGAAAATGAGAGAAAAAGGAAAAAGGAAAGGAAGATACTAGAGAACAATGATAAAAAAGCATATGAGAAAAAATTGACATCTTTTGCTCAACTTTTGATCAATATCAGCAAAGGAGAGAGGGCAAGCAAGGGAGAAAGAAAGCAAAGGAAAGCAAGGGAGTGCAAGAAGAAGCTTGGACAATAGCAAGTAAGAACAAAAAACATTGTGGACTTGTAGGTAACAATGTGCATGTGTGATTTAGCACGTTGGGATTCGAATGCATGGTACACGCATGTGATTATTTGGTTCATTGTTGTCATTGGCATGGGATTTACTTGGATTGACAGTGGTTTCAGCTTTGCCTTGCAAATTCTTGGATAGCCATGGTGTGATGGGATTCATTCTTTTTTGAACTTTGGATCCCCATAATATTTTGGATCTAGTTGAGGTGGTATCGGGAAAATCCCAAGGGTTTGGGGTGGAGATGGTTTTCTTTGGGAAACCCTCGACATGTGTGTAGAGATAGAAAAATTCCCCTAGGTATGGTGAAGGAATTCTGAGGCATCCAAGCTTGTTTTGGTTGTGTGATATCAGGAATGGTTTAGGTGAGATCATGATAGCTTGAGGGTGGAGGTGCTTTAACCTCTGAAGTCCCTATTTGGTTATGTCATGGTTTATCCCATGTGTTATGCACGATTTACGATTGTGGACAAAAGAATCTCCCCTAGATTCGATGGTGAACCTAGAACAACAAAAAAACAAGGAACCCAATGCTTTCCTTAAAGTAAATATATGGTGGAATGAAGATTACCTGGAATCCGTCGCGCGCTTCATTCCTTCTTCAGCTTGAATTTTCCAATTCTAGGTTTGATTGCCAAAATTAGAACTTGCACAATCATATAACACAAGTCAAAAAAACTACGAGATATATGCAGTATCATCTAAGTACTCTATTCAATAGATCAACATGGTATTGAAATAAGTGAAATAATGACAATCACATATAGGAAAACATAGAACTCTTCGCATTAATATAAATGGAAGAAGATTATAATAAAAAATTGGAGTTGATCTCATAGAAGATCTCCTCCAAGCTATTAACTTGTCATTTCCTTGTCACAATATGCACCTCCAATCACCCTAAATGCATGGAATGTTAACCGAGTCTCACTTTGCCAGCATAAGGGTGGAATCACTCTCCAAAAGCCAACCCCTTGCATATACAAGGTAGTAAATATATAGATGAGTGGGGTAAGTTGGGAGTTCTTATCCAATTACCAATCTAAGATTTTAGATCCACCTTTGATGGGAGGATGGGATCAAAGGATAATGGATGGAAACTCCAAAGAAAGATGTGATAGGATTTGAAATTTCAATCTAAGGTAAATAGTTGTAACAAATTCTAGAAGCTTCCATAAATTCTCTATTTTTCTCAAATTTATATAACCAATGCATGTGCAAAGGGGAGAAACCTATAGGTGATAAACGTTGGCCACAACGGAACAAACTATAGGTGAACGATGTCAAGAGGAAGGTCAGGGAGCATTGGTCCTAAAACTGGCTCAGATGAGGTAGTTTCAAGAATAAATTCTGAGAAATGAAGGAGGTTCACTTAGGACTTTATGCAATGATGTTGACCAGGGGTAATATGATGTTGATTGATCCCATTAGGAGGCCTAATGACTGGATGTGGAAAAATGACCTATAATAGAATTCCCCCTAAAGTGCAAAGTCATAAATGATGACTGATGACTGAAGTGATTTACCTTCTGACATGTCAGGATCAAGAAAAACTAGTGAGCTACATCTGTTAGAATACCTTTAGATCATGACATATCTTTGTTGAGGGAGGCATACTCATACTCAGCCCATAAGCAAAAATAACATGTATAATGATCAAAATACGAGTCCACAGATGCAACTGGAGGACCCGTGATTGTCTAGATGATCACAGCCATTGCACATTGTGATCTATGTATAACTCTTGAAATTGCAACCCAAATGGATGAAACTAGATCTGGGGTCTTCTATCTCGTTCACACAACCAACGAACGTACGAGTCTAACCATGTGAATCAATGAGTTGAGGTCGAACATGGTAGACACCATATGATTATCGGTCGATGATGTAAGTCGTTACCAGACACGAGAGAAACCACCGATGATGTTAATGGCCCTCAAGGCACTACAACACAATATGTATGGTCTGAGTAAATGAGTTTATGTCGAACACCACATAGAATCTTTCAATCGAAGGCCAATGATGTAAACTTTTCGCTGAGAGCAAGGAAAATTTCCATTGATGTATGCAAGAACCAAGGTACTGAAGGGGTGTTTCTAGGTCAACTACCTGGATGATGTGTTAATGTCGACAAGAAGTGACATGTAGCAAGAGGGCCTTGATGTATCCCCCATCAACGACACGAAACAGGTATCATGAGTGAGACAGAATGATTATGATATGAAACTCAATCAAGAAAAGTAAAACATGGAATGAAGGATCAAGAGTATTGTGATAGATATCAACTGAAAGTACTTCTCTTGAACACATAATGACACTGAATTGAGTTGGAAGCATTGACGCAAAACCGAAATGAGGCTCTGAAAATGTATGATGAACCAATATGACAAGTAGATTACCCAACCCAACAGCCACGGAGATGAAGTGGAATATTTTCTTGTTCAAGAGTGACTCGCTTCCATTAGCAAAATGGAATACTATGTTTTCCCAATTTCCCCAACCGTACTCGTCAGTACCTCTTTATTTTTTAACAATCTTGAGGAGGATAACATATGTTTGATCCGTAGGTTCATCCTTCATATGAATCCCTCCGAGTATTTTTAACGAACCCTGAGAAGGAATGGTTCAACCTTGTCATGTTCGACAAGCCCATCATCGTTTGATGTTTTAACAAGTCCAGTGAAGGTAAAACTCAACATATTTTTCATGTTTAGAGAGTTTCAAAAAGAGGGGAAAAATAAAACTCCATATGTTCCTTTTCGTATATAGTCTCTCGAGTCCTCAAAGGTATAAAACAATACTTAAGAGAACCTCTTAGCCATGTTCGACTAAGGTATTCATTTTTCATAAATATTCCATCTCAGTCTGGAAAAGGGTTAAACTTATACCTACCAAACATCTTTTCATTTACTTTAATGAGTTCGGAAAGGAAAGTACTCAGAAATATTTTCATGTTTTGGGAGTCTTAAAAGCGCTAAAATAGGACTCCAAGGGGTTCCTTTTTCGTACGTTTATAGAACCCAAAAAATAGATAAAAATATACTACTTGTTCAAAATAACATGTTTAAAGCATAATAAAACACCATTGGCAACTATCAACCTGCTCAAAACACCACAAAAAGGATTAAACATCCCTGTTTCATAGTAAAAACGAAGAATATCTAGGTCAAAACATTAAATTTGAATAAAATAATGCAAGAAATGACCATAAATACTCAAATTAACTATTCATTTTTACCATTTCACATTTACCTTCGAAAGTGAGAGTTTTGGAGAAATTTTGCCCTCGATCTTATACCCCTGATTGTGGCTAATCTAGTGGATCATTTCGAGTATTGTTGCTCCCAGGTAGGAGCTAAAACCATTTTCTTTCATTTGATGGTCCATTTTTGTGTTTTCATGGCAGTTTTTCAAGGTTTTTAGGACCCTTGGGTTCCTAAAACATACCCTAGGCTTAAACTTATACTGACTAGACATATTTTCATTACTTTAATGAGCTCGAAAAGGAAAGTACTCAGAAATATTTTCATGTTTTGGGAGTTTGAAAAGAGCTGAAATAGGACTCCAAGTGGTTCCTTTTTCGTAGGTTTATAGAACCCAGAAAATAGATAAAAGTATACTACCTGTTCAAAATAACATGTTTAAAGCATGATAAAACACCATTAGCAGTTGTCAACTTGCTCAAAACACCACAAAAAAAGATTAAACATCCATGTTTCATAGTAAAAATGAAGCATATCTAGGTAAAAACATTAAATTTGAATAAAATAATGCGAGAAATGACCATAAATACTCAAATTGACTATTCATTTTTACGATTTAACATTTACCTTTAACAGTGAGAGTTTTGGGGAACTTTTGCCCTCGATCTTCTATAGTTGATGATAGCCAATACAGTGGATCATTTTGAGTATCGTCGCTTCTAGGTAGAAGACAAAACCATTCTCTTTCATTTGATGATCCATTTTTGTGTTTTCATGGCAGTTTTTTGAGGTTTTGAGGTCCATGGGGTTCCTAAAACACACCCTAGGGTTAATATTATACTAACCAGACATCTTTTCATTTAATTTAACAAGTTTGAAAAGGAAAGTACTTGGAAATATTTTCATGTTTTGGGAGTCTGAAAAGCACTGAAATAGGACTCCAAGAGGTTCCTTTTTCGTATGTTTATAGAACCCAAAAAATATATAAAATTATACTACCTGTTCAAAATAACATGTTTAAAGCATGATAAAACACCATTAGGAGTTGTCAACGTGCTCAAAACACCACAAAAAGGATTAAACATACCTGTTTCACAGTAAAAATGAAGCATATCTAGGTCAAAATATTGAATTTGAATAAAATAATGCAATAAATGACCATAAATACTCAAATTGACTATTCATTTTTACCATTTCACATTTACCTTCGACAGTGAGAGTTTTGGAGAACTTTTGCCCTCAATCTTCTATAGCTGATTGTAGCGAATCCAATGGATCATTTCGAGTATCGTCGCTTCTAGGTATGAGATAAAACCATTCTCTTTCATTTGATGGTCCATTTTTGTGTTTTCATGGTAGTTTTTTGAGGTTTTGAGTTCCCTGGGGTTCCTAAAACAAACCCTAGGACCAACGCACTCCCCCTGTGTCGAAAAATGCATTTCACCTAGGCAGACTATGATTTTTGGGAGAGGTGCAACACTCTAGTTTGCACTACAGGGGTGCATTGGGCTCATAATTACCAATGGTTTATTAGTTTTCCTCAAATTTTGTCATATTTTTTGCATGGAAATGAGCCTAATGAATCCTTTGTTGATGTTTCAGGTGTTCATTGGCACAAAATGGCATTTATTTGACACAAAAGAGAACATGACGAGCAATATTTCATTGCAGCAGATGATCCAGCCAATATCCTGGCACTGAAAAACTATGGGTTGTTGAAATTATTTTGGCTTCTTGGTATAAGGCAACAAATGGAGTTGTTGAAATATCTTGTTCGTTCATGGGCTGTTCGAGTATAGGCGTTCAGGTTTGGGGAACATCTACCCGAGATAAAGGTAGATGATATGTACTTTTTTATAGGTTTATCTAAGAGGGGTGCCTCCATCTCTCTTATATGTGGGAGGATTGGCGGGGAGACCACGAAAGACTATATCGACACCTATTATAGACCTCGAGCCCAACCTACTAGGGATGGGAAGATCAATATCAAAGATGTGACCCAGTTACCATTGAGGACAATCCTATTTATCATTGCTATATTGTAAGGTACCTTGACACTCCATGTAGCGAATCGATTGTACATGCAGTATGGGATAGAATATCTAGCGACAATGGTATTCAACTGGAGTGAGGGTGTCTTGGTCAATATGAAGGAACAACTGACCAAAGCGAAAGAGGGGAAGTTGAAAAAAGTTGATTATGGTTATATCTTAGTCTCTTTTGCTTTAGAGAGGGTGCCACTACTTCAACCCCAATAGGTTATACTTGAGCCTATCGATCTGAGGGTACCACGAATGGGAGGTGGATAGATCATATGGCCCGACATGGAGGTCCGTCGGAGATCAAATTTTCACCTACCTACTTTGGATTGCTTCGCAGAGAGTTCATCGTGATCGATGTGTATCCTTATGCAAGGACAGATTTCCATGATGATCTCGAGATCGTGCTTCCCTAGGATGAGAAATGGGATGCTTCAGGTAAAAATATTTCGACCATTAAGTTTTTGAAAGTTTTACATTTTTTGTGTTTTTTTTTATGTTTCTGAAACTAAACTATATGATGTTTCATGTAGATGTTGGTCCAGTTCGACCAGTGGGTGCATCATATCTCCGTCGTGCAAGACGACAACCACATGAGGAGGAAGTGGTACCAACGCAGGTCATTGCGATAGGACAGGATGTACTACGGGATATTGAGATAGTTGAGATCTTATCAGAGGTGGAGCGCCACATTGAGGAATTGACCCACGGGGTTGATGAGACCATAGTTGATGAGGTTCCCATGTGACTTCAGCAACACACTATGGTCTCATCAACCCCATGGGTCAATCCCACCCTGTGGGTCAATACGGCCTAGCACTCGAGGCTTGATACTTTTTTCTTATTTTTCCTTGACAAGACTTTTATGAGATTCATTGGCTAAAGTGGCATCGCATCGAGTTTCATCCAAATGAGTAAAATGTAAAAGGCACTCCTCTACAGAAGTGGCAGGACGAAGTTCGACAACTAGTTTCAATGATGTAATTTCACACTCGATGGGGAGGATTTCTTCCAGACCATAGACCAACTATAAGGGTGTGAATCAGGTAGCATTCCTAACTAAGGTTTGGTATGCCCACAAGGCTGGGTAAAGAAGCAGGTTCCAGTACGATTTATGGACCCCTATATATGTTGAAGCATATTTTTAAGATCTTTGTTGACAACCTCAACTTGTCCATTAGCCTGTGGATAGTAGGGAGTGAAATTTTCATACAAAATTCCCAACTTGGCAGCTAGTTTGGTCATCATATGATTCCGGAAATGTTTTCTATGATTCGTAAATATTGCTTGTGGTACGCCAAACCTAGTAATAACGTGGTTGAAGAAAAATTATGTAGAAACCTCGCCATTGTTGTTGAATGTAGGCATCACCTTAGCCCACTTAGTAAAGTAGTCAACAGAGACAGTAATATAACCATGACCCCCAACCGAGTGAGGGTTACATGTCATAAAGTCAATGCCCCATTTCGCAAAAGGACCAAAAATGAAGAGGAGATGAAAAGGAGCAAGCAGAGCATGGAACTTGTGATCATAGATTTGGCACGCATGACACTTCTAGATAGTGACGATGCAGTCACGAAATATAGTGGGCCAAACATAACCAACACGCATGATATTTTGCGCAGTAGCTTAAACAGATAGATGTCCACCACATTCCCTCGAATGGCATTCATTAACAACTTTCTCATCTTCCTCAAGGGTGAGGCACCTCCGTAAGATCATATCAATACCACAACAATAAAGAGTGTCGCTGATAATGATATAATTTTGGGATTATCTTTGCTCAGAGCGAGAGGTATTAGGCCGAAAATTTTGGGTCTGGAGATAAATCAGGAACTATCCATACCGTGGGTCAGATGACGAAATTAGAAATAATGACTCATCAAGGATAGAATCTTCAGATGTAGATTCAAAATCAGAAGAAGGAAGTTAACACATAAGCTTGAAGAAAACTAGGGATTTCTTTGACTTTGATTTGATGAATTCCAGGTCGAAATCTTGGAGAATAGTGATCCACTTAGAGTACTTTCCCCTCAGCAATTGATGTGACAATATATATGCCATAGGGTTGCAATATGAAACGACTATAGTTTTCCTAAGAAAGATGTAATGGTGAAACCTTTTGATCTGAAATGTGTGAACAAAATATTTCTTATACAGAGATAGATAGTAGGGGATTTTACTGGTTATTTCACCTTTACTAGAAAGGATGAAACCAGAAGCTTCTGGCCCTCTTACTGGCTCTGCCTAAAGAAATATAAAGTAAACACTAAAACGATCTGTCAATGAAAGTATTTGTTTCTATTTGCAAAGTATTCATTAACCAATTTTTATGTGTGAATAAGCAAGTTCAAGTATTCTGCAATGGAAGTAATATGGTTTGAAGTGGAACAAATGTGTTTTGATCACTGTATAAGTCTCATTGTGAAAAGGGGACTTATTAAAAATTACTGTTTAATATAGTAAACTCTGGAATTAAGCAGCAACAATGCACATCATAACAGTAAGCATTTTTTTAAGCAGTTCACCCCTCTCTTGGGCTACCTCTGCTGGGTCCAAAAGCCTCGAAATAGGCTTTTCCCTCTTTCATTAATGCTCAAAATAAGTATTACACCATGAAGAAAGCCTCAAAGGGCTAAAATAGCTGCAAATACAGAATAAGAGTGCTGGAAATAGTAAAAATTGACTATTCATTCACCTCAAATAGATGAAGATAGCCCAATACAGCTGATCATTCCCTTAGCCCTAGTGGCTCCACAAGAAAATTCGCTGATAAAATCACTGACACAGTGCCTTGATGGCTCTGCAACCTATTCCAACAGCTTCATAATGCTTCAATACCCCCAAATCAAAAAAAAAATCGTCCCAATTGGACTTCCCTAGCCAAAGTTATGGTCAACTGAAGTTTTTGCCCAGTGTGCCCTTGAAAAGCTCCACTAAAAGTGGAGTAACTCCAGATAAGCCCGCTAAAAATGGGGTCGGCGCTAAAACTGGCACCTCCGCCATAACTCCACCAGGTGGTGGTGCTAAAGAAATAAGGGTCACGGGTCATATGACCACACCCATCGGAAGAGTTGTTATATAACATGGAGTTAAATGCGGCATGTATTAATGTTGGAACAATATAATAAAACGATGTGATAGTCCCCCGGCGGAAACCACGTGACCATGTTGTGTTTTGTTATGTGCGCCGACGTTTGAAGCTCCAGGTTCACGCAGATGGTCCAATGCGGAGGGGGCTGGCCCTTAGGGGCTAGCCCCCTTTCGGGCCCCGCCCAAACAAACCACAACATTCAAATATAAACTTCCGCCTATCCATTTTAAATTCCACCCATGGCCCAATGGTCGGGCCGCCCGCCTTTGTCCGCCCCGACCCAAGGTCGAACCCTGCCGCAAACACATAAAAATTTTGAAATGCCATTTCGTTTGGATCTTGGGGCCACGTGGCGGCCTTCGGGATGGCCATGTGGCACCCCCGGATTGGCCACCTGTGAAATATTCTGTAGAATATTCTGTGGAATATTCCATGAAATATTCCCAGAATATTTTGTGGAATATTTTCTTTTTAATAATAATTTTTGTGAAGTCAATTTGGCCATTTTTTTACTGAAATTGGCAAAATTCAAAGCTGAATAACTTTCTCATACAACGTCGGTTTTCAGTGTCATTCGTGTCTACAGGATCATTTTTCCGAGCTCTTTCCTGTTGTTCTGGTTTGGAGCAATTCTGAGCAACTAATTTTTTGAGCATTTTTCCATTAAGGACTTGATCACTTGATCACCTTTGGACGGCTTGAACGGCCGCCAAAGCCAACTTTTCTACATGTGTATATATGATCTCTGTGTCATTGAGGTTCCGACTCAAATAATAAATGGGATGTTATGTCCCAATATCATCTTCTTGGACCAATGCCATTCTATAGTAGAAATGGTAGCAGCTAGGTACAAGTAATAGTCACACTGATAATCAGGGGTGTATAAAAGAGATGCCCGAACGAGTACATATTTTAGGGCATCAAATTCTTTCTAAGAAATGTCATCCCAATGGAAGGGTACCCCTTTCTTCAATACGTGAGTTAATCCTTTGGGTAGCTCGATGTAATTTGGGATGAACCTTTGTAGGAATTTAGCTTTCCCTTCAAGTCTTTGTAACTGAACGAGAGAAGAAGGTGCAGACAAGTCAACGATTGCTTTCACATTCAGAGGATCAATACAAATTCCTTGTTTTGAAATAATAAAACCTAGGAGACGATGGAGAAATATAGCCCAAAGATGCATCATGTGATCAGCTTGATGTTCAGAATGAGCGGGGAGATCATCCAAATACAATTGTACGATGTGTTTAATATCATGAAAAGTGTAATCCATTACGTGTTGAAACGTGGCACCCACTTTCTTTAAGCCGAACGAGAGCTTTCTATAAGAAAAGTACCCCAGGGACAAATAAATGCAGGCTTGGGTTGGTCTTCCGGGAGAATTTTGATTTGATTGTAGCCTAAGAATACATCCATGAATGAATAGATCTCACAACCAGCATAGTCATCAACAATCTGTTCGATGAAAGGGTTCAGATATTTGTCCTTTGGATGAGCACAATTCACATCACGATAATCGACACATACTCGGAATGTGCCCTGTTTCTTCATGACAGGGATGATCAGTTAAAGGAATGGTGTATATGAAACCAACTCGAAGAAGATTTTCAACTTCAACCTTGATCCCAATAGCCTTATTGGGATGGACCAGACAGAGGTGTTGCTCGACACGTTTGGCATCAAGATACGTCTTAATCTCATGTTGATCGAGGTGGATATTGGTGGCCACTCGCCTATTCCACTTGGGGCCCCACCATTGTCTCTTTCAGTTTTTCAGTTTCGGCACAACTTACTATTTTTAGCAGTTTTTCGGGTCATGAACTTCCGAATCCGTTTTGAGGCCCTAAACGAATTTTTTTGGGAAAACAGGGAGCAACATGGGTTTATGGACCGATGTTGCTCACATCAAAAGTTGTAGTCCTCAGATAGATATCTCTAACGAGGTATGGTGCACTTCAAATGGAGATCGTATGCCAAAGTTACATCCCCGGGAAATTGAAACACCAATTTACCCAAACGGGGCCCATAGTTTTGGCGCTTCATCTCCTAGGGTTAGGGTTTTTGATGTTTAGGGTTTTCCATTATTTCTAAATAATAAATAGGCCCTCGAACCTCATTATAACACAGTTCAAAGGCCTGTAGCCACCACATCTCTTCTTAGAGATAAGCTACCAGCACCCTAGCTAGTTTATTTCTAGTCTGCCTGTAAGCAAATTTCAGTTTTTTGATATTGATGAAATGAAGTGTTATTTCCATTGCATCTTTGTATTTATGGTTATATGTGTATTATGTTGCGGTCCTGCATAAATTCGGATCACATGTACTAATATATTTGGGTCGATGTCTGGAATCTCTTCATAAGTACCATAAAATACATCCCAAAACTCACGAAAAAGGGCTTTATAAATCTCGATCTCAGATGGAGAAAAAAGATGCTCCAATATACGGGTTTTCAACAATACCTAGTTTGATAGAAACGTTGAGAGGTATCGTCTCTCCGATATTCGAGAGGTTATTTTTGGAGTCGATCTCATGAATAGATATGGAATTCGCAAAAGGTTTGGCAAAATCGGGTAAATATACATCACTGAGATTATCCTCAATGGAATCTGGTAAGGAGGAACGATGGTGATGTTCATCCCACGATGCGTCATCATGCATCATGATCTCCATGATGATTTTATCAGTAGAGAATATGTGAGAGAAAGAGTTGGAAGGTGTGCCATAATCCATTAATCGATCTACCCAATTGATCGAAGAGAAGGCATAAGTCACGTAAGTCAAGTAAATGGCTTCATAATCAAGCTCAACAGGACTTAGTGGCATTCGTTCGCAAAAAATTTGGATGTTTATTTCATCAGGTACAACCCATGGATCATATGAGATAGTAGATGATGATATCATGTTGATATAAGTAACCAAAAAAGAGTTGTCGGGAAGGGTAGGAGGAGGGAGTGAAAATGTTCCCATAAGCGATGAATCCTTCAATAATCCAACCCCAACATTTTTATAGGATTGTAGGGATTCCCCAACAAGAGGTACACTTCCAGGAACATGAGAATCAAAGGCGAAAAATGTGAGTTGATATATGGCTACAATCTCACCTTTATGAGGAAAGGCGATCATATGGAAATACGTTGAAACGACCACATCCATAGCATAAACCCATGTACGTGCCAGTAGAATATTGTAATCAAGAGGTTCCTCAATAACTCACACTTATATAGAGACGGTTTTTACCCCTAATTATACTTGAAGAGAATTCAAAATCCCATAAGGTTTGTAAGTTCTTCCATCGAAAGCTTTTAATGTGGTGGTCGATTAACTAAACTAAGGCGAACCAATCGCCTTTCAGAAATACATAGACGTAATGTAGGGCGAGGCTCCTTCATCCAATATAGAATGATGGATGTTCTTACCACAGACGATGAACTAGATTATAAAAGTTAATTGATCTAGAAGCCGAGCGGTATAGTTTTCATGAGAGAAAACCACAAGGTTGTAATCCGATGGATCCACACATCTGATAGCTGAAAACAAGGCCTTCTTTTGGGCGGTGCAGTTTTGAAACACCTCAAGAGTTGACATAGTTGATGGAGACTAAGTGAAGTCTTCAACTACATTATAATTTTGGGCAGCTCTTGAATGAGGGTTGAAAGTATATTTATGAATAACGCCCTTTGGAGGTTTAATAGTCAATTCCATAGGAATCAAAGGTGGAGTAGGATCAGAGGAAAGTGATTCCGAACTAGCAGGTTGATCATTAGCCTGGACGTTCGGTGGACTAACATTACTGAAGTTCTTATTCCGAGTGGCCACCATGATATCAGATCTCAGCTTTGAGGATAAAAGCATTGTTGAGTCTCAAATCTGCATCTTTCCTATACACCTTTCTAGACCTTTTTCATTCACCTTAACCTTCTAAGTCGTCAATATCATTGCATATTAATTGTAAAAGAGCATCTAAAATGGTTTTTAACTATGTTTTGTGTCTGCTGTTTGATTTAGATTTTTGCTCATTTAGCTATGGAATCTTGCCACTTTCCGCAGCTGCTGCAACTTTCCGCAGCCATTTTGTGAAAGTCTATGTTGCAGGTGTCTTCAGGCAATTCGAGCCACATGGGCAAGTCAAAAATGATGTGGACATGGTTCGTGTCCTATTGGCTCGGGAAAATTCACCTAAGGAGGCTGTGGTCAAAGGTGGCCAAGTGGAAGTCAACCGTAGAGTCCCACGGTGACAGGACTCTGTTTCTCATCACGTGAAGATTTGGATGACCGTTTCTAATTTACGGGAGACACATCAACACCTGTACATGGCTCCATAAGCCGAATCCAACATCCACTCTTCATAGATTTACTCCTCACCGCAGCCATGATGCTGGATCTCTGGACGTGATGGTTCACGTGTCTCTATCAGCACAAACTTTAGGGAATTAGTTATATCACCTTTGTTATAAATAACGTGTTTTCATACACATAATAGTTAGCCTCCATATAGCTCTGTAATGTAATTGCGTTGCCACTATGCTGTAATATCATTTCTCTGTTATGACTGCATTTTAATATATAAGAAGACTTTGTTTCCAAGCGTAATTCGTATTTGAAGGCTGTTGCCCGAGGCTGGTGCAGAGGGCCCCTGCACACGCTGAGGTTTTGTGTATTATTATATAGTTTCTTGTTTTATTTCTTTAAGTTCATTGTGCCATAAGTCATTCCCGTGTTTATACATTGCATCTTTTATGGTATTTATGCTTCATCTTTGTTCATAATCTTTCATGCTTTACATTTTACTTCTGTCCATAATCTTTCATGTTTTATGTTGTTGTTAACTGATCAGTGTTCTTGTTTCAGATTACAAATAGGCAGCCCGGGCATTTGCATATCTTTTGACTAATGACATGGAATCAATATTGTTCTGCTGCTAATTTACTTTTCTTAGTTTTTGTTTAATTCCAACACTGTTTGTTTATTTCAGTCTTGCACATTTGCTTCAGTAGTTAGATTTAGATATATTAAATTGCTCATGTCATTTTCAGTTACCTCCGAAAACCATAGCTAGACTAATGGTGAGGGATTGAAGTATGAGTGTGTAGTTTGATATTAGTTTACTTTCTGCAAGTTAGAAATATTAAATTGCTCATGTCATTTTCAGTTACCTCCGAAAGCCATAGATGGACTAATGGTGAGGGATTGAAGTATGAGTGTGTAGTTTGATATTAGTTTACTTTCTGCAAGTTAGAAATATTAAATTGCTCATGTCATTTTCAGTTACCTCCGAAAGCCATAACTGGACTAATGGTGAGGGATTGAAGTATGAGTGTGTAGTTTGATA